>PVLA01000062.1:0-430117 GCA_004027455.1 Hydrochoerus hydrochaeris
TTGTCTGTATTGCTTTTTGTTTTTCTTTTCTGTGTCATTTTAATTTTAAATTAAGAAATTCAGCAAGGTTACAAAATTTATATAAAAATCAAGTGTTTTCTATACCCCAAAAATGAACCCACTGAGAAGGAACTTAGGAAAAAAATACAATTTAAAATAGCTTCTAGAAAATTTAAAAACTTACAAATTAACTTAACATAGAAACTGAAAGAATTCTATACATAAAATTACAGTATATTGAAAAAGAAAGTTGAGAGCTGAGGATTTAGCTCAGTAACAAAGTGCCTGCCTAGCAAGTGTGAGATTCTGAGTTCAATACCAGGAACCCGCTACTTTCCCCCCAGAAAAGGAGATTGATGAGGATATCAGAAATTGAACATCCCTTGTTCCTCGATGAACAAAAACATAAAATGACCACAGTACCAAAACTGATATATAGAGTTAAAGCAATCCCAAAAACAAACACCAACAACATTCCTCATAGAAACAAACAAACAAACAAACAAACAAAAGAGTCCTAAAATTTATATGAAACCATAAAAGAACCAGAATAGCAAAAACAATCCTGGCAACAAGAACAAAACCAAAGATATCAACAGCAGGGATTTCAAGTTATACTACAAAGTTACAGTGATAAGAATGCAATGCGGTATATGTGTAAAAATAGACAGTTGATTAACTGAATGGAACAGAGAATACAGTAATTTCTGTTGGCAAACTCAGTCATCTGATCTTTGACAGAGAGGCCAAAATCATATATTTCAGAAAGATGTTCTCTTATTTTATTTTTATTTATTTATTTTGTGTGCTTGTTTGTTTTTTAGACAGGGTCTTGCTGTGCAGTCCAAGCTGGTCTTGAACTCTGTGTAGCCCAGGTTGGCCTCAAAATCTTGGCAATCCTCCTGCCTCAGCTTTCTGAGTATTGTGATTATGCAAGATAGCTTCTTTAACAAATGATACTGACAAAACTGGTTATTGAGAAAAACAATTTATCAGTTAGAACTTAAACAAAGGAAGAATAGACTCCACCAAAATAAAAGACCCAATCAAAAAAATGGCAACTGAAATGAATAGACACTTTTCAGAAGAAGGGCAAGTTGCCAATAAGTATAAGAAGCAACAATAGACACCTCTGGCCATTAAAAAAGTACAAATTAAAACAACACTGAGATTCCATATTCTCCCAGAAAGAATAGCTACCAACAAGAAATTAATAAATACAGGGGCCAGAGGTCTCACTCAGTGGCATAAGTGCCTGCTTGGCAAACGCAAGATCCTGAGTTTGATCCCTGGCACACACACACAAAAAAAATAATAATAAATATACAAGTAAATAAATAAAAAATGTTGTCAATACTGCAGGAAATAGGAAATTTTCTATATTTGGGGTAGGAATATAATGTTATGGAGATTTCTGAAAAAAATAACACAAGAAATTCCATTCAGCTCAACTAATGTCATTGTAAGTATCTTCTCTAAATAGTAAGTTCTTGCCATGGTGCTACCTGTACATCCATATTTGAAGTACAACTCCTCATGGCTAAATCTTGGAAGCAGCCTATATGTTCATCAATAGATGAATGGTAAAGAAAATGTGGGATTTATATACAATGAAATACTACTTTCCCAGAATAAAGATGGATTTGAGTCATTTGTAGCAAAATGCTTGCACCTTAAGACCATAATGTTAAATGAAATAAATCATACACACAAGCAAAAATGTCAGTGGTTTCTTCTTTCATGAGAAATCCAAATAATTTAAGCAGAAATATAAGAGATAACCAGAAGCAAGGAAATAGATCTTTCTCAGACAATGATGGATCTATAGATTAAGGGAGAGAAGCAGGAGAGTAGAGGAAAGGAAATTAAAAAAATTAAAATATGTCAGCTTTTCTCTGAACTTCTCTGTATGTCTCCTCATATGAGATTCCCAATAAGTATAGTGCAATTTGGAGAAGTCTATGTCTTAGTCACAGGGGCTCTGACATTCCTAGATACCAGAATATCATATCTCTTTGTTTATTATCTTTTATTCTTCTCCGAACATTTGCCCAGCAGATCTAGAGATTGGCCAGCTCCTGATGGATAATTAATATTAATTACAAATATAAAATAATTTTTAAATTTCAAAATAGTCATGAAGAATAAGGTCTTTGTTATTTACATCTCAACATCTTATACTTGTACTATGATGTATCTTGTAGTATGATGCCATGACTCCTACAGTGACTATCCCCCAAAGGCTCCTTATTGAACATTTTGTAGATAGGAAAACTGAAGTTCATAAATGCAAGTGATTTTAAATGCAAAAGTGGTGGAAAATTGGTCTGGAGCTTAAAAACAATAATATCAAAAATAACACGATGTTTTTCTAGTAATAGTTTTGATACTTTCAGTAATAGAACTTTGAAGATTTCTTCACTTTTTTATTATTTTCTCAAAGTTACACTAACGAAAAAGATCAGAAGATTGCACACATGGGCTCATACTGTGTTTGTAAACACAGAGAGCGCAGGAAGAAAACTGATGTTGTTTGATCCTGAGACATAGCAGGCCCTCCATGGTGGGAGGGATCCTCTTTTTGTTAGACATTTTGCACTTTTCAATTGTTCTCTTATGTGTATGTATTACTTTTTTAATAAAATAAACTAATATAAAATGAAAAAAGCAACCAAGTAATTGAGCCAGACCAATGGCGGTGGGAATGCAGGAGTGGTGATTCACCACTTTCATTGAAAATTGGTCCAGAGTATACTTCCAGACACTAAGAATGTTAACCATAAAATAAAGCTTTTTGTAGCCAAGCATAGTTGCAAGTAAGACAGGTAAAGATGTTAATTTTTTACTGTTTTTCTTACTATTTTAAAAATTCTGTATTGCTTCTAGTCTTTTTGTTTTGTTTTACTTTTAAAATTAAAAATTTAAAAAATTCCCTCAATAGCAGAGTCTTTCAGATAACAGAAGTCTGAGGCACAGAGAATTTCCTTCTTTAAACTCATTAGGCAAGACATATTATTGTTTTGTGAAGCCCTCACGGATAGAATGTTCTGACCAAACACTTTGCCACATGATCTTCTAACGTATCAGCAAATGGTATCCATCCTGTTAACCCAACCCAGCTCACCGTCTACCTTTGTAAGTGGTTTTTAAGAGCACATCATCTCCTCATGGTTCACATATGGTTCTCAGTGCTATGGAGCCACATCAGGAAGGTTTATAGTGCATCACAGAGGCCTTATTATCTGCATAGCTTCCACCACTCATATCTTGTCCTTCAGGAGAAAGGTTGACAACCCCTCAATTCAGAAGATACAATTTCCAGAACTTTTTGCATGTATAGATGTGATGATCAATATAAAAAGACTGACACAGACGTCAAAACTTCAAGTTTACGGGAACTAGACAAAATAAAAATGACTAATGCAGACACTGTATAAAATAATAAAGACTGGCAGAAATTTCAAAAACAGAAGACATTCCTATGAAAGGGAAAAGCAATTTGTCATTAGAAGCAATGTAAAAATCACTACTGTTGTTATATCTATTTTCTCCTATCAAAAATAGTATGTTACATTTTTATTATTTGTTTGATTATTGTTGCAAAGAAAATTGTAGGCAAATCAAAGGTCATTGTATATGGAACACAGCCAATTAATGAACAATTTATGATCTCTAGTATAAAACAATCCCAGGTTACTGGCTCTCTGTGCTCAGTGACATTGTACTTTCATTAAATACAATTATGTCTAGAAACTGCTTAGAAAAGCCCAAGCACTTACTATTTATTTTCCTGTATTATTTAAACGCACAATCACTGCTACAAATAACAAAAGCTATAATTTTAGAGTAGCATTTTGTCTTCTTGAGAAGTAGGTAGGATATGGGAATGAATAACTGAGTTTGAAATTTGCTAATTTTCTGGAACACTTATTAGAATAGGGAATTTTTTTAGTTAAAAATTTTTCTGAATTGCTATTTTGAACAATGTAAAGAAAGATCAGATTTTTAGGAAACCCAGGTAAATGGAAGATAGGAGCTGGTGAAAGGGAAATAGAAGAGTTTGGCCTGAAATTTTGGATAATAGTTTGAAAAGTTAGAAGACAAAATAGAAGAAAAATGAATGTTTCACACAAAGAACTGAAGGATATTTGGAAATACAGGTGCTGGGGAGGTTCCAGGTTTGGTAAAAACATAATAACTTTGAAATCATAATGATGACCAATGTTAAAGTCTAATGAGGCTATGGCTGAATTTTGTTTAAGAAGGAAAAAAAAATCAATGAATGACAAATAAGACTTTCAAATAATTAATTGAACATACAAATAATTAACAATAAGCGGGTCTGATCTTTCAAATCTGCAAGCTACTGTACTAATCAGCTCTGTACTACTATAACAAAATATTTGAGGAAATTATCTTATAAAGAGAAAAGGTTTATTTGAGCTCATGATCTGGAAGAGTCCAGTTCCTTACTTTGGGCCTTTGGCTGGGCAATATATTGCAGAAGGTGTGTATGGCAGAGCAAAACTGCTTATATTATAAGGCATTCCATACAAAGAAAGTGGAAGAGGAAGGATTTCACAGTGCCCTTCAAAAGCACATACACAATGAACTGAGCACTCCAATATGGCCCTATCTTCTAAAGATCAATAGCACTTCCCAATAGCAGCACCCTGGGAACAAAGTCGTTAACATATGGCCTATTAGAAGCCATTCAACATATAAACAACAACAATTAAATTTTCAATAAAGTATTTTATGTGATCATAAAAGTGGATTGTGGTTCATATCAGGAAGAAAAGATGCTTTCCAAATGAAGAATCTACTCAGTAATTACTTCAGGTACACAATGAAATCTTCTTGTTTTCTAAAAGACACAATACACATATATACATACCATATACATGATGTGAATATATAAATATGAGCACATATTTGTTTTATTGTTTTGTTGAGAGGGAAAAGAGAAATATAGTCACTGTGGTGCGCATAAAAATATACAGGGAAAAGCATTCTACTTGAAATGAAAATATCTAATATTCTTCATAACTAATACTTAGTCACTGATTAAAAAGGAGAGGATTCAGTGTCCCTCTCTAACAGGTTTGAAAATAAAAATGACAGAATCTTAGTCACATTTTTAAATCAAATTTTAAATGCGGATAGTAATTTCTCAAACCTAAATAGAATCTGCCAAGTGAGAGTAAGTTCGTGTGGCAGTAGTACATATTTAAATTTTCACTCTAGGATGAAGGAAAGGTATGAATTCCTTAAACTAATATTGCTGGCATGGTATGCCTGCTTTCCTATTTTTGCTTTTACTTAGGAAGACAGACAATGTTTTTACAAATTATTTCTTTCCAACCGAAGTGATAGTTAATCTAACCACAAATTCAGCCCAGGCAAGTCACTGAACTTAGATTGCAGGAATGGATTTACTCCTGGACCAGATTTCCACAGGCATCACTGACACAGCTGCCTTCTCCCTGAATTCATTGAATGGAACTCAATTTTGTAAAACACTGAAAGTGTGAGGAAAATATTTAGAATGTTCTTTATTTTAATAAAATTTGAATGTGCATCTCACAACTAGGGCGGATGAAATGCATGTGTTACTGAGAAACATACTAAGCAAAATTTCACTGTTTCAAGGTTGGATATGCCATTATATAGAAATTATTACCTCGAA
This sequence comes from Hydrochoerus hydrochaeris, assembly GCA_004027455.1. Classification (NCBI taxonomy): domain Eukaryota; kingdom Metazoa; phylum Chordata; class Mammalia; order Rodentia; family Hydrochaeridae; genus Hydrochoerus; species Hydrochoerus hydrochaeris. The sequence continues at coordinate 5,690 of PVLA01000062.1, forward strand.
AATTGGATGTTAAAGTCTTAAAAACAAAAGTATCAATCATTATTATGAAATTTCATCAAGCAACAAGTTTCCAAAATTCTTTCCTATTAAAGCATTTTCTTCCAATATAGCATCTTTCAAGAGAAAAAAAAAACCTATCATTGCCACTAAATCCTTTAAATTCCCATTGATCATAGCCTTAGAAAAAGATTATCAAAAATAGCCCTACACTGAGATAATGTGCCAGAGACTTTGGAAAATCTCCACAGTCCATTTTAGATTAAATCTACTGGTTTCTTAGGTTCATGCCCTTTCCATTGATAAAGATGGATTATCAGACTGTGTCTTTTAATTAACGACAAACACTAAGTATTGCTTCTCACAGTTGTAGCACAAATGCCATAACATTTTTTTCTGTATTAAAAACCCTAGAGTTAATCTATTTGTTATCTAGGTGAGTAATACAGCTATTGTGACTTTAAAGAATCAAGTATTGACTAGGGAAGAAGCAATCTACCTAGCAGCAGGATTATATTTTTATTTTATCATGATTGGAATTTAAATTTTGCCACTATTGCCACTGGTACTGAACTAATAGAAGAGAATAGTTGAATTTGAAGTCAATGTTTGATGGTGATAATTAATGTATAATTTTGGTTAATTAAAGTACTTTTAATTTGAGAATAAAAGGCCAATTAGGAAAGCAGTACATGCTTTATTTTAAAATTTTATAAGTAGTTTTGGATCAGAAGTGTTAATTATGGTTAAGTCTTCAAAGAAATGGGTTTTACAGTTGTTTTGTTACATGATAGTATTTATGAGGCAAAAATCAAAGTAATGCTAACTTTTTGATAAAACAATAATTGTTAGTGTCAAACTATAATTTACACATGAAATAACTAGCACTACTATGATATAGTATTGAAATGAAAACAACATGCTAATCTATATCGTACATGACTTCAGATGCCTCTAGAATCATGAAATGTGTGCCATTAGAACAGTTGTCTACTGCATCCTATCTTTTTCAGTTTTGATTTAAAAAATGAAGAATCAATGATAAATGAATAGTAAGTGGATTTTTCCAAGATGATGTTCACTGGAGCTGGAGATTCAAATTTTGGTGAGCGTCCACATAGTTCATTTTTCTTTGTTAGGAGTAGATGCCATGAGATGGTTGTATATGCAAGAAATAAATCAGGCAATACTCGAGAAAAACTAGAAAGGGGCTGGATACACCATCAAAACTCAATGCAGGTTTAATCCCTGTGGAACGAAGAGTAACAGTCAGAATGGTTATAGAAGTCCTAGGTTGCAATGATGTTCTTAAAAAATGTTTGTCAAATCCAATCAGTCCAGGACCCAAGCATGCCAGTCAGAGGAGCTCTGTGTTTCCTGGCAATATAGTAATTTAGAAGACTCTCTACCAAACTCAGTCACTGACTATGAAAAAGCACTACCTCTCTGCAGAAACTGCTGTGGACCATTAGTCAAGTAGGTTTCATTTTGCTGGAGACCAGAGGGACACTTCCTTAGCTGTCACAATTTCTTAAATTATTTAATAATTTTCTCATATATCAAAAGATTTTCCTCTAATATTCGTTATATGTATTATTTTCCATAAGGAGAGGCTTTGTTTGGCCCTGGGTAATGATTTACTGTTAGTGATAAATAAGAGCCATGTTAGTAGGAGGTTTTTGATATGTAGAAAAAAAGAGTAATAGCTTAAGGTGATGGTAGTGATACGGCACAATTTCAATAAGAATGATTATTACTAAGTACTGTCTATATTTATGAGTTGCTATAACAAACATTCAAAAGGACTTCATTCTAATGCTCATCTTAGGTACCTATAACTCTATAAAGAGTTACTTCTTAAAGAAGAGAATATAAACCTGAGCTCTATGTAAGGTCACTTCACACAGCTTGTACTGCATCACTTAAATTCTTTAAATTTCATTTCCAAGTCTGCAAAGAAAGGTAGCAGCAACTCTTTTTAATAAGATGATTCAATATTTCAATAGTATAATAACTTGGACCCAGGATGTCTTTTGGCAACTTTTACTTCCAACTAAATTTCCATTTTGCATTAGCTTACTATGGCAGAGTTGTTGTAGTTCTCACTCAGTACTTCTGAATACCAACCTTGTGCAAGATCTTCTGAAAGTCTCAGCTATTTGTGTATAGCATATTGTTATAGTTGGAGAACAAAATCATATCATAGTAGAAAAAAATTTGGAGCCAAAAATTTAAAATGTCAACACAGTCCAAATAATTTAACTCTCTATCTCAAGTTGATTTCCCAGTAATTGCCTGAAACTTAGATTGTGAAAATATTTATTTTTTCTAACTCTGTTGCTTCTTTCATGAAATAAAGATAGGCAATGTTTACCTTACGCCGTTGTTTGTTTGCAGCATTGGGAATTGAATTTGGGATGCTCTGTCACTCAGTTACATAGCCAGGCCTCAAACTTGGGATCTTCCTGCCATAGCCTCTCAAGTGGTAGGATTACTTTGGGTAGCACCACCTCTGATTCACCTTCATCATTCTAAAAAGAACCAGAGGTATGTCAAATGCATCAAAAATAGCAAAAATAGGATGTATTACTTAATTATTATTAATATATCATTTTAAAACAGTGGTAATATTCTAGTGCATGGTCAAATCATAAATTTCAAGTTCAAGCTTTTGTTTCATTTCTCTCCGTGGTGATGGTAAACTGGATGTGTTGGAGAGAAAGATTATGAGTCAGAAGGGGAACTCAAATAGGCTAATTTACTCAAAAATCAGAAATTATACATTAACTTCTCTTACTCAGGATGGCTATTTTTAAAATTTTAAATATTTAGACCCCTAATTTGGAAACAACAAAATATTTGGTGGAAATAAATTTGAAGATTTTAGGAAATACATAGAAAAGTAAAATGTAAACAGAAACATTTAAATACGCAAAAAGTGACATTCTTACATTTTCTATGGAAAAATCAGTTAAGTTTACATTTAAAATGTTTTTAAATTCTACTCTATTTGTTTTACATAAAGGTATCATCTTTTTGTAGCTAAATAGGAATATATGGGAATGAAATCCCCACTAGAAAGTATTCCACTCTTAAATTTGATTTCCTTCAGATTTTAACATTTAATGAGAACAAATATTGAAATGAGGGTTCAGCCCCCACATTCCTCTGGCCTTTTCAGAAGTTTACCATTACCTGAATTACTGCCTCAGATAGTTTAAAAAATTATGTTATCTAACAAAAATTACTCACACTCCACCTCCTTATATTTGCTCATTTTCTATCTCTGAACATCTTACTTTTTTTAACACCAATCACGAAAAAATCTTGTCATTTTATTTTTAATTGTATTTTAAAGTTTCTTTACTAAAATATAAAATCCAATATATTAGGAATACATATAATTCATTTTTTAATTCCTTAACTCTAAATGTGTCTAAATGACACCTAGAGGATACTCAAATTTCTTTTAAGAAGGAAGAAAGGGAGAGTAAAAAGAGGAAGAGAAAAGGACAGAAGGGAAAGAATGGAATGAAAGACAATGGCTAGTAAAGAGAGGGGAAAAAGTGGATGAAGCGAAGACAGAAGTAGCTGGAGCCCTATCCGTGTACTAGGGGGTTCACTGCTTTCTTAGGGGTCCGCATTTCCATCTGCTTTGTGATCCTGAACCAGCTCCGTTTTCTTAGTCCTGCCTTTCTGTCTCACTTGCTTGTCATGTCATGAAGCAGAAGCCATCTTTTCTTTCATGTGCTATCAATTCCAAACTATTGTTGCAGCAAAACTGACTAACATTGTCTCTGACTGAAGAAAAATTTTTAGGGTAGCAAATCCTCCTATTGAACATAACATTTCACTCTTCTTACAAATCAATGAATATTTCTCACAAAGATAATTTGTCCACATAATTGTAATTTGTTTTGGCCTTTTCCATCTCTTAGCAGTACTTTCTGCTTATTTCCAGATGATGCCACCTCATCCCCAGCCTAAATTGTCACATATAGTAATTTAGATCTCTTTTTCCCTAGTTCTGCATCTATATTCATTTTTTTCTTCTTTTGGCAAAGGTACCAGTTACTTACTCATTATTTATGCATAACTTGCTTCATCCCATGAAGGATTTGTTGTATTACACGATCAACTGCAATAAAAAGAAAACAGAAAAATGCAAGTATGATATGATCATTGGATTATAATTAATTCAGTTCACTTCAACTAAAGTAAAACAAAAATGACAACAGGAAAAGTGAGTTATTTTAAATAGGATCAGCACCAAAATGGTAGACATATGTTAGAATGTAAGCTTTAGACCTATGCTGACATACTAATAAAACACCAAAAATGTAATCAATGTCTTTAAGCCCTTGGTTAACTTGAACATTTAGTTTGGAGCATATAGACAGCCATAATCAAGAGAAGAAACGTGTCTGATTTTAGGACCTTTATTATCCACATACAGGAAACACTTCAATGCCACAGACATTCACATGCCCAGCGTGTACAGCATTTCAGGAACACAGATGTTAAGAAAGGACACACTGAGGACCAGGGAATTAACTTACAGGCGAGGCTCCCAGGCCTGATCGGATTAACTCATGAATAAGGGTGGCCGAAGAGCTAACAGAAAGCATAAACAGCTGACTGAAAGGAGGGTGGGTGAATCCACAGAAAATGACACGTTATAAGATACTGGGAGAAAAGAAAAGGCTGAACACTGACAAGCCAGTGACCTCTTTCAGCTTCCTGTAGATCACTGCAAGCCCCACTTTCTCGTGGGTTAGGTTTGTGGCTAGATCACCTTGTATTTACTTCCTGGAGAGGATAGGCAAGATACTAGAGCTTTCTCACTGAGCCACACTCACAGATATTGGGATCAGGAACAGACAGAGCTCTGGGCTAGAACTTTAATATGCCACTCACTGAAACAGCCATTTCCCTTAAGGGTCTCTATGCAAAGAAAAGCCTGTGAAGGTGACATAGGTTATTAACCTATTCTGAGTGTGGGAGGCCCACACAAACGAGGCCTGAATTGCTCCTCAAGAACAATTTGAGTGTGAATAGAAACTGCAAAATAGACTCTGTCACCCACGAAGAAAAGATCCTTATCATACATGCAGAAATTATTCTTGAAGATTCTCTAGTTAAGGAAGCAGGCTTATAACCATGGGTAGATATATATAGGAGAATGATTTTTCAAAGGAGAAGATGAAAGTAACAGGCTTTACCACTGATTGTGTTTATTAAATTGCTCAGCATGACATTGTTAATAGTCATAAAAAAACAATTCGGGTGTGCAAAGTGACTCAGAATAGAACCTATTATGATACATACAGTCTTTTAAATATCTTCTGAGTGGTTTTTGTTTTGTTTTTTTTATGAGCTGCCCTTCAGGGAAGGAGATTTTAAAGGCAACAGTGATAGCTTTGTTCTTGCCTCCATTTCAAGATACTAGCAGTCTCATGCTTAAACCAGGCTTGATTTTTCCAGTGAATAGAAGTCAGGAAGACACATCTCAGTCTTGTCTTAGGTGTATACCTAAAAGAGGAAAAATCTGAGTGCATGTACTGTACATGAACACATATAGAATACATGTGTGAAAGTGTATTATATAGGTGTGTGTGGTATATAAGTCTGTATGCGCTTTATGGTATACAGACCTACATGGCTATGTGTCTTAGTTACTTTTCTCTTACTAGTGGCACAAAATATCTGACATCCAAAATTAAGGAACAGAGGTTTAACTTACAGTTTGTGGAGATTTCAGTCCATAAAAAGCTGGTTCCAAAGCAGGGTGGCATGGCACAGGGGCAACAACTGAAGGCAGCAGAAGACAGCAAAAGCAACAAGAACAAAAATTGTATGTGTAGGAACAAGCCTCTTCTCCATTAGACTGTAAGCAGGCTACCACCCTCCTTTCCATGGTAGGTTAGCAATCACAAAATCTCCTTGCCTTCTTCTTATATAGGCTCAGGATCCTGGGCCCCTGCTGAGTTGCTTAAACCTCTAAACTTCTCAAGTTGCAACAGTGTATTAACCATTACACGCACATAAGGTGTAGGTGAGTTACTTCTAACAAACCTACCTCCATCTGATTGTAATCATTATTAGTGTCATGAAGAGATAAAAATTATAGAAACATTTGGAAAAACAATTTGGTAGAGAATATCCCTGATAAATTCAAATAAATACACTGACATAATCAACAGAAAGAGGAGCTAATGTGACCAGTTTTAATAGCAACAAGTGAAGAAGTATGAAATTCATAGCAAACGGGAAAAGTAAGGCAATAGGAGAAACATGAGAATGTGTAAGAAGTGGCAAGAAACTTCTAGAGTTAAAAGCTATTTTGAAGTTCAACACCTTGTGTGAACTCATGCTGAAACATACAACTTTCCTGTGGGAAGACTTAAAGATTGAACCCATAATACTGGGCGAGCTAGAAAATGGGCTAAAATTTAGAGGAGGCGGGGAGCAGAGGTCAAGGAAAGATGTGAGCTTGATATGCTCCCAAGATATAGCCAGATGTTTGTCAGTCATTTAAAATATTCCACTTCTCACAATTTGTATAATAAATTGCTGATCTGAAGTCCCAAATCTCTTAGTAATACAATTTTATAACTTGTTAATGAAACATCTGACCTGATCTCAACTCATTTTATGACAGAAACTGACCTGGAAGGATGTCAGCCAATTGTAGCATTTGAAAAAAATGTCTTAATATTTAAAAAATTGGATAATTAATACATCAGTGCTGTGTTATATTGAATATATGTTCAATGAGTCTTTAGTCTGGAAAAAAAGTTTGGATTTTGAAAAATTTAGCTAAAAGTATTTTAAACTATAAGTGTAGTTCTTCATCAGTTATGGTGACATTTCAGAGTAGTATCTATTTTTAAACACTTGTTTTTATGCTAACCTTGTTTTGGGAATACACCCATTCAGACCTCATTTGCCATTTTGAGGAAAATACGATGATTTCTGTCAATGGAGAGCGATGTCTAAGGCTTGTTGAGGATTATTCACTAGATCAAGGCTACAGTTCACCAGTATCAAGAATATCTTTCTGACTTTGCCATTTTGAACTCTGTGATTTTTATTTGAAAGTGACTATCAAAATAAATAGATGAGCCTTGGATATATTTCAGCTTCACAGAACCTACCTGGCAAGTGCGAGGTCAAGTGTTTGAAATCTGATACCAAAATAAATAAATAATAAAATGAGAAAATGCCAAATCTAAAGTGAAAAAACCTATTAACTTTAAATCTATTTTTTAAAAGAGACATAAAAGCAATTAACAATGTTAGAAAAAGTAAAATACCTTCTCAGATTTCCTGTAGTTCCTGAATCAGTTTTGCAAACATAGCATCTGCATTTTGAATTTTTAAACCTTCATATATTTCTGATGCCTCAACGTCCCCACAGACAAGTTATCATGGCCCCACCCAAGCTGACAGACACAAAGCTGGTCTCTGCAAGTTTCCTTATTACCTTAGCCTGAGGATGACCTAGCCAGGCATGGTGGAGCATACCTGTAATCCCAGCACTCTAGGAGGAGAAACACAACTTTAAGCCTAGCCTGGGCAACTTAATGAGACACTGTCTAAAAAAAAAAAAAAAAAAAAAAAATATATATATATATATATATATATATATATATATATATATATATATTGGGTGATAGGGAGATGGGTCTTTTGCAAAAGAGAAGGGGACCAAGAGATGGAGGGAAGTAGAAGAGAGAGGAGACAGTAAAGCAAAAAAGAACCAAATGTGTTATGGACATGTATACACTCCCCATGACAAATGTAACTATTATATACCATAAACAAGCCTCCTGCCCATGGAAACTGATCTTCTCAGCACTGCCCCCACACTACTTGATCAGACCTGCTCAAGACTTTTGCCAATGGTCCCTGTGTGTCACTCCACATCAACTGCCTCCAAATTTTATGAATATAATAAATTCTTTAGTCTCATGTGCCTAAATGTGCTAGAAGGATTCTTAAAGGGGATTGGCTACCCAGTTTACAATAATGCAACACTGCTTTTTGCTCTTGGACCCAGCAATTCTCAAAACATAGTACCAAATCAGTGATGACTGAGGTTTATGTATTCTTCCCTGTCTATTATTTTCATCAATCCTGCAATGTCTCAATGTCTACACAATGGCTGAGAGTATATACAGTGCTGAAATATATATATATATATATATATATATATATATATATATATATATATATATATTTTAATAATGCTTAATTATTTAAATCTTTGTCTTGCCTATTTCTAAGTAAATCATGAAGCCTGCAAGCTTTGATTAACAATAATAAACTGCAAAACTCCACCCAACCAAATCTATTGAAAATACTTCTGTAGTCTTTTGCTTCCAAACCTACTTCTGCAAGAAATAAAAAAAAGTCCTTCACTGAGCAGTAGCCCCCAGGTAGAATCTCGTCTAAAGATCCCAGGAATATGAAGAAACAGTCTGTCTTCATAAAGGAACACACATACACAGAAAGAAGTAGAAACAATCTGTTTCTATTTTTAAATAGAAATAATGAAGGGCTGACTTTTGCACAAGTAAATTAAATGCTTAACAAGTTGATATCTAGCAGAACACAAAGCTTTTGGCAGTCATCAATTGTACGAAGTTTGTGGCATTAAGTTAATTGCAAGTTTTGTGGCATCTTCATAAGATATTACTCCAAATGGTAGATTTAGAGACATTCCTTTCTATGTTCTAATGGCTTGGTTGGTCTTATAATCCAATTAAACACAGTGTATTCAGCCCTCTCGCCTAGAAAAGCACCCATATTTAGCAATCTGAAATCAAATGGTTGTGGTGATCACTCTGCCACGTACAGTGAGAATGTGACAATTTAGGAAGACAATGGGCATGTTAATCTATTCAGTGGAGTTTCAAAGCTAGTAACATTCAAAAGAATAAATAAAAGCATAAGCTTTACAGCTGTTTAGACAGATGAGCCAACAAGGATACCAGTTCGTACTTCCATTCTTTCCTTGTTATCATAGAACAATCGCTATGCCAGTAAATTAGATTTTTTTTCCTTTCTGTCTTATTTACATTGTCTTGCAGGCTTATCATTATTTTCTCAATGTGTAATATAGATCGTACACAAAGGGACAACTCTAATAAATTATATGCTGCAGGGATTTGTCACTCTGCCAAGGACAATTTGCACAAGACTTAAAAAGTCTACTTAAGGTGTCTTTAATTCCAGAATTTTCAAAGCAGGAGCTTCATCATCTCCTTAAGGGCAGGCCCACAGTGTGCCATTACTGTAAATTTCCCTGGCTTTGATACTGGGAAAGTACTTTAAATTTGGTGTAACTGATGAACACTAGTTTTAACATACAACTTTTATTGTTAACTACTTCCTTATATACTAACTATATGAACTATCAAAAACACTGGTTTTTAAATTCCTTTATGTTATAAATCACATTTTATTGCCCATACCTTTTGGCACAGAGATGTGGGAGTGGATATTCACTGATATTTCCATGTAAAAAAGCTCAGCCTCATTCTGCCTTCTCCAATGTCTGTTAATGGCCATTCAATTCCATGTGATTCGATAAAACTTTCCAACCAATCCAAAGCTTTCTAAACCCAAGAGTGAATCATTTCAATCTCCTGATCAATATTATTGGCTCAACATAGAACAACTGTTTATCCTTAGACCAATCAGCAGGTCTCTCTTGATTTTTCTTCTATATTTAAAGTCAAGTTTTAGACATAGATGAGACAGCTGAAATAGAACAAGCTGAATGTGCTGGCACATACCTGCAATCCTAGGATTCTGAGAGGCTGAGGCAGGAGGACAAATTTGAACCTAGCCTAGGTAATTTAGTTAGACCTTTCTCAAAATTAGAGAATAAAAAATGAAAAGACCAGGGATGCAGCTCAGTATGAAGGACCTATGCTCAATCACCAGCACTGCATGAACAAACAAACAAAAAAAGTATAAACACTTGTATAAATGATGCCTATTTAATTAGAATACTGATCTAAATAGGAATCTGATATTCAGATACAAAAGAAAAGAAGAGCTGGAACTTTCATATTTTCTGGAGTCATTACTAAGTCTAGCTTCTTTCTAGGTCAGGTGCACCAATAAATTACTCTCGATAAATTTGATTGAATCAGGCTATTGCTTATTGCCAAAAGAGAGTCCTGCCTGATAGAGTAGGAAGTATAAAAGTGATTACTGATGTCAGTGTTGATAGGAATAAGGGCTCAGGTTTATAACACCCATGTTTTCCTCTCTTTCTGAATCGGAGTGAAAATTATAATTAAATCTTATGAGTCATACTTCCTAAGTTATCTCATTTGTAAACACAAAATCAGGAAGATTTCCTGGGAGCTCTGACTTAAGGGATAAACACTAGGGGTTAAATATGAGTGGATTAGGTCTCCATGATTGACTTGGAATCCATTCCTTCATCAGAAATTTGATAAATGGCTATCTATGGAGAACAAGGCACCAAGCAATTTGAAGACATCAAAGCTACATAGATGACATTGCCTTGATTATATAGATCTGAGAGGCTAACCATTTATTATTAATAAATAATTAAAACTTTCCACTCATTTATTCAATTACTTGCTGAATTCATATAATGTTTCAAGAACTTTGACAGACGTTGTTGACATAAAAATGAACAAAAAATGTTTCTAGCTTTAAAAAGTCACATGTGTTAGACATAACTTACAAATGCAGACAAATAATACAAACCTTGATACCAGCCCTTTTTAAGACAATAAAAAAATAGCAAATTATAAGAATTTTGGAACCCAAGCTCTTAAAATGTTGACAATCAAGGTGGTTATAGTCTTTATAAATTCTATATTGTCTGGGATACTGTCTCTGGTCTTAATAAATAAGCAAATAATTTAGTGATGTGATAGAATAAGGGAGTTTGGTATTTTTTTAATTCACTTATAAATGGCATTCTGGAAAACTGATACGTGAACGTTAAAAAATGAATATCAGATTATTCAAGAAGTACATCCCAGAAAGGTGAAACAGGGTGTTTTAAGGACACAAATATAGGAGCAGCCATGGAACACTGGGAATATACAAGGACTCCCATATTTCTAGAGCACAGAGACTCAGGGGATAAGGAAAAATAAGGTACCGGGTTGTATGTGTTAGCAAAATTGTGTTCCAGCCTATGGGCTGCTTGAGAAATGAGTAACCTCAAATGTAACACATTTAACAATAGAAAATAAATGAAACAATGAAAACCAAGAAACACCTTGTAATGCTGAGTTCAGACTTGCAACACACTGCTATCTCAAGAGATTTTCTTTTACTGGCTAAGCCTCTTATGTTTGGCACAAAAAAACAGTTGTCAAATATAAGCTTGATTCCAGCAAGAAAAAATTAAGATACTCTTGTCCCACTTATTTACTACAACTGTGCTAAATCTAGATACTTGCTTACCTGACAATTCACATAGAGATTGCCCTTAGGTTTTCCTATAAAATCCACTATTTGGACTCAGTGCATCTGTAAAACTGATAGGCATGAGAACCAAAAATAAATAAATAAATGAAATCTAAAGAGACAAGAGAAAAAATGGTAGGACATTTTAAAAATTTGATTCTTTTGAATTTTCCTTTTATCTAAATTCTAACTTATACTCAATAGGTTGAATGGTCTTTGAGGGCAGAAACAATATACAGCTCTTTCTACTCTCAATGTATTGAGCAATACATAAGGTGATCAACCTATTCTGGTCAACTAAATTGAACATTGTACAAGTTACTCATGGCTATATAACCAGTTAATCCTAAAACTCTAATTTAAAACAACATTTATTGTACAATGTGTGTGGGTTAGAAACCTGAGATTCACTTGACTGGTAGTTCATCCCTATAGCTCTCATACAGCAACAATGAAAAATTTGGATAGGATTATAGTTTCCCAGAGTTTAACTATAGAGACAGACAGCTTGTTCTGTGATATTTGAAAGCCCAAGAACATTCACTACTATGCTTACCTACTGAGTTCAATGCACAGAGCTGCTTTACAATCTAGAACTGACTAAAGGAAAATATGAGAAAGTACTCAATGTGGATGCCACAACTTTTAAATAACCCATTCTTAGAAATGTCTGCTCATCATTTCCCCCATATTCTCTTCATTATAGATGCTCCTCAAATTGTGAAGGTGTTATTGAACATAGTCCAAATCAAAAGCATTTGATATACCTCACCTATCAAACATCTTAGGTTAATAAACATTACTCTGCAGGATGAGACTTTTACACTGCTGATGATGTGCTGACTGGGAGTTGTCGTTGGCTACCACTGCAACCATCATGAGACAGTTTCCCACCACATATCACTAGTTAGGGAAAAGAACAGAATTCAAAGTATGGTTTCCACTGAAGGGGAATCATTTTCAAACTCCCTTAAAGTTGAAAAATTCTAAATCAAATTACAATTGTGGGGCCATTTTTATAATTGATTCAATAGCTCCAGCCCACACTTGAGGATAGAAAATTATACAGAGCAGTAATTACCAAGAAATGGGACTCATAGTGAGCCATCTTAGAAATTTCCTACCACAAACTTGTAAAGAAAACTTAAACAACTAAAACTAAAGCTACTATACAATACAGCTGTGTCACTCCTGAGTATATACCTGAAAGAAAGGAAGTAAGCACACCTTGATCATGTTCACAATGATCAACATTTGGAATCAGCCTAGGTGACAATCAACAGATGAATGGAAAAATAAAATGTGGTATATATACAAAATGGAATATAATTCAGGATTAAAGAAGGAAATTATGTCATTTCCATACAGTGGAGAAACAGAAATACTATGTGTCTTGGTTACTTTTACTTTTCTCTCCTTACTGGGACAAAATACCTGGCATCCAAAATGAAGCAAGGAAAGGTTTATTTAGTTTATAGTTTTTTGGAAGTTTCAGTCCATACTCAGCCGGCTCCAAGGCAGTGTGGCATGCCTGAGGGGCAACCATTGATGACGGCCACAAATGACAAGAGTAAAAGGGCAAAAAGGGGGGAAAGCACACCCCTTACTCTCCCCTAAATTGTGTGCCATCTCCCCGCCTTTGGGCAGGTGCAGCACACATACCACCAATCCAGAGCTAGACAATGAACCAATCATAAACAATATATTCAGCTGCTTCCATGACTGCATGTGGCTTGAGGTGGGGGGGCTATCCAAACACAAACCACAATATGTTAAGTGAAATAAGACAGACATAGAAAGGCAAAAATTATATCTTTTCTTTCATATATGGAAATTAAAATAAATAATTAAGCAAAACAAAAAAATGACCTCAAAGTATAAGAGGGACTTTTAAGGACTCAAAGGTGGTCTGAGAGGAGAAGGGTGAGAGTGAGAGAAAGGGTAGGAAAAAGATGGATAAATGTGATTAATGCATCACATATGTATTATGAAAATGTCACAGTGAATCCAATTTAATTATGGTAAATTGAGCAAGTAGTCAGAAAACCATGCCCTGTGAGACGTGACTTTACTTGAAGACTCTTAAAGTCACCAATAAAATCATTCTTAAATTGGCTATGGTGCTAATAGGGTTTCATTGGTGGAAACTAACGAAACAACTGGCCTTTATCCTTTTCTTTTTCATAGTATAGAAGAGAATCAGCTAAGAAAACACAGTACACAGGCAGAGAAAAGAATGAAGAAGAACAACTGGTGACTCAGAGATATTTTGGAAAAAGTAGAGCTTTGGAATTATAATTGAGATCTATTATAATCAGATGTGAGAAACACAGATTTCCAATGACTTTTCATGTGCATAGTTAGTTGTGAGGTCACATTTCAGTATCAGTTTTTCCTGCTTGATAGAAAGGCAGCTGTATGATGTAGTGGCCTATATTTTACTGACCGACTACATGGAATTGATTGTCATCTATTTGAAAAAGGTATAACTACAGCAATCATGGAAATTATTAGATTGTCTAAATCGTAGAACAGTGCCTGGTATAGAACCAAATATTCACTTTGGATTTTAATATTTTTTCTCCGGTAGAAAGAAAATGATGAATGAAAGAAAGTGTTTAAACATCTTGCCTTTGCAATGAAAGGTCTGTAATTTAATGACTGCTTTCCCTCCTGTAGGAAGTCCTTACAGACTATTGCACTAGACAACATCACCTACCTCTGCCACAACACACATTGTCTCCCAGAAAACTCTACAGAAGCCTGTAAGGAACTTCAGAGAAAAGTCTTGCTCAAAAGGTTTTGTAGCCCAATCATCCTCTCACAATGAGTTATTCACAGAACCAATTAGTAGAAGTCAGCAACGATAAAAGCACAAGAGGCAGTGACTAAACTGACTTTGTGAAAAAGCACTGCAGTGTGTATTTCTAGGTGATCAGATCACTAGACACTCAATTTTCTGTAAATAACCATAAAACAAATCCTAACCTTTGGGAAAGGGTTCTGTGGTAGTCAGGGTTTGCAAGGGAAACAACTTAAAACAGGACATATAATTTATAGAATATCTTATAATAGCCACACAAAGAGTCAAATACACAAAAAAGTGCAGGAAATCTTTCCACACACTAAAAGAACCCAGCTTAGGACCTGGATCCCATGACAATGTTCTGCATGAGACCGGCTGAAGACCCAACACCCATAACAACGTTTCATGCAAGTGCCTTTCACAGATCTGAGCTGGGAAGACCACAAGGCCAGTGGCAGAAGTTATAAAGTTTGTGCCAGTAGGATGAAGGATCTGTGCCAGTAGGCTGAGGGATCTACACTAGAGCCAGGAAACAACACTCAAAGGACACCAGAGTTCCCCTGAAAAGTACCACAGACATCCTGAGCAACAATAAGGTCCTGAGCTCCTCCAACAGTGAGAACAGCTGAGTTCGTATCAGGAAGCCAGCATGACAAGCTTCTCCATGAGAATGAGCAGCACACCATCTTATCACCATCTTGTCCTCCTCCAGGAGAACCAACCACAGTATCTCTACCTCTCCCGTTCTCCTTTTTATGTGGTTGGCACCAATCCTCAGGTGAGCCATCCACACCCAGTGCCACGCTGATTCAGTTCATCTGGTTGCCCACTAGTTGTCCATCCACCACAAGCTCCAATTTTCAGTGAGAACTAACTATGGCTATCACATTTCTTTATCCTCAATTGTTTAAACTTTTGTGAGTATTGACATTAAATTTACATTAGATAAGCTCAGTGAAAGATGGCTGTTGGAATTTTGTGTGTAAGTGGGAATTACTAAAGTTCTATATTCCTTAAGAGCAAAGAAAATATGATATTTGTTAGGGAAACATTCCTTACTCCACTGGTCTCCCAGCAGTGGTTGAAATGATAAATTCTTGGTACCCCATATTAGATGGCAAACTTCACGAGGGAAGGAAGTGTATTTACCTAATTCACTAATGTATCCTACATAGCAAACTTCCTGGAATATTGTAAGTTCTTAATAAATATTCATCAACTGACTACTTAATGAACTGGCATCATTTTCAAAGGCTCATTATAAGCAGGATATGAATTTTCATCCTCTCTTGTCCTGATTTAATAGGCTCAAATTCCTTTAATAAATCATGCATTGAATAAAACTCCTGTCACTAAAAACAAAGACACATCATATTGTGCTTGCTCCACTTTTCTTTCTTTCTAGCCATGGATACTTTGAGTTTCAAAAATTATGATGTCCAGAGTGGACCATATGGTCAATATGTCAATGGAATTTAGAATTAGATTTTTTACAGAAGAACGAATCAGAGACTGGCAAAATGCTTGTATTTAACTTTTTACATAGGCATATAAAAAGGCTTAGCAGACTTGCTTAACCTTGTCTGTAAATCTCTGTTTATAACTAATTGTATCCTTCTTTTCTCCTCTTAGGGATTGAACACAAGGCCTTCACAGGGAGCTACATCCCTAGCCCATTTTATTTTTATTTTGACACAGTACATTGCAAAGTTGCTATGTTACCCTAGGTGGGCTTGAAGTATAAACCTCCTTCCTCCACCTCTTAGGGTGCAGGGATTCCAATTGTGCACCACTCACTGGGAGATGTGTTTAGTGGCCCATCCCTGGTTACCTCCTAATGTGTTACCGCTGCAAATGTGTTTCTCACATGCGTGACACGTGCTGTTTTCACCTGAAACACATCACTTAGTTGTCCACTAATGCCCTGCCTTTTTAAAAAAGATATCTCCCTATGTCAGTCATGGACTCAAATAACTCCTAGCCTAGAGGAAAGTTAAAAACTTGTGTCAGGTTTCTCCCTGTGGACAGAATCAACAGATCTATCATCTATTTATCTTTCCCTTAGAAATAGAATCAACAGATTTATATGTCTTTCTGTCTATCTTTTTATCTCTGTCTAATAATCTATGTACCTATCAATTACCAATAATTCACTAATGTATTACAATGACTAGAAAAAGTCTTCAGACTCATGTTAAAATTCAAGGCAGAAGCTACAAGGCTGCTATTAAACCAGGAAAAGCCATGGTCCCTAATTGAAAACTACTGAGCACAAGAATTCTCTTTTACTTGAGGGAAAGTCAACTGATTTTTTACTCAGAACTTCAGCAGAAAAGATGAAGCCTACAACATTATGAAGAACATTTAGCATTCTGCATTGTGTGCATGTAAATGTTAATCATCAATATTTACACTCCCAAACACCTAAAATAAGTTTGACATAATATCTAGACACTGTGTGTCACAGTCTGGCTGCATGGTAAAACTGAATACCACATACCCCAGTGAGAAAATCTTAAAGGTAAGAAATGGCCGAGTGGTTAAGCATTTCTCTTTTCTATCCTTCAGGTGAGCAATTGTGAGGCATCTTCTATTTGACACCTTGCAGATTTCTAGAAGGAATAACCCCTGGTGATCAAGTCACAAATTCATTGTATTGTTGGCTTCTAAACTCAATTCTTGCTGATTGAGTTCTCTTCAGTGTTCCATTCTCCATTACAAGTCCTCTATCACTTTTAAATAAATGATCCATATTCATATCTTAGGCTCCAGTTCACAGGGAAAGGAAGCCAGTTAATATAATAAGATAATCATAACCTACTTTCATATGTGTCCTATTGAAAATATAAAGTCATCTTTGATATAAATATCTGTTGGTCTTCGCAATATTGACTTCCCAAGCAGGGTCACTGGGCCTAAACTGCAAATACCTGCAAAGTAAGACTTACCTATAAAGGTGGTAACTCCCTGAGTTTGGTTACATAAAAAGAACATTAAGAAATAGATCCATATTTTTTACTTATCAGCATCTCTTTTTTTTTTTTAGTTGGAAAAATTTCTTTTATCATTTCTTACAGGACAGGTCTGGTGGAGATATATTTCAGCCTTTGGGAATATCTTTTTTGTTTTATTTTGTTTTTAATTTTTAAAATTTTTTTAGGTTTATTTATTTATGTCTTTTTTGAGACAGGGTCTCATTATGCAGTTCAGGCTGACTATGCACTCACTTTGAACTTGCAATAATCCACCAGCCTTAGCCTCTTGAGTGCTGGGATTACAGGGGTGCGTCACCACACCCAGCCTTTGGGAATATCTTTATCTCTCTTTCATTTCTAAAAGATAGTGCTCCTTGGTTGCCACATTTTTTCCCTCGATTTGGTAAAAATATCAGGAAAATCTCCTCTGGCCTATAAGGTTACTTCTGAGAAGTCAGCTGTCAGATGAACTGGGTGACCTGGAATAGCTTTATGTATTATTTGTTCCTTGTTTTGTTGCCTTTAGAATCTTCTCTTTATCTTTCACATTGAGAGGTGATATTAATTCTGACTGGGGACATCTGACTTTCCAATACTTGCATAATTGAATATTTCTTTAGGTTTGAGGAGTCTTTATATTAGTCTTTGAAAACACTCTTTATTTTTTGACATTTTTAAGTCCGTTCTGAACCACAATAACATGAATATTTGTCCATTTATGCTGCCCCAGAATCTATGTCCTCTGTCTTCATTCCCCTCCCCTTTATTCTTTTTTCTGCTTTGTCTTCTGAATCTCTATTATCAGAGAGCCTGTCTTCAAGTTCACTAATTCCTCTGTTTGATCTATTCTGATATTGACAACTTCTGTCAAACTTTTAATTTTACTTAGTACATGTTTTAGCTCAAGGATTTCTGTTTGATGTTTCAACTTGCTCCCATCTCCGTTACGTTTCTCTGTATTGAATTGCTTCTCTGTGTTCTCCTGAAGCTCACAGCTTTAGCAGCTATTTTGAATTTTCTATCGTAGCACTTAGCCACCCTAGTTCCTATCTAAGCAGAGTCTGCCACCTTACTTTGTCTAGTAGATGAGGTCATGGGTTGCTTAAAAAATCTTGATGCTTGATGCTACTTTTTCATTTAAGGATTAGATTTTGTTTTAAAGTCTTCATAATATGCATTCGTACCTATTTTCATCACTTCTGCTTCAGACTGTAAGCTAAGTCCAGTATATATTTTATCTAGCATTAATTCTTACATGTCAGACATATTGAATAAAAGGCCAAGAGGATAGTGTTATTGGCTGCAGTACTAGAAATCAGAGTGCAACCCATATCTACAACAAAATTATTATTCAGTTTCTTTTTATTTCAACCATAAGTTTAACCTCCTAGACTATGTCACAAAAGCAAAATTATTGTACCACAGAATCACAGGCAATAAGGCCCTGATTTATGAATGAGTTTGGTTTCAGGAGAACATTTCATTAGATTCATTTCTAAGTCCAACAAAATGCATTGTATAGCTATTGACACAAATATACAGTTTATTGATTTTTGCTTCTTAGAAGTCCTCTCAATTTTACCAGTTTTTCCTCTTGCTTCCACATATCCTGGGCTCCAATGAGTACTGTACTACTGTACATTCTCTTATTGTACAGTAAACACACAGTAGCATAACTGTGACACTGTCCAGTAGACACATGAGCCACTTCTGCAATTTGTTGACCTCTACATGAGTTCTTAATGTGAAGTCAGTTCATATCTGTTGTAGTTTGCAACTAGAATGTTCATAAGTCAAGGACTTACTGTTTAGATCTTGTTAAAATTAACCAGAATACAATACTGACCCTCAGCTATAAAACTGAAAGCAAAATAGTACTCCATGCTGCAAAACACTGAACTCATGGGGACATTCTATATTAATCTGTGATTATACCCACTGTGATAATTGTAACCCTATAGTTTTAAGAACTTTTAGTGCTTTTCCTGATTTTTAATTGTATGATGTGGTTGTTCTGGTAGTAGGAGTATATTCTCTATTAGTATATAAAATAGCTAAGTGCAGTCATTTCTAACAAATGTCTTTGAATATAACAAAATTCAATCAAAAATTTTAGTGATATTCAGTAGTATTAATACACCACATGAAATTTATATAAATTTAAGTCCAAAAAACTAAAGATATCAAAAAATTATTAACAAGTATGGTTTACTCCTTTGACATTTAAAAAAAATCAGTGAATCTTGTTTAAAATTTTATGAATATTTGAAGTCTGAACACTTCACATTTGGGCTAGGTGGCTGTAAAAACTATGATTTACATGCTGAAATAGTAAATGCATTCCTTTCCATATATGGCACATGTTGAAAGAAGGAGAGAATATTGAATTTATCATTCTATATATGCATTGATCTACTGCTACTATTTTCTTCTATCCCATTTACTAAGCCCATTGCTGTAGAACATTGCACACAGACACACACACACACACACACACACACACACATATATATATATATATATATATATATATATATGTTTGTTTGTTTTGTTTTGTTTACATTAGAACTTTGGAATCTGACTCTACAGGTTTGAGTATCTATTTTCTTATTTGCTATATAGTCATGACCAAGATACTCTCATGCCCTGAACTTGCCATGCATTTCATGTTTGTGACTCGAAAAATATGTATACTAAATCCTAAGCCCCTATGGAAATGACATTTGGAATTGGGACCTTTGGTAGGCAATTAGGTTTAGATGGTGTCATGAGTTCCAGGCTCTTATGATGTAATTAGTGCAATTATAGCAAGATACACTGAAGTTCCACTTCTCTTTTTTGATAACCTCTGAAAGAAGAGGTCATGTGAGCACTCAAGAGAAGCCCCCCTCTGCCACACAAGGATAGAGTCCTCATCAGAAGCTGACCATGCTGGTACCCTGATCTCTGATTTCTAGGATCCAAAATGGTAGGAAAATAAATTTCTGTTGTTTAACTCATCCAGTCTGCAGTGGTTTGTTTTGGAAGCCCAAGCAAAGACAGTACTTCAGATTCCTCATCTGTAAAATAGGACAGCAATAGTGTGCTTTAGCCTATGATGTTATTGCAAAATGAAAATAGCACTTAAAATGAAGTGAGAAGCAGAACATAAATTAACTTTTTCTTTTTACCTAGTAAGAGATTTGATGGTAAGCTTCTTCTTCAAACTTCATGTCTGTTCAAAGAGGGAAATAGTCTCAGAATTGGAGTATTTCAAGGCTCTTATTTTCTACTGAAAAAGAGATGTGATCATTGCCTTCATGTTTTTTCACAGTCAAAAGGATTTGAAAATGCTGAGATCTATAAATAAAATCCCCTGAGTTTAGCCTGCATATATGACTCAGAACTGGATTTTCCTATTCACTGTGTTCCAGCAGGTCAAACATATTATATAAAAAGAAAAAAAGTTCAATAATAGTGAGGATATGCAATTTAAATGGAGCAAACAGAAGATGATTTTTTATTAGCAATGTGTAGATTTTCACATGAGAAATTAGAGATGCACCAAGCTTAATCTAAGCAGGAAAACACACAGGGAGTTACATGGAGTGAGCTAGCTTATTCCGGAACATCAGATCTCAAACCCTTGACAAAATGGCATCAGGCGTTAAGCTACATTCTGGAGAGGGGATGCCACTGAACATACCTTGACAGTCCATCTGGTAAATATGAATGTCATTTAGAGGTCTATTTCCCAATGAGTGGCGTGCTAACATCTCAATAAAATAAGAATGCAGATTGGGTGTCAATCATTCTATGCCTTCTCAGTTTCTCAGGGACTTGTCTCCCTGAAATACCATGGAAAAAATTTCTCTCCTTCTGAACAGATGAAAATATTAGAGCACCAAGTGATACTCCCCAGAATGCCTTTCATAAACTCAGTCTGCTTGGAAAGAAACTTGGCAAGTGTTGGCTGACACTGTCTAAATGTATTAATTGAATGATCTTTTTGTATGTACTTTCCTTAGTATATCTGGTAGATGGCGAAATACTTCAATAGTTTTCACTCATCTTGTCTCTTTCTAGTCTTTTATTATAGAAACCATCATGGCATTTACTTATGTTAGCTCTCTTACTTCTGAGTAATCACTTGTCAATTTGAGCCAATGAAACAAGCAGGAGTCTGTTGAGGTAATGGGATAAAGGTAGAGATACAGTCCCGTATCTCACCTAACCCACAGGCCTTCTTGGCTCTAAAAGTGAATGTGACACTTAGCATTGTATCATTCATCCTATGACTATGAGGCAACTGTTCCCAGCCACACCTGACAAGGGTCAAAAAATGGACTTTCTCAGCAACATCATCAAAAAAATAGATATAATGTATAAAATTTAACTATGAGAAACATTATCCAACAGACATTCAAATCATCTCTGCAGAGGAGAGAAAGATAAAGAGGAGAAGGATTTGAAATAAGAGATCTGAGCCAGGAAACAAGTGACTTCTAGAAGCTGAGCAAAACTCATGGCTAACTGCAATCAAATAAATGGTGAAATCATATAGAGGGGATTTCTGAAAACCATCTGAGAAGTACAGAAGATTTTTTTTCCTGAGATTTTTCTTGAAAACAAAAAAGGCTGGCCAATACTTTGATCTGAGTTTTGTGATACTCAGAGCAGAGAATCAACTGAGCCCAACAGGTCTTTGACTATAAGCACTGTAGAATACTTGTTTGTGTGGGATTTTTTCCATGCATTATGTTTCTAGTAATTTATTATGGCATTAATAAGAGACAAATACACTTGCCCATAGCAATTTGTACAATAATCTGTGATAGAAAATAGGACATTCTAGGGAATCAACTCATTAGAAAAAAAAATGACAGTAACAAATAGGTAATAATACAGTAACAAATACAAATGAATATTTGTTATTTTGTATCAAGATCAGTTCTAAAACACAAAGCATATTAGGAGACTTTTCTTCAAGTTTATGTCTCAGTAGATGTAATAGAAAATAAGCAAACACAAAAGAAAAGTATCTGTGCTATGTAGATACTTAAAATACAAGAATTGCAAAGAAAATTGTTTTAAAATAATTTAGATTATATGTTCAGGTAAGTCATATTTATGGAGGTAAGAGCTAGGGAAATCTGAAATCATAAAAATGAAGAGGATAATAAAACTTTTTGAGGACAGGTCAAAGACTTAGGAAAACACAGCGAGAGAAACAAAAAATAAACATTTGGTGCCACGCAGGCAGAGACATAGCACAAAAGAAAGAGATGATACATGATATCTAGAAGAAAAGGGAGGGAAAGCCAGTGAGGCTAGGACCTCATCCATCATGGATAGCTGGTATTCGCAGGGTGATGGTCTGTTAGGAGAACTGAGCTAAACCATGTTTAAAATGATAATTGATTATTTTAGACACAGATTAAATAGGACTTTTTGAAGCATTTGTTCTGGGGAGATAGGAATATTATCCAGAAAAACTTCATATTTTTAATTTGAGCAGCTGCATGGATGATAATTCAGAAAATTAAGATGGGAAAGTATCGAGAAAGTTTAGCAGGTGGAGTGGATAGGCTGGAAAATCAATTCTGCTTTGGTTATTTTAATTTTGGGTAAATGATGAGCTAGTCTAGGCTGATTTGAATATCTGCTGGGCAATATTTCCCATATTTAATTATAATATTTTATATTTCTTTTTTGATAATTTTGTTAAACTACTTGCATATTTCTTGTTTCTTTTCACTGGGTAAAACCTATTTTCACTTATAAAAATGAGTTTCAAATGAAAATGTGAGGGTAAGCAGACAACGTAGCCACTTTATTTATGCAGTAGTGATACAAAATGAAGGAAGTCATAAAAATAAATGCATTATGGAAAAAACTATTATTTTGACTTTGGGTTGTCACCTAGTCAATGTTCTGAACATACAGTCTGATTACTTCATTACAATACAGAGGGAGGGCACAAAAGGAGAGTGAAAAGGGAGAAATTGAGATATTAGTAAGTATTAATTTAAGTCATAGTCTTCACAAAATGAGACAAGACCTTTCAACTCTTTAGTTCCTATCAATTATTTCAAGAATCTTCCCTGGTTAGGTGATTTATAGTGTATAATGCCACACATATTTATTAGTAAAAGTTTTCTCACTTACTACCTATAATCATTGGGTGGCATATGGCCTGCAGTTTGAGAATATTCATATAGACCTAGTAGATAATAAATTAACATGTGATATGAGGTGAGGGCACAGTTAAAACCCACAGAACACTTATATATTCCTGACTCTTAAACATTTAAAGGGCCAACGCATTTTTTAAAGCAGTTAGAAATTTGTGATGTGCCAAATACTAAAATGATATTTATATGTTATCGTATGTAAGCCCGAAATATTTGTACTGAGCTAACCAACCACTTGTTTACCATTGTGATGTCGGTCCTGCACTCCTAGTCTGTCAGATTGAGATTTTCTGTAACACTTTAGGCCAAGATAAAAATAATCTTTCGCAGAGAAACACTTCCTCATCTAATCAGTGTTTAAATCATAGACTTATTTTGTCTCTGATCTGTTTCTCCAATTATTTAGCCAAGGTTAGGATAATGTTTGTATGGATGAAATACAAAATACTCTCCTTCTGTAAGTTTGGCCCATGTCACCTCTCCTCTTGTTCAGAAAGTTTTTCACATAATCTCTTTTCCAGGGGCATCTATGTGAAAATTGAGAATTCTAGGCCATGTTAACCTTGTTTAATATAAAATTTCTGGGTAGATTATGTTAGAGGAGAAAGTCAAAATATTTGAAAGCACTTAATTACACCTTCTTTTTAAGAAATGATCATGAGATCATGAGTTTATTTGTGTGGGCAACTGGAACAGCGAGTCTGGGTCTGGTGAATTTCACTACTCAGATATTTCTCCTGAAGTCAATGATTTAATGAGAAATATAACAATTTTCTCTCTCTTTCTCTCTCTTTCCCTCTCTCTTTCTCTCTCTTTCTCTCTCTCTCATTCTCTCCACTATCCCAAGTCTTACTCCATCACATAGGTTTGAGGGACTGCTAACTATATTTGCTCATCATAACTGATTAAACTAAGCATGTAGTGGGCCTATAATTTCGGCACTAGTAGGCTGATTCAGAAGGAACTCTGTGAGTTTAAGGACAGGCTGGACTACACAGTGAGTTGAACCCCAGCCTTAACTACATAGCAAGACTTTGTCTCATAAAGCAAAACAAAACAAAATTCATTAAAACAGCAGCTCATTGAGGGGGAGGTCACAGCATGATAAAAAGGGAAATGAAGTCTCAGTCATTCTGCCCTTTCTGGAACACTTGCACAGCAAGAGCCTTTTAAGCTTCTCCCAATGAACTGGTGAACTAATGTGGCTGGTTATATCTTAACAAGCCTAGGTACCAATCTTAACTTTCCAGTTACTTCACAACGTGTAAATCAATAAATCAATCAATGCTTATGTAAGCATTCACAAATTAAGACTAGAGTTAGCAGTCCTTCCAGACTGAGCCCTTATTCTCTACTTCAGTTTCATCACAAAAGCCCTCTATCTGAAGAAGGGGGCTTTTAAAAATAGTGGGTGGTATGTGTAAGAGGTATCTGCCCAGTCAGGAAAGAGGGTTAACTTATTGTTTGGACTGGGCATTTGAATCATGAAACCTACCATTTCATCTAAGATTTTCTGTTTAGAAAATTCTACACATGAAAACAAAAGCCAAATCTCTGATAGTGTTTGATTTTATATTTGCTATATATACGCACGTTTATTTTTCATACAGTTTACCAATTTTTGTCCATTGTTGAATATAATTGTCATGGTTTTATGTCAGTGGTCCCCAGGCCTCATGCTTTTGCATTGTGCATTTGTGATTGGTTCATTGTCTAGCGCTTGGATTGATGGTGTGAGTGCTACACCCGCCTAGGGGTGGAGCCAGCATGCAGTGTAACGGCGGGAAGAAGGCACGTCTCTCTCTTGCCGGTTTCCGCCGGTTTCCCTCTTGCTGTTTGCAACTGCCATGGACTGCAGCCCGCAATGCCACTCTGCCTTGGAGCCAACCAAGTATGGACTGAAACCTCCAAGAACTGTAAGAAATAATCCTTTCCTTTCCCAATTTTGGGCATCAGGTATTTTGTCTCAACAAAAAAAGTAACTAAGACAATAATGGAGGCTGTATATTCTCTTTTAATGCTCCTAATTATTTTCATTTTAGCTTAAAAATATATTTTTTTCACAAACCTATACTTACTTCTAGCATCTGCATTGTTTTTCTATTCCTTATCCAAAGGCAAATCCAATATAATATATGAATGTTTATATACATTTTTTTCTATATAAAAGGATACTTTCCTAGCACGCACAAATGTAACAAAGTCGAAAGTTAGCTATGCCTCGTAGCACCATCATAAGTTAACTCACACTGTTTATTCATCAGCAAACAAATTTGCTACGCAAAAGACAACAGCAAAATATCAAAGTATGAAAAATGAACCTTCGTTATGTTTTAAAATCAATTGGCAGAAAATCGATGACCTCTGGTATAGGAACTCTATGCTCACCTCTAGAGACTTCGGTATTATTGCAATGGATTCACGAACCTTGAAAATAAATATTTGTTTAGTCAACAAATGAAAACATCATTAAGCCTAGTCTTTTACTGGGTTTGGTGTTTAGCATGTGATTACATATTTCACAACAGCTCTCAAAATGTGAGTTTGGGAGCAGTATCATCTGTCTGACTTGTGAATGTACAAACACAGTTTCTTATATTTCACTTCAGAAGCACCATGCAAGAAATAATGTGGATGGTGCCTAGACTTGTTTCTTTCCAAAGGCCATCATTTAATTCCAATGCCCATCAAAATGTTTCCAACGTGTATTTTGTAAGAGATGTAAAGGAGGCACTACTTTGGCATCAGGGTTAATCACATAATTTATCCTAATGACATGGTATAATTATGGATTATGAAATATCTAAAGATATATATTCAATAGGATATTCTTCATACTTATAGTTGTAATAAAAAATACTTGCTTATAGTTGTAATAAAAATAATGAAATGATGATTTTTTATATAAAGAGTAAAACATGGGAGCTATTAACAATTAATTATTTAATAAGATGAATTTTAAGTAGTAAACCTAACAGTATTATAATTTTTAAAATGCTTAAAAATCACTACATATAAAAATCAAAACTGAGTAAAAACAATCAAAAATTTTAAAGCCATACCTGTGTCTATGTTCATGAATTTGTATAATTTTCTTTCTTAGAGATTTTGTCTAAAGCTCTAAATTTATGTGTGAGTATGTGTGCACAAATGTGTGCATATATACACATCCACATACACATGCACACATATATGTGTGTATATAATTGTTTTCAATTATAAAATTTGGATGACCTATTTATCTGTTCTTATTTAGAAAATAAGAACAGATATTAACTATGGCCTTTTACCTGGCTTTAAAGATGTGAAAAATATTTTCACTTCATATAAACATAAAAATAAAATGTATCACTTACTCGTGTATTACATATGCCACTCTTCACATTAGGCACCAAGTCCACTAGGTATTTTTGCTACCAAATTTACATTTGAGTAGAATAAAACAAGACAATGTTCACATGGAAATGAAAATTACACTTTACAAATAAAGTGGGTAACTGAGGAAAAAGTTCACTATACAGAATATCTGAGGTTGGGGACTTATTTTGTCTGATGAGCTTAATTTTTCATTAAAATAATGCCGATTTCACTTCCATGATAGTCTTGAAGTTCTGTTTCCACAGGCTTCTTTGTTTTTCCTTTTATTTATGCATTATAAAAAAGAAAAATAGACTTAGCGGAGTTCAATATGTAGTAAAGAGGTTTTCAGATTTCCCTTTGCATTTACTAAAATAAAAACATTATCATATTTTAGATACTTTTAACTATTAATGCATTTTTTTATTGAATGAACTCTAGAGAATTCTTATTACTCTTCTGAGTGCCAATTCTTTGTATGAAAACTACGGTTCATGATTTTCTGTTCTTCTACCCTTGAGTACATTTTAAGACTGGGAAGAATGGACCATGGATGTAACTTCAAATGAATGAAAGCCTATAAGATTCTTCACAACTAACAAGTTCTGTTCCCAGGTGCCAGATATATAGCTATGTTTTCCTTTGGCAACATATAAAAGTGAGCTACTATTTCCAAAACTTGAAATAAAAAAATGATTTCCCTGGAGAAATAATAAACTACTTGTAAAACAAAGAACATAGTTAAAATTCAAAGAGATTATTTGAAGTTTGAAGTTTTTCCTCTTTCCTCATGACCTCTCCAAGCTATTTTTGTTTTTCTGCTCCTTGTTATGATGACAGAGGCCAAGTGTTGTTTAGCTACCCAAATTAGTTGACAAATCTCAGACATGATGATTAGAAAACAATCACTTTTTCTTACATTTTGGTTTAATGTCAAAGTGTTACCCATGTTTTCTTTTTTTTTCAAATTGAGACAAGTATTAAAATAATTAATTTACTTAATTTAATAAACAGGAAAAATATACTGTAGGATAATCATATCATTGATCTCCAACAGTGATTAAAAAAATACAACTGTCAGTATGAGATAATCGATACTATTGGAACCAGTTATTTCTTTTTATTCAGTGAATTTTGATGAGACAATATGCTTAAATCTTCCCCAAACCAATTGCTTTACAAAATGGATATATATAATATGCCTGATTTGTTGTTGTTTTGTGGGACTAGTCATCAAACTCAAGGCCTTTCACATGATAGGCAGGTCCCATACTAAGAAGCAGCAAATGTGATGAGCATAAGACAAAGGTTTGAGTCTGTAATAACTACAATATTAAAAATTCAGAAAAGACTCAGCAAACTATAGGAGATTCCAAGCCTCAGTGCACCTTGGTAGCTTTCCTTTATGTCCTTACTGGTATGTGGCAGAATGTCCCAGATAACTACAGGAGATGATTTAAACAAAAATGATATGATAAAGATATGAGTCCTTTCCTCATTCCTTGACTTTGCTGCCTTAGATCTCACTATGACTGCAACTTAATTGTTAACTTCTCTAATATGCTCTTAAGTGGGACCTACTTCAAAAGGAAAAATGCTCACACACTCCAATTATTATAATATTTAAGACAGCATTTTAACCTATTTTCAAAAGTTTATTTGCTGCAAATTTAAAACTGATTACAATTATAATTCCTCACTGTATTATAACCTAGTGTCCATGTACTAATATTTATTATATTGCCATGAAATTACAGAAAAGATATCAGAACTATTTTGTGTTTATTCTAAATATGCGAGATAAGCTATTAGCATTAATGTAGCTGAAGCTTTATTATTTTTCTTCTCAGAAAGAGTGGAAATGAGTTTATTTAATATGAGATGATGGCTTCATATAACCATTAGGATAAGATAATGTTGAAAATTTTTAAAGATCTTACTAGGAAAAAAATTGCTAAATTTCTATGCAGCTAAAATACGTGGGCTTCAGTGACATGGTTGCAGCAGCTAGTTTGATTTAGTCTGTTGCAAGAATTAATTGAAAGAATGCTACATTCTGTAATCGTCCTACTCAGACCACATTACAGGGTATGACATATGCAATCTATTGAATATTCCTTTCATAAGTTCCTACAGAGCCTTTGTGTAATTAAGCTTGGGAAGTCTTTCCCACTGGAGATCTTAAAGTATGTTAAGAATAACAAGTTTGCAAATGCCTATACCTAAAGCCACTCAAACACACAGATAAGGAGACACTACAGGCCATCACCCCCTCCATACATTTACACAAATGCACACACACATACACACACAACCCCGCCCAAAATCTTTTTTAGTTCTTTATTCTTTAATAAATTATTATAAAGACCCAGATGTGATGGCGCACATCTGTTATCTCAGCTACTTAGGAGGCTGAGGCAAGAGATCTGCAAACTCAAGGCCAGGCTAAGCAACTCAGTGAGTCCATGTCTCAAAATAAAAATAAATAAATAAAATAAAATAAAATAAAATAAAATAAAATAAAAAGAGATGGAGGTGTGGCTCAGTTGTAGCATCCCCTTGGTTTCAAGCTCCAGTTCTTGCAAAACAATAGTAGAAATAGCAACAACAAAAACCAGGTGAAAGCAAACATTTCCTGACTATAAGTGAGTCACAGACCTTAAAATCAGAAACACACAGGTTTGAATCCTGGCTCTACCCTCTAATTCTGATACATTAACTCTGATGCTTCTGGGACTATTCATCTGAACATTAAGAATAGTAGCATCTCTCTTATTGTGTGGCTGGATATCTGGTAATATCTTTGCAATTTCTAAAGATTAACCCCTTTAAATTAAAATGTGAAAAAACACATAATAGCATTTTTCAAAGTGGCAAAAATACCATCTCCCTTCCATTTTCTAGGTATGAGACACTTTCCACTGAAAGTCCTGATGAGACTAATGCCAGGATTCTGTAGGAACATAAGAGACAATAATGTTAAATATTTTATACTTCAACCTTAAAATTGGATAATTTTTATATTTAAAATGAATAGACCCCTTTAGAAAAGTTTTCATTAAATAAATTCTCTTTTAAAATCAGTCATTCCTTCTCTTCTTTACTATAAAAGTCTCCAAAATGTCTTCAAATCTTTGTCTTATTT
The DNA here is from genome assembly GCA_004027455.1 of Hydrochoerus hydrochaeris. NCBI lineage: Eukaryota > Metazoa > Chordata > Mammalia > Rodentia > Hydrochaeridae > Hydrochoerus > Hydrochoerus hydrochaeris. The sequence continues at coordinate 35,612 of PVLA01000062.1, forward strand.
ACAGGGCTGTATCTTTTCAATTATTCTTTAAAAAATTAAAACAAAATACTTTCATAGCTCTGGCAAAACCAGTATATGACTACCAGCAACCACGGGTGGATCTTTTCATGGCCATTAAACCTCAAGTCTGACCAGCATAAGTTTAGACTGTGGCCCTGTGTTCTAGCTTGTGACCATGGCAAACTGCCCATGCACTATGCTGTTTCTCTGTCTTATGGTGACCCTAAAACATCTTCTCTGGTCTTCTTGCAGTTTCTCTGGATCCCAGATGCAATGCTTGTTTTCATGTCCTTCACCATAAATTACTTTTGCTTTTTCTGTAAATTCAGTGATAAAAGAATGATATGATCTATCCTCTTTCGTGCATGGCTTCCAAAAAACAATGTTCAAGAGTTTTGTCCCAATTGTTCCTCTCTCTGTAGTTCGATCTTTTTCAATTGTGAGTACTATTCCATCCAGTGGATGAAAGCAGTTTCTTACCCATGGATGGATAACTGTGGCTCCTCTTTCCTATCCAATTTTTGTCGTTTATGTACTTTCTTCCATAACTATATTGTGTAGACACAAGTTTTTATGTGTTTTGGGCAAAATTCTAGAATTGGAAGTGCCACACCATGAAGTAGAAGTACATTTAACTTTATAAGAAACTGCCACTTGGTTTGAGGAGAGAGAGCTCACATTTTCTGAGTATTTCCCAAATTCAGACTCGAGGCTATTCACATGGATCATCTTATCTAATCTTTTAACACTGTGAAGCAAATGATATCTTTATCCCTGATTTTCAGAAGTGTAAATTGAAGTTTTGAGAGGTTAGGAAGTGTGCCCCAAATCACACTGTTAGTAAGCTCTGCTGTGAGCTTTTGAAGCCAGGATCTCAGATAGAAGATAAGGTATAAACTACAAAGGAAAAGCAGACCCAGGAGCCCAAAGTGGAAAGAACCGGAATGGAATTTCACAGTTTTCAATTAGAACCTGTGACACAGCCTAAGTTGTTCTCAGTAAAATAACCTAATGGGTTGGAAAGTGATTTATTTTTTTACCTAAAGAATGTTCCCATTTCTTCCAAGTTACCCTTGACTAGTGACATGCTAAAGCCAGAGAAAGCGTGAGCTGCAGTGTTACTTCATTCTGCGGCCAATGGAGGCAGCTTGTCAGTCTCTGCTATTTTCCACAGGCCAGCACCCATCACCACTACCCTACAATTAACCTATCTGAATTAGGCTTCCAATTACCATCTAAGGAAACTGGCAGAACCTTTTGGGGATTCTCCATCAGGGGCTGAGTTAAGCATGCATTTACATGTAAATGGTCGTCTTCTCTCCTCCTCAGCCTACTAATGAAATATTCTGCACTGCCTCCCTTGCTGTGCTACACACATATTTATAATAGGAAAATTCCTGTGGTGGAGGGGAGAAAAATTAAAGCAAAACTACCAATTTAAAAATAGCCTTGGAGAAAGCATCTTACCCTTTTATTTCCATTTATTCCGTTATTCAATATATATTTGAATGCTTACCAGATAGGTACCAGAGGATTTGAGAGCTATTGCTGATGATGAAAACAGGAGACCTGTCCTCAGGGAGCTTCCCGGATCCTTGGAGAGCCAATTGTAACATGGATGTTTAAATGGATGAATTTTCTTAATTTTTTAAATTTTGAATTATGATAATCTCAGGGAAAGGAAGCAGTTAGGAGAGGAGTCTGACCGAAGCTGAAGCCAAGAGATCTCCCTAAAGAAACTACGAGGCAGGTAACTACTTGAGCTGTCAAAATGGGTGATACTAATAAGGGTTTGCTGTGACTGAGCACCCGCTGTGTGTCAGCTGCAGCCCTGCACATCTTACAAGGACAGAATACCCAGCTTCCTGCGGTGAGAACTGTGGTTATCTACTCTATATAGATGCACATGGGCAACTAGGATTCATACAAGGCTGTTCTGATTTTAGAGCGTGTCTAGTACCAAATAACCATGGTTGATGTCATTTTTACTCTTCAAAAATTATTTCAAATGGATCGAGGTGGAGCTCATTGGTATATTACCCCCGGGTTCAATCTCCAGCCACCAAATAAAGTTATAATAAAGTATTATTATAAAGTTATTATAAAGTATTTTTCTTTATTTAAATTGTGCTAATTAAGGCTTTATTAGAACATTGAATGTGTTTCTTACTGCAAACATGTTAAGATATTTACTATATGCACAAAATATTAATTTATTAGCTGGCTAATGTGCAAATTTACTTTAAAAAGAATATCAATCACTGATAACTGCCAGGAACTATATGTAATGTTTGCTCCCAGCCTTTGAACAACTTTTAGTAACCCTTTCACATAGATTTTTTTCAGCATCTCACTAAATCACTACAATTCCCAGGCTGGGCTCAAACTTGTGATCTTTCTACCCCAGCCTCTCAGTAAATGAAAAAGCTAGGTAAAGGGAAATTTAGTGGCTTGCATATAGTCATCAGGTAGAAAGCGGGAATAAATGGCAGTATATGCCAGATATATGGATTACTACAAATTATGAATCTTTTTCATTTTATATCAGTGTACAACTGATCTCGAAATAACGCTGTGCATATAGTGGTACTCAGGCAGATTTACATTTCTTTGATATCCCCATCAATAGTTAGCACAGGCGCATGTGCATATTTCAAAATAAATAAATTCTGATCGAATGAATAATACGAACCAGGAAATTCTTCCAAAGTCTTTGCCTTGATCATCCATTTACCAACCAATATTCTTATGGTCATTTTTGCTTTTATTTTGATAGTGATAATGAGTTATGCTGAGTGTTAAAAGACATTTATTTGGATTTGTTAAATGATTTGCATTGTAAATTTATTTTATTTATTTAATTCATTCATTCATTTACTTTTATTTGTTGAGATAGGGCCTTGTTTTGTAATCCGAACTGGTCCTGAACTCACAATGTAGCCTCTGGTGACCTAGAGCTCCTAAGAGTACTCTTGCCTCAGCCTCCTGAGAGGTGCATTTATAAGCATGAGCATTATTTATTTATTTGTTTATTTAGCTTAGAACTGAGCATTGAACTTGGGGTTTTACCCTGAGCTACAATCACAGTCCTTTTTATTTTTATATGTTTATTTTGAAACAGGGTCTCACTAAATTACCAAATTGCCCAGGCTGGGCTCAAATTTGTAATCTCCCTGTCTTGGACTGTAAGAATGATGGGATTACAGGTCTGTGCCATTATGTCTGGCTGGCAAATTTGTATCATTACTTTGTCATGCAGTCTGTTTCTTGACAATTTCAAAGGGAAGAGACTTCCAGCAACCTGCTATTAAGTTCATTGTGATCCTTTGACTTTTCATTTGACATTTTCCAAAATCTACCTTTAATTTTCCTCTGTACTTAGATATCTCTCTTCCCTTGCTTTAGTTTAGTTTAGAAAAAAACAATCATTTTCCAGTACACAGTTGTCAGGGCCTGTGCGCCTATGTGTGCCACAGGTTCGTCACTACTGTTGGATGACATGGCCACTGCTAGTTCAAATCCATAGTGCCACTGTCCACACAGACACCCTTGTGTCTGTCAAACCACATATCCTGATGTGAGATGCAAAAAACAGTTCCGCAGCAGCTGCCACTGACATCTCTCTGGAAGCAGCTGGCTTTCACAACCAGCCTCTAGGGAGGTTTAAGAACTGCAGGTAATGGTGCTGATGCTTTGTGTTCAGCCTTCAGTAACTCACTGTGCTGGCCTCCTCCTCCTCAAAGTACAATTTCAACTCCACAGCCTGCTCCTAAGTGTTGTCTTTTGCTTGGCCTCACATCAGATCACCATCTAATTCAGCTCAGAGATTTTTCATTAGGTTTCATTACAGGACATTACAGCTTTCCTCGCACGGCTGTGCGCTCCATGGAGACTTTTCAGTTGACACTGTGTCGGGAAGTCAAACAAGCCAAAATGCAGTGGCAGTGGCACCGTTACCGCGTCAGATTTTCAAGCCAAATAAAACTGAAAAAGTCATGTTTATAAATTTGAGCACTCTGACAGCTGCAACGTTACCTTATGAGAATAATGATGTGATGATAACAGTAAACAATAACACAAACTATATGGTTTGGGCAAATCTATTTGTAGACCCATTCTTTCAGCACTTATTTTATTACCTACCTGTGCAAGACGCAGATGTCAAAAGGAAATGTAATTAATTATCTTTGCACATCTTTGATCACTGAACACAACCCAGTGACCACAGAGTGGAGAGTAAGTGGCTAAATCATTATCAAGATTTTATACATTCTTCTACATAAAGAGAGATAATGTTTATATCTCTAGAATAGCTTCCATGGAGCTCAAGGAGAATTTTAGTAGCTTGCTTGACCAATGGCCTCCTTTGTGTCTTCCTTAGAACTAGTCAGGCAGTATTTTCCTATCCAAAGTCTGCATTTTCAATTTCAAGAATAAAGTAATGTTGACTAACATAAAATTGCAGTAAAGATTTCCTCAGTAAGTAGAGCTGTTTATTACACATTGTGATAAAGCAAAACTACCTAAGTATTGCATTTTATCAACTATTTTCTCCGCTTCAGTTCCTCTTCTCTGTCTCTACATACTGTAGCTCTCTGTTCCTCTGTCACTTTCCACCCCTGCTCCTTACCGACACCATTCCCTTTTATTCTGTCTGCTTGCTTCCTTCCTCTTCCTGCATTTTGTAGCTGTACCCCTGGCTCAGGGGACTCCCCATCCTTATATAATTCACTCTGTTGCCCACTCTACCTATCCACTTAGCACCGATAGTCCCAAGTCTCCCCAGTGCTAACGGAAACTCTTTCTCTACACCCCAACATCTCTAGAACTCAAGAGATTTTCCTGATGTTGATGTTAATCGTTTTCTGGCTTATTTTTTTATATCCTTGTCTGGTTCCTTCCATTCGGATCACTTTTAAAAAGTGGAATGATACCAGTTAATCCACTTAATTCAATGAGTAACTACTTGTAAGTGGTGGCATGATTTTAAAAAAATATAACAACATACAACTGCAAAAAGCAAACCTATGGATGCCCATGTACTCAGATTTACTTCTTCTTTACAAGTGAAACTGTCATTTGAGGAATATGACTGTTAGTCTATGGAAATTTCTATATTGGGAATTATTCAATACTAGATAGAGGAGGATGCAAGTAGAATTTTTACCCTGCTATCCTGATAAATGATGACTTGATATTTGTAAACAAAACATTAGCCCAGGAAGGGAGCTTCATGGTATAAAAATACAGTTTTGTAAACTGCAACATTTTAAAATATCCATTTTATATTAATTTCAAAAATATCAGGCCAGATTTTCCATTTGTTTAAAAGTAACCTTTATAATTTCTGAAACAGTGCAAAAACTACAACACATTTAGCTTGCTATGTGAACTCATACTAAATTGAACACTGTAATCTAATACAACAAAGATATTTTTATTTCCCTGAAGAGACATGCCTTTCTCATTTCCTAAATCATACATTTTGACTTAACAAACTTCTGGTGTGGATAGAAACAAGATGCTTTCATTGTACTGTAAAGTGTAAAAAAAAATTAAAATTAAAAAACTGTAAATAACTCTAAACCAAGCTGTGTGTTTTTTTTTTCACAGCTGGAATACTAGCTTTTATTACAGCTCAACTGGCATGGCAAATTAAAATTCATTTCTGTTTGTTAAACTGCTACTTAAAATGGTTTCCACCAACTGTTACAGTTGAATATTATGTTGTCATTTATGCATTTGGTGGGAATGGTTCAATAGCATGAATATTGCAAAATGAGTACACAGAAAGTACTTTCTCCCCCATTGGTTTTCAATAGTTTACTAATTAAATTCTGCTTTGAGTCCTTGGTCAAAGTTGGATTAATTTTCACTGGTGATAAGGCAGCTGTCCACTTAATTAATTAAATGGTCTTTGTAGGTACAACATAGCTGTAATGTCTGCTAATAACCAAGCAACTCTACTTTGTTATTAAGTCTCTGTTATCCTTCAGATTTGCCACTTATTAGAATTACGCACTTCTTCAGCAACAAGCCAACTCCCCCATACAATCATTGACACATTATCAAAACACAAAAACAGGATTTTTTGCATATTTTAGCATTTATTCTTACTGAACACAAAAAATGCAGATTATATTAAATGAATTTCATTTGAATGTTCTCAAAAACTAAAGCCATGTGTGTCTAGAACTGTGTTTCTACTATCTATTAATGAAATAAAAAAAACTCAGTCATAATGTATAGGCATACAAATCTAGCTCATTGCCTCTTCCATTAATAACAATGATCCTCATTACCATGGTCCCTCCTTATTCATCACCTTACTTTCCATCATTTTATTTACCAATATTCAATTATAGCACAATGAATAATTAAGGTATTTTGAGGAGAGAGGAGAATACATTCATTTAACCTTTAGTATTATTTATTTTATGATTATTTCATTTTATTATTAATCATTGTTGTTAATCACGTACTGACCAAACTGCTAAATAAAGTAAACTTTTTCATAAGCAGGTGCAGATAGGAAAAACAGTATATATGGCTGCTCTAGTTTGAATCTGGAGAGAATGAAAGTCTTGGTCCTCAACTTGGTGCTTTTGGACAGTGGTGAAAATCTCTAAGATCTTGGGCATGCTTAGATTTTTTAGGACACTCAAGGTGTGCCACTAACAGAGACTGTTTGATGGCTGTCTCTTCTCCTTCTCCTTCTCCTTCTCCTTCTCCTTCTCCTTCTCCTTCTCCTTCTCCTTCTCCTTCTCCTTCTCCTTCTCCTTCTTCTTCTTCTTCTTCTTCTTCTTTCTCTCTCTCTCTCTCTCTCTCTCTCTCTCTCTCTCTCTCTCTCTCCTTCCAGGCTGCCATGAGGTGATTACCTTGCTCTGTATTTGCTCTCTGCCATAATGTACTACCTCCCTACAAATTCAAGCACAAAGGGTAACAAACCATGGGCTGAAACTGTCAATACTGTAAGTAAAACTTTTTTCCAGTTTTAAGTCAATATAGATTGGAAAGTAAACAGGAGCAATGGGGTTGTTTTGAAATTATTCCCCATGGATGAGGAACGGCCCTTTGGGAACCTTGCCTGTCATCCAGACAGATTAATCACACACTTATTTGAGTTACTCAATACCTCCTCCATTTTTCTGTTGTTATTCTCACCATAATCAATGTTAAATTTTGCTTATGCATCTGTCACAGAATGAGAATAGTGAAATATATCCTACTTTTCATTATATCAAATTTCCTGGGGCAGTTTTACTTGCTCCATAGCCATCTTTCATTATTAAAATTCTGTAGTAAGACATTTATGATTCATCTGACTCATAAAGGGAAATAATAACAGTCCAGCCAGGTTCTGTGAAAACTCCCTCTTCTTATTTAACCTTGGAGTCATGTTTCATAATTGTTTATTTCCCACTTCAGTAGCCTCCTTTCCTGAGTTACTAGAACTCCCTAGATCATAATTTATTTAAAAAGAAAAGTAACTTCATGTTCATTATTTCTTTTTTGATATTCATATGGTAACTTCAAATTAAAAGAGAATAATGCCTTATTATAAGCTCTATATTAAAAAAAGGAGTGAGGATCAAAGAGATGGGGTCACTATTTTCCTTCAGAAAAATAAAAATGTGGTTACAATTAACCATTATTTTGCAGGGTCATCAAAATTGCAATTCATCTCCTATTTTACAGAACAAAGAAATTCTGCCTCATTATGTAGGTTGTTTCTTAAAGGATCAGATTCTTCGTAAGTACTTAACACTGAGAAGGACACAATACACGTCTTAGTTATAACCCATTCATTTTTAAGCATTTTATCATATAATATACTAAAAATAAGATGACAAGAAGGGAAAGACTGCTTTGTGATAGTTTTACTGCCACCCGTAAGAAAAATGTTAACCTTTTCTTCCTTTAATATCTCACTAGAACATTTTTACCTGAGATTTATCTCCTTAGCTATCTTAATCACACTATATGTTGTGAATTCCAAGGAGGTGAATTTGATGTCCTTAGTAAAATGTCATCTGTGTGACAGTTCACCTTTTACTTACTGTTCACAACTGAATAATTATGTCTTCTATCTTTCATATTGCTTAATATTAGAGAAACTGAGGGAAACAAAAACTAGATGACAAACTGAAGTTCACCAGAAAACGGGTGAAATAACTTATTAGATAACTCTGGAACCATCATATATGATGGAGCCAAGAAGTGATATTCAAGGCAAATTGATAAAGGATGCTAATGTTCGTGAAACTGTTATTTACAAAAGGATGTTAAGCACTGATTGCATTTCATTTTTAAAAAGAAGCATATTTGCCTTAAGCTTTGTACAAATTTATCAGCATTAGTTGTTTTTACAAATAGGCAATTTTTTTCCTACCTATTACATTTTACGAAATTTTAAAAATGGTCAGTTTTATTGCTAACCAACTGGAGTATAGTATGTCCAACTCTGGAGAGTTTCTTTTCCTCTTCCTATTTTTTAAAGACTGAAATAAATCATTTTGAGGAGTTTGCACTAACTTTGTAACTTCATAAAGTTAAATAATCATGTCATATCTGAAAGTTAAAAATAACATTCTGTAGTTGAGACACAAGTAAATTTTTGCTTTACTAAGGATTATAATAAAGGTAGTTTGAATCTGAGTTGGGACTTTTATATGATTATCTTTAAGGTATATTAGATAAGCATTTTCAAGTGTGTTCTTTGAAGTATTTTCTCTTATCTCAATATGAATTCCTAACAAAATTTCACATCATTTCTAAGTGCTATTGAAAGAAACTATATCGACACAGAGAGGAAAGAAAGGAATTATGTGCACCACACATGCACATACACATGCAAGCTGAGGAGATCACATGCAAATTTGTCAAAAAAAAGGTCAAATTTGATACCAAATTGGCATCGCTCTAGAAACAATTGCCACCATAGTCGACATAAATTCTTCTATAACTGCCATATCCCTCTAGGACTCCACTGATTTTTTCCCATGTTATTATCCACCCATTCATTAGTTCATTCATACATTTAATGAATTTCTTTGCTAAGAGAGTAATTTTGCTAATGGAGCTTACAGCAGTGAAGGCTTGGTTAATAATCAGTGCACATTTGTAAATTGTGGGAAGAATTTGGAACACAGGAAGAGGGCCTCATGAAAATATATCCCAAAGAGATGCAGCCCTGTGTGAATGTAGACAGGAAGGACAAGGTCAAACCTACCTTACCAAAAGCAGTGGTATTAAATGCTGAGTTCTGTGTAGTATGAACTCTATAAAATGGGAACCCTTAGTCATGAGTAAGAAACTAGATTTTTAAATCAATTGATTTAAGCAACCATATGTGGACAGCACAGTAATAGACATGCTCAAGTATTCATCTGTTCCCGTTCATGTGGTGCTCCTCTTCTTCTTGAAGTTGCACATACCATTGAGTTTCCCCAAAGTAAATATTTACCTACTTAAAAATGTAATCTAGAAATAGACTGTGGTGGTATATGCACTCTGGAAGGGAGACCAAGATATGAGAACTGCTCTGAGTTTGAGGCCATCCTGGGATGCAGGGTGTTGTGGTTTGTTTAAGCATCTCCCCAAAGCCTCATGCAGTCATGGAGTCAGCTGAATCCAGCATTTGTGATAGGTTTGCTATCTAGCGTTAGGATTGGTAATGGGAATGTTACACCCACCCAGGGGCATAAAATATAAGGGAGATATGAAGGCACCTCTTTTGTCATTTCATTCTTGTTGCTTACAGCTGCCATGAATAGTTGCCCCTCAGCCATGCCACCCTGCCTTGGAACCAGCTGAGTATGGACTGAAACCTCCTAAAACTCTAAGCTAAAGCAATTTGTCCTTGCTCCACTTTGAGTGTCAGGTAATTTGTCTCAACAAAGAGAAAAGTAATCAAGACAGAATTTGGTACCAAAGGAGTGGGTTGATGCTGTGACTATACCTGACCACATTGTTCAAGAGCCTGGAATGGTTTGTGGTAAGAGTTTGTACAGGTTTGGAGGTGTCATCTCAAAAGAGTAGCCCTACAACAGCTTAGGCTGTTCTGCACAGGAGATTCTGGTCAGAGCTCAAAAGACCAGAAAGCTGATAGAAAGCCTACTGGTAAAGACCAGACTCTGGAGGTTTCTGCTGGGAAAAGGTACTACATTGGTTGTTGGACTCCATATGATGAGTTTTAATGGCTTAGCAGACAGTTTGTCTGCATTTTGCTTGTGCCCAGAGACTGCCTGAGGCTGAGATTAAGGGCAGTGGATTTATTAATCTGGCAGAAGAAATTTCAAGGTAGTCAAACGTTGAGGCCATAGAATGGCTATTGTTGGGGATTTTTAGCCAGATTTATGTTGTGAATCAAGAACAAAGAGCACAACAGGGGACTGAAAATGTTGTGAGTTTGCCCAGAAAGCTGTGGACTGTAAAGACAAAGCTGAGACCTGGATTACTGAAAAGGAATAGAAAAATAAAAAAGATGGCCTGCAGGCATCACAGGAAGCGTCAGTGGGTCCCCACACTTGGCAGCCTCAAAACGGCAAAAATGAAAGGCTTTGCTTGGAGGAGAAAGCTGCAGAGTGCCATGTTCTAGAGTGGTGGCAGAGGCCACACAAGGTTCCTAAGATGGCAGCAGCTGCACTAGGTTCCAGAATGGCAGCAACATAGAGAAGTTGATCTTCATAATCAGTTTCAGAGGGCTCAGCAATCCAAGCACTCAATCTCTTCATCCAAAAGAGAGGAAAGCCTTGCTACTGCTCTAGCTGGCAGCAGGCCTTGGCAGCACCCACATGGCACTGGTTTTAGTTGTGTGGAGAATGCATTCGTTCTGAGGTTAAGGCAGCTTCCATTCTAATTTCAGAGGGCCTGGGAAGCCAGGGAGTGTGTCCCTAAGAGGGTGGTGTGTGAAGCCAAAGGTACAATGGAGAACCCAGAAGTTTGGAAAAGTCAGGACCATGGGTCATTAACAAAAGCTGCAAGGACTGAGAAGAGTGGGATTAAGATAGAAGCTGTGGAGCTAAAACCCCTGGAACTGCTGTGGCAGTGGTGTCACTCAAACCTTTTGGAGCTCACAACCAGATTGTTTCAGATGCTGAATGTGGAGCTCCAGGACTTAATGCTTGCTCTGCTGGATTTTGGACTTGTTTTGGTCCCATTCGTTTGTAACCCTTTGTTTGTACCCTTTGGAATGGTAATGTTTATCTTGTGCCATTGAATTTTTTTTTTTTTATCAGTACCAGGGATCAAACCCATGACCACGTCCTTGCAAGGCAGGCACTTAGGCTGCTGAGCTAAATCCCTGGCCGGTGCCATTGAATGTTGGAAGTGTTTAACTTTGTTTTCATTTGTACAGGGGGTTACAGCTAAGAGTTTGCCTTCTCAGTAGAGATATGGGACTTGAACTTTTCAGCTATGTGGAACTTTTGGAAATTTAACAATACTTGGAGATGGATTAAATGTCTCTTGCATAAAGGATGTACATGAGTCTTTGGGGGGCTCAGGGGTGGTATGTTGTGGTTTGTTTAAATGTCCCCCAAAACCTCATGCAGTCATCGAGATGGTTGAATCTAGCATTTGTGATTGGTTTGTTGTCTAGCGCTGAGATTGGTGGTGTGAGTGCTGCATCCACCCAGAGGTGAGTAGCTGGCATACAATATAAAAGAAGAAAGGAGGCATGGCTTCCTTTTTTGTGTTTTTTGGTCTTGTTGCTCATAGCCACCATGAACAGCTGCCACTAGCCATGCTACCCTGCTTTTGAGCCAGCTGAGTGTCGACTGAAACCTTCAAAAACTGTAAGTTAAAGAAACCTTTCCTTGCTCCACTTTGAGCATCAGGTACTTTGTCTTACAAAGAGAAAAGTAACCAAACACAGGGTGAGTTCAAGGTCAGCCTCAATTGCATAATAAGATGCTGTTTCAAAAAACAAAAAGCAGAAAATTACTTCCTTAATGCAAAAAAGAAAGAGAAGACTAAAATTTTAATTTCAGTCCACCATGATTTCATTTTACTGTTGAAACAGTGATACATCAATTTTTATCTAGAAAAGGGCAGAAAAAAGGAAAGATGGGGAAAAATCAGAAAAGAAAAATCAAACCTCTTTAGCTTCTGATACTTGTACAGAACTTTTACTTTCCACATCCTTTGTAAGAAACTTAATGAAATAGACTATCTCTTATTGTCTTTTTTTTTTAAAAAAAACTTTACTTAGCTATGAAGTCAGAGGGACAAACTTTATGGAACTTGGATAATGGTGAATTTCAAGCATTCCCCAGGTAAAAACTATAAGGTAGGCTTAGCTGCCTCTTAGTTCTTGATAGGGGGTCTCCCTGCCAATGTTTTAGATTAGGATTACTGTTCTTTGCCATCACGGTGATTTCTAAAGATCCCACTTCATCTTTCCCTGAAGTGTAACTTTTCTATCAAATTAAAACCTGAATGATAGCTTTGCAAAAAAAAAAAAAAAGAACCAAGTGTTTCTACACATTCTTTCTAAAAATAGAAAATTAAAACTGTAATTTTTACTTCAAAAAATACAAGAAAGATAATGATAAAGTTTAGTTCAGGAATGCTCTAGTGTACATTAAGTTGGGAGTGATAGCATGATATTCTCTGTTTTTCAGATCAACAAGTTTCGTCAGCCAGGGGCTATAATTAAAAATAAGCTTAAATAATATCACAGCAATGTATGCACACCCATGTTATAGCACCACGATTTGTAATAGCTAAATCTTGGAAACAGCCCTGATGCTCATCAAGATGAATGAATAAAGAAAATGTGGGTTAATATGCAGTAGAGTACTACTCTGCCATAAAGAAGGATAAGCTTGGGAAGGTTTTCGGTAAATGCATGCACTGTAACATGATACTTTTAAGTGAAATAAATCAGACATACATGTTTAAATATTACATTTCTCACATGTGAGAAAATAAAACCACAAAAAAAGAATGGTAAGTATTGGGATGTAGGAAGAAAATGTTCCAATGGGAAGAGAAACTAAAGCGGCAGGAAGAGGAAGGGAAGGAAGGAGGAAAAAAGAATTAAGAGGTGTTATGACAAAAAAATGTGCTGTGTCCATGTGCCTTCTCCCCATGATGAATGTAACCGTTAGGTACTGCATATAGGTACTAACAAAAACTTTTAAAAAATAAAAAGAAGCTTAAATGAGAAGCTCTAGCAAAAGATTGTTTTGGGTTCATAAGTAGGAGGGAAGAAGTATTTATAAAAACTCACTCTATTCTTGGCTGGAAATATCCATAATATTTAATAATTTACATATTTAACATATTGTATTAACATATTGTGTCAATCATATTAACTTGTTACCAATTGCTTAATTAATTCATCATTAATGAATTTATTGACATCTGCAGAGGTTATAGAGTACACATAACTCATGGCTTTATTTCCTTTAATGAAGCTCAGCTTGTTGTAGAAGAAATACGCATCCTTATAAGCACTGAAATGACAGCTTCAGACACGTGCTCTAATAGAATCATGAATAATAGGCTCCGTAGCAGGCCAAGAAGCAGAAAAACCACTCACAAAAGACTTCCAGGGAAAGGAAACCTGAATAACATTCCAGTATCCAAAAGGATGGGGGTGGGGAAAGTAGATGTTTCTAAAATAACAAGTTATTTTCACATTTGATTTAGATAGTAATAAGCTGACTATTATGACCAAAGTGTAGAATCTGAAGAAAAGAGAAGGAAGAGAAGAAATTGGAGATGCAGCTGGGGCTTGAAAATCAAAACCACTGTGGTTAACACTTCAGATTGCATTTAAAATATACTGAAAATACCATTCAAAGGACATCTTTGTTTCTCAGAGCCTAGCCAAATTTCTTTTAGGAAAGTCTTCATCAATCATACTAGGGAGTATTGGTGATATCATCAATTATTAGCTGCAATTCTATTGGACACTGACATTTTGTTGTTGTAGGGACTCACCTTATCTCGACTACTGACATTTTGGTTGAAACTCCCATTTTTCCCATCAGGTTAGTTGGCACACATACCAAGCCCTATAAGACCAAGAAAGCCATTAAGACAGTGAGCCCAGCATGGCGGGCCAATGTGACTGTCAATCTTTATGTATCACCTTCACTGGAGTAAGAAGTGGCTGGAAAATTAGTAGAGCACTCTCATGGGTATGTCTGGGCAGCTGACAGATAGGATTCTGGAAACATTACAGCATTCCTCCTCGTCACCGTTCCGCGCCTCTGGTTCCTGCCTGACATGGACTGCCGTGATGTTTCTACAGGGAGCCAGCCAACCGTGGATTGACTCTCCTGAAACTGGAAGCTGAATTCAATGTTTCCTTTTTTAAACTGCGGGAGTTAGGTATTGTTTCTGGCCAAAGGGAAAGCAGACCAACGCAGCCAAAGCACTGATTCCTAGACAGTTTCTCAAATGACACTGCATATGTTGATACCATTTTTGTGAAAGTCCAGGTACATTCTGGCTACCTATAGCTTACCTCATTGTAACTTAGCATTGGTAATTCTTCTACCTGCCTTGGACTGTGGCGATCAATTGGTATTACTGCCACCTAAAGCATGCATCTCTAAGAACCCAACAAACTGTGCTTTTTGTGATCTTGACCTGTCTGACTCTTCCTTTGGTATTTTCAGCCTCTTTCAAATTTGCTGGGCAGTTCTCATACACCAGAACTAGGTTTCTCAGAAACAATGCAATGTCTGGAATCTTTCAATGGAAGCTTTCCAATCATTAGTTTAATTCATAAACTTGATTTACATATCTGGCTATTACCAAGATGCTTAATAACTCTGGGAATTATAGTTGCCCTATTTGTAAACATTATATGAAAATAGAAACAACAAAGTAAAACCTGAAGACACTATGTTATGTAAAGCAAGCTCAAATTGCACAAGCTGAAGCAAACGCTTTGCTTGGAAGGGGTCACAGTCTTACTGAGGAGGTGCCATTCAACTGAATCTTTGTATAGAGCTGTTGTGTATAGATCAATTGATTTACTGTGGGTTTTTTTATGCAGAAGGGCTAAGACATTCCAAAGAAGTATGATCCAAAAAATCATCTAGTCATAAAGAGATTGCCATTTAGGATCTGTGACCTATAGGGAATGGGGAGCCTACAAAATATGTTTTTAGAAAAGGAAAATACACATGCAGATTCACATTTTATAGAAATAGCTCCCATGGAAACTTGGGAACTGGTTGTAGGAAAGAGCAACTGTTGATGTGGAATATATTTTTGAGAATAAAAGTAGTCTTACAGGCAATAACATGCAAGGTCTTTAAACTTTGTGTTTTCTTATATCATAAATAAAATAGAGGAAAATATTTAACAACACAGATACTTAGAACTCACTCAGAAGTACTATTAAGTTTAACAGCATAGGTTACCTTTCAGCAGATTAAATCTACGTCAGATTTAATGATGGAAGAGGCTTAGTTAGTGACATTTTTAAATGTTTTTTTTTTACTTGAGAATGCATGATTTCCAAGTTTTATTTTTTAATTTTTTGTTCTCTTTGAGACAAGGTCTCACTATCAGTTGATCTCACTTTGTAACCCAGACTCTTGTTGAGCTGTCAGTGATCACCCTGCCTCAGCCTCCTGAGTGCTGGGATTACAGGCATGTGCTACCACACCAGGCTGATTTCCAAGTTTTTAACCACTTACTATGCGATAAAATTTTTCCTATATTTTAGAGATACAAATTTAAAAGCTCATGAGCTTTGTTTTCAATAATTTTATGACCTAAAAGTCATTTTTCCATGATATAGTGTATAGACAACTTACATCAAGTCACTTGAAGCACTTGATAAAAATATATATTCTGGGGCCCAAAAGAAATGAATAAAAATCTTTACAGAGGGTGGGAGGATTGGACAATACAGCTACCACAGAATAGTTTAATACATACTAGTTTGAAAACAATTGCTTCACAGAGATTACATAGGATTCATAGGTAAAATAGGAACATATAATAGTTGTTGTAAGTAATACTTAAAGAAAAATAGATGGAATATGATTTTGTTCACCACAACTGAGGTTAGAGGCAGTACCTTCACCATTGGGAGAAGACAAAAGATTCTGAAGTATTCTCAAGTAGATGAATGCAAATGTAGGAGGCTCTCAGAAATAGCTATCTGTTGCTTCGGGAACTAAAAATAAATATTTGAGAGCTGACAGCACAGAATCTATCATAGAAACTACAGAGCTGAGTAAAATTACTGAGGAGAAAATATTCCTGAGCAATTTTTTAAAAGTTTTTAAGAATTTAGAAATACAACTAAGAAGAATCCATACTTCAAAGCAAGTAGAGACCATAAACTACTCAGAAATAAGAATAAAGCAAATAAAATATTTTCTAAAGTGCATAACATAATGTTTCAGTCCTTGGTCTTTTTTCATGTCTAGTCAGATCAAGACTTTGTAACAGCAGCACAAAATGAGATTCTGCATCAGCTCTCCCACCCTCTCCGTTGGCTTTTTCCTTATCATGTTTTCTTCTTGAGGCCCACAAAGGCTCCATAATTTTCACATCTCATTTCTCAGGCACAAATGTCCTACTAGAGAGAAGAGTTACTGTCAGTGATTTACTTAAGTTCTGTTTCTATTTCTCAGTGGTCACTTAGTCACATGTCAGCAAATCCCTGGAGCCAAGAAAGCAAAATCTGCTAATTACCTTAATTTACCTCAAGCTCCCCATAGGAGAAGGGCCTTCAGTGTCTCCCACAATGATCTCTAGAATGTGACCTGAGACTCAAAAAGAAGATACATCTCAAAGAAAATTTTGTATTTGAATTAGGAAGCAGGAATGGAAGTTAAGCAGCCAAATATAACAAAAATGTCAACTTGGCGAGGTATTAATGTCATATTCACAGTGTGTTGTTTAAGGATTAAGTTTCTCATCATTTTGAAAATCAGCACATTACTTTTAGTCTTCATTCTCCCTGTTCTTCTCCCACATCCTATTATTCTTCAAAGATCAGTGATTGGTAATATAATTTCCGTCTTAGTTCAGAACCCTGGGAAGTCATAAATTCTGACTAGGGTTCTTGAACTCATTGAAGACCTCTATTTTGGTGTCATTAAAATGTATACATACATCTGACTGTGTGATGCATAAAATATAAGTACTCATTTCCATAATCATTCAGTTTTACATTGTGCTAAGAAGACTCAGTGATTTTCTTTTTAAACTTCTCTCTGTGCTTTGTCCATAGAAGAATGGTGCTTAAAGGGCAGCCTTAGATAATTCACACAGTTAAAGGTCATGAAGTTGGGAACAGAAGAATGATAGAGTTGCTCATAAAAGTAGACGAGTGATATTAAGTTGACGCTATTTGAGTTTAAAGAAATTGAGTAATGAATAGGAAGATAAAGTCTGAGAAAAATGTATACTTTAAATGTTGGGCTATTACAGAGTTATTAAAAGGAAAGAACATTATAAATGAAGAAGAAATATTTATTTATAGTTGCTGAGAAATAAGTAAGTATACTAAAATGATATGGCATGGATATTTTATTTTTTATACTTTATATTTCAAAATTTCTGTGTTAAGGAGACACTACCTCACAACCAAAAATAGTAAAGTATCTATTTATTTTTTGTTCTCCTTAACTTGGCTTCACCAAAATATGTAAACTTTATTGTTTAACCTTTAGATTTTTAGCAAAATGCAAAAATACATAGTATCTTGTTGCCATAATCCAAAGCTGCTTATACGTACAATGTGCAAGAGTCACTGTTTTGTTTGCCAGTGTCCCAGCAACTTTACTTACCCAAAACTTGTCAGTGAAGGTAGGACAAATATATAACAACAACAACTAGCCATGGAAAAGTAGGATTCATGCTATTCATACTTAAATAGCACATTTCAAAGTGTTGTTAGCTTTGAAAAATTATGGAGAGCCAGGGTGAGATTCAGAGAAGAAAGGACAGAGATAGGAGCTACTAAACAGCTCAAAACAGCTAGTAAAGAGGTTTTTTTTTATTGTTGGAAACAGAAATAAAAGATAACTATCTGAGATAATAGCTATGACAATTGCCAATATAAGAACAAATCATCATGTATATTTATTGAATAAATTGCCCTGTATCCCCATAAATATGTAAAATCACTATGTGTCAATTTAAAGTAAAATATATTTAAAACTAGTGCATTATGTATTTTTCTCTGCAATATTATTAATAACCTTATGCATCATTTTCAGTGACCAATAATATACTGATCTAAAAATCACACAGAAGTCGGCTCTAAACAAAAAGAAAAGAAAAACATTTTCATTTCATAATATGCCTATTCTGGGGGTCAGTTGAGTTAAACCCCTTCTAGACATTCTTGCTTCTCATCTGGCCCCTTCTCTGTGGTACTTTTAACCTTATATACCAATCTATTTAAGGGTGAATATTTCTAATTTTTTTATTATTGACCACGATGAAATTTTAATACTTCATAGATGCTATTTATTTAATATTTTATATTGATTCTTTAGATATAGCATGTGTGAGATATTTCCTCCCCAAAGAAACTATTATCATTGACCAAATAACCAAATATTGAATCAAATACACTTAATCTGATGAAAGATAAAATGGGTGAAACTCTTAAAAATATAGTTGTAGGCAAAGATATTATGAAAAAATCCCAATCACACATGAGATATTACAGAAAATAAACAACTGGGATCTCATCACATTAAAAAGCTTTTGCACAGCAAAAGAAACAACCAAAAGAGTTAGGAGACAACCCACAGAATGGAAAATAACTTTACCAGCTATTCTTCCTTAAAAGACTAACACTTAGATTACGTAAATGCTACAAAAAACCAGAACCCTCAAAATTAAAGACCCAATCTGTCTTAGTTACTTTCCTCTCATGGCTGAGACAAAATAACCAACACTCAAAGTTAAAGAGTAAAAAAGGTTTATTTAGCTTACAGTTTGTAGAGATTTCAGTCCATAACCAGCAGGCTCCAAAACAGGGTGTCTTAGCAGAGGGGCATCACAGAGTAGAGCCAGTTTCTAACAAGCAGAAAGCAGTAAATGCAAGCAAACAAAGGACAACCTAGCTCATTCTAACCCATATATTTTGTTCAGGCTATGTAGGTCAGGTAGCAATCACACCTTTAACCCTAATGCCCTTGAGCCTAGCACTGCACCATGAATCAGTTCCAGAATCAAACAGTCTAGATCCAGTCACTTGTGAAAAAGCCCACCTATAGCCCCGTAAGACTTTGGGAGAACGCCCAGACACAAACCATAACATTCTACCCCTGGCACCCCAAAGATTGATGCACATGATTTCATGTACAAGTTCATCTCCAAGAATTGTCAAAATCCTATTGTTGAAAAGTCCAAGTCCAAAACTTCTGCTAAGATTTAAGCCAAACTCTTAGCTGCAAGACCCTGTACAAATGAAAAGAAAATTAAACTCTCCCAACATTTAATGGCAGGAGATAAACAATTCCATTCTGAAAGTTACAGAGGGGATAGCAAGGAATGGAAAAAAGCAAGACCAAAATCCAGCAGAGCAAATATACAATCCAACAGTTCCACTTCTAACATCCCAGGCAATCTGCAGGAAGCTATGAACTTCAAAGGATTTGGGTGCTCTCATGCCACTTCTGGTGGTTATAGCTCCCATGGGTTATTTCTTTGGCCAACTCTGCCTCCTCCTTGCACTTTTACTAAGATAATCATGTTCCCAAAACTACTGGGGTCTCCACTGTAACTCTGGCTTCATACAGCTTCACATACTGTCTTTTCAGGTGCGCATTACCTGACCTCCCAGGCCTTGTTTTGAAATCTGGCTGGGTGCCTACAACTCTTGTATTCTGCATGTACCTAAAATCAGAACCACATGGTTGACACCAGAGTCTACTGCAAGCTGGAACAGTACTCAGTCTTCCTTCTCTTTTGGCTATAGAGAGCCTGGGTCTCTGAGCACTCTGAACCCAATCCCAAGGAACACATTCTCTAGGCCACCACCATTCTAGAACACGGTGCACTGGGGCTCTCTACTCAAAAGAAATTCTTTCACCTTTGCAACTTTGAGACTGCAAAGAGTAGAGTCTTGTTGTTTCTTATGATGCCCTCAGGCCATCTATTCCCTTGTTCATTCTCAGCAATCAAGACCTCTGCTCTATCTTTTCAGTCCACAGTTTTATAGGAACTTCCTTTCTGGCCAAACTCAAAATGCTTTAAATCATTCTGTTTGGGTTTTTGCTCTTCACTCTCAACATAAATCTGGCTAAAACCCTCAATAGTAAGCATGCCCCTGCCTCAACATTATACTGCCTTGAAATTTCCACAAGATTAATTAGTCTTCTGTTTTTAATCTCAGTCTCAGGCAAAGTCTCTGGACATGAGCAAAATACAAACTTTCTGCCAAGCCATAATGCACACTGTATTGAGTCCAACAACCAGTGAAGTCCTTCTTCCCAGCAGGGACCTCCTGAGGCTGGTTTTTACCAGTAGGATTTGTCAGCTTTCTTGTCTCCTGAATTCTGACCAGAATCTTTCATCAAGAAAAGTCTCAGGCATTCCAGCTCTACTCTTTCAGATAGCATCTTCAACCTAGTCCCCTGCTCAAGCCAGTTCCAAAGGGTCTTAAACCATATGGTCAGGCAGAACCACTTCTCTGATACCAAATTCCACTTAGTTACTTTTCTCATTGCTGAGACAAAAAAGTCAAACATGCACAAATTAAGAAAAAATAAAGGTTTAGTTAGCTCACAATTTGGAAAGGTTTCAGCCTATCACAGCTGGCTTAAAAGCAGGATAGCAGGGCAGACAGGCATTGAAGGGGAGAAACAGTCCATGCCAAGCAGAAGGCAGCAAAAGCGAGGAAGCAAGAGACCACCACAACTCTTTTTGACTCTTATATTTTAAGCAGGCTATTTAGAGGGGAATAGTACACACACTCTTAATCCTAGTGCCCTTGATCCTAGCATTGCACCATGAATCACTTCCAGTGTCACACATGCTGGATCCAGCCATCTCTGAAAAAACTCTACCTTTGACTGTGCGAGGCTTTGGAGGGACACAATCTATCCAGATAAAACCTAAAATCTCATTCAGAAATGGGCATCTGAAATGAATAGACAATTCTCAGATAAAGAAGCATAAATAGCAAGTGAATATATTAAAAAACACTAGCATCACTGGTCAATTGAGAAATTCAAATTAAACAATGCTGAGATTCCAACTAACTTCAGAAAGAGTGACTATCATCAAGAAATCAACAAATAACAAATGCTGAATGGACTGTCCTGGAAAAGAAACACCCCTTTACTATCGGTAAGAGTGTAGACCAGTGCAACCACTGTGGAAATGAGTTGAAGATTTCTCAAAAAAAAAAAAAAATTAAAGCAAGAGTTTTCATTTGACCCTGATAGTTACCTTCTTGGTATCTTACCAAAAGAATTAGAAACATCATATCACCGCAATATATACACATCCATGTTTATAACAGCAGATTTTGCAGTAACTAAATCTTGAAAATATCCCAAAAGCCCACCAACAAGTGAGTAGGTAAAGGAAATATAACTTTTACATACAGTGGAAAACTACTCTTCCATAAAGAAGGATAATCTGGGGCTTTTTTAGTTAAATTGTTGCACCTTGAGATCATACTTTTAAGTGAAATGGTTTAATTATCACATTGTTTCTCTTGTATGAGAAACCAAAAACATTAATAAGAACTGAAGTGGATGGTAGATTTTTGGAAGTAGGGAAAAAAATGTTCAAGTGGGAAGAGAAACAAGGGAGGAAGGAGAACAAAGAGACAGAAGGGTAAAGAAAAATAAAATATAACTCAAGGAAAAAATTGAAACAAATTCCTTATGGTGAATGTGATCAATGTGTATGACAAATGGGTACTACTAGTAAACACATTTTTAAAAAAGAAACAATTTTCATACCCTTGGCCATGATGAAATCACCCCACTGGGTATGCATGCATTAGATTTTTTCTCAGAGCAAAGGTACTAGTATTTATATTAAAAAAACATTAGCATAACTGGTCAATTGAGAAATTAATGATTTTTAATATTGGTTATAAAGGAGACAAAATGTCTTCAAGGAGCATGACAGGGCTGAGGAACTATGTCTGCAGTGATGTGTTTGTCCAGCAAGGCCCTGGATTCAGTTATTGGTACCACAAGAGAAAGGAGGAAAGAAAAAGAATTCCAAATAATGTATGTAGAAGGTCCTCATTTAAAAGGAGGAAGTTCATCCCTCCCCTACTGATGATCAGCTGGGTTCCTGATAAACTTCTGATAAATCAAGGAAGGAAAGAAAAAAAGTGGTAACTTTACAATGGGAACCTAGCAGCACCCACTCTACCCACACAAAAGCACTTATGTCCCCAGTGATGCAGGGGGTGTCTTGGTGCGCCTGGTAGTGTGTCACAAGAAGGGCACTTTACCTCCATGCTGTGCTTTAAAAATATTAGAAAAATCCAAATCAAAGGATATTCTTCAAAATATTTGATCAATATTCTTTAAGCTGTCAAGGTCACAAATAACAAAACCATTAACTATAGATCAGACATGACCATTTCATGCAAGTGATATCTTACTTTAAACATAGAAAGAAAGGAGGTGGCCAGTGGAAAACCAGTTATGTCTAATTAAAATCAAAGGGCCAAGGATTTAGCTCAGCAGCATAAGTGTCTGCCTGGCAAGCTTGAGGCCATGAGTTAAATCCCTGGTACCAAAAAAACACCAAAAAACAAAAACCCTTACATAATTAAAATCAAAATAAATTAATGATGATGACCAATGTTAATTTTGACAAAAAATATTATGGTACTGTAAGGCATAGAGGAACTAGAGTTAAGGGTGTATGAGACTGTCCACAAGAACTGTTTTTTGTTCATGTAAAATCACTGAAGAATTTTGTATAAATAATGTTTTTAAACACACACACACACACGTATGAACATCCCCAAGGGCAATAGTGCCCTCAGCTGAGAAGTCTGTTAAGCTAAACTTTTTAAAATGCACGTCCAATCCTGTTACTCCCCTGTCAAAATTGTCAAGTGGCCATCTCCCCAGAACATTGATCACATCAGACCTTCATTACACAGCTTCTGATGACCTTTCCAAACTCATCTCCCTCCACTTCACCTCTGGTGCCCTTCACTCGCCTGGCTCCTTGCATTCCCCAAGTGCATTTGTGCTTCACATTTCCATAACTTCACACTACCTGATAACAGGAGAGTGTACCTCATTTGGAAATACATTACAGTGGAGATTTGTCTGCATTTAAGAAAGATTAAATGGGCCACAGAGAATGGATGTTTGTGTTCATTGTAGTTATTCTCTGTTGTCTAGCATACTCATCCTGTCTGACAGAATCTTTTGATCAAAGATCTAGTCACGTAGATTATTGCTTGCTTGAAAAATGGCCTGTGGTGCCCTAGGAATGAACTAAAGATGAAGCAGCCAATAGTACGTGCAGTACCCAGCCTCTCAATTTTATCTCTCAGCTGTGTTCATGGTAAAACTTGACAGATGGATCTCAGAAACACATTTATATTAAATGTGTGATTGCTGTTATAATGATAAGATAATAATGATGTACATGGGCTGCATCTCAGAGTACCATGGATTTAAAACACAGCTTGTATAAGAAAAAATAATAAAGGCTTGGTTTTGTTTATTTTGAGGACATTATTTAGCAAAATATATTTCTTATCTTTGTTTATCAGAAGTTTATTATCTTTGCATCCTCTTTGATGCATAAAGAATTTAAATCTCTACAAGATTCACATTGAAAATATGCCAGAGCAGGACTGAGTGTTCAGCCATATTTTTAAACAAAAAATAATAAAAATGATGATACAGAAATTCAATGCAAAACAATAACCATAATTTTTGAGGTAAAATTTCAATATAGGTCTTCTAACCTTAATAAATAATACTCTTCCATTCTCAGTCTGTGATTTCCCAAAAACATTTCATTTAAATAGTTAAGTAAAAGTTAAACTCATTGATAGGGTTATTTGATGTTTCCAAATATATTTCTGTGATACAAAAAATTTAATTTTTTCAAACACTTCTATTTTTTCCGCAATGTGTCATACGTGCAAAACAATTGACCACAGATGTTTCACTATGGAGAATCTTTTCCCAGGAGAGAAAGCAAGAGGCAGAGGAGCCAATGAGGGAAGATTGTATGCTGACTTGAGGTGAAGATGTGGCATCTTAAATAATGAGATGGTTTCAGAGTGATGAGAGTCCAATTATTTCAAACAGTAGTGAAATGGTTTATGACTATCCTTCTTGGGTGATGATTCAAGGTACAGGCATAAGAGAACAATAACAGAGCAAGACTCAGATTTTAGGGATGCTGCCAAAATTTCTATAGCTTAGCATCAGTATACTCATACCTCTATCAGTGGAGATCTACTCTGCTCAGCTATTGTCATCAAAAAGTAAGACTCCTAGTAGATAAGAATGAACTGAAGAAGCTATTGTAGAATATACTGTAACAGTTCTTTCTCTATGTGTTCTCTTTGTGCATACTAAGATTCTAAATTCCTGACTTTGAAGAAGAGACTAGTCCTTTTGATTCATCCACTAGCCATTTCTTAACTCGTTAGAATTATTGAGTCATGTAGGCAGCATTTAAAACTTTATAGCAAATTTCACTTCATGTATCATAATTAGCAACAAAGATTAGCTAATCAAAGTACTAATGCTAACTTAATTGGTATAGTGTTTTATTGCTTACAAAGCACTTTCTGGTAGTTATATAATTTGATTCTTAAAATGATAATGAGTGGCAGGGATTTCCCTCCTAACTTTCAAGTGAAGAAATTGAGGTTCAGTGAAATTGATTGACATACCTTTCCATTGTTAAACCTCTAGTGTGGAAATGCTGGGAAATGAATAAATTGTAGATCAATATAATGTGTTCTCCAAATACAGTATATGCCACTTACCAACAGGGTAAGAATACCCTGAGTGGAGTTCTTGGGAGTCCTTCTACATTCCTCAGTGGGCAGTTACTCTTTCATCTACAATCTTAACTCCTACTTATGATTCTGGTCTCTTTTCCTTAGGAAATATTTTGAAAGGCCATTCCTTGCCCAGGGAATACAGATTTGAGTCTGAATTCTTTCATGCCATATACCACCTGGGAACACTTCTGTGATATTAAAGAAAAGACCAAGAACACGTTCTGCCTTCAACTCACATCCATAGTTCCCATAATATGACACGAAGTAAATCTTTTTGTTTTGTCCCACAAAAAATGCTCCACATGTTAGTTTAGCAGAACTGCTACTCATATAATATCTTCCATAATTTGTTAAACTTTGTTAATACCCTTTGTTACATAACCTCTTTATACTATCTATACTTATGATACTTGAAACATACATATACATTTCATATTTACAGTGACACATATGCATACATGTATATTGATAGATAATGGAGATAGATAGACAGATAGATATCTCTAAATTGATACATGTATCCATCTGTATGGATCCCACTTTACTGTGTAAGTCAACCTTCTGTTTCCCAGATGAATAAACATATAAGTGTCTCCGCCATTCTGAGAGTTCTAACTTTATAAAATAAGATGTGACTCTAATTCTAAATGTTAATGTACCATAGTCAATGAAACATTTTAGATTGTTGTTGTGTTCTATATAATTCTTGCTGAATGGCTCACAATTCTGGGTGTCTGCTTTAGGATGTTTAAGACATTCAGTACATGATAGAAAGAGCTAATAATTGATTGCATGGGACAGGTAGATATCAGAAGAAAAAAAAAAGAGAGGGAGAACCAAGTCATACAAACAGAGGAATTCCAAGAGCAAAGATCTTTCTCCTGCAAGAAATCAAAGTATGTCAGGCAAAAATTTATTTCAATGGGAATTTCCAGGGCAATTTAATGTGCTTGCATTTTATACCCATAAAACTTCCAGAGTACATTTTGATAAATCAGGATTATCTGTGCTCACAGTCATTTTGTTAAAGGTATGTCCCAAGTTCTGTGTGGGTTTTTTGTTTGTTGTTTTTCTTTTTTTATAGGTAGGTAGCAGCATTTGGTGCCAAAATTATAAACCACAAAACTGAATGAAAAGGTATTTAGGCTATAAGTCAGTTCACATCTAGGGGCACATGGATCAATTGGGCCTGGTGCAAACCACTCTATCAAAAGGAAGCATTTGGATCTATTCTTGCTCATCCAGGAGCTCTAGAGAAGCTCATATTTAAGTCTGAGAAATAAATCACCAAATTTCTCTTTAACCATTATAAATCAAGATTATTTCTTGTTTATTGCACTTCATTTTATTTAATGTGAGCCATTTAAGGCACTGGGTTGCTTTGAATTTTTGCTACTGAGAACTCTGCACTCACCTAGGTAGAATTAACTTCTGTCAGTAAAGGTGCTTTGGCTCCTATTAAAATGAAAATATGAAAAATGATAGCAAGCATTGATTAAACACTTACAATATGTGAGAAAAAATGTGAAAGCTTGAACCTGATGAGTACATCTAATGCGCACAACCCCAGGAGAAAAGGATTAAACTTTTTATCATACAGATAACAAAAGTGAGTCCTAGAGAGAAGAAAAGAAATAACTTGCTCAATTCCACAAAGCCAGTATGATTGAGTGCACTATAAGTTCATCAAAATTCATTTTCTTCTTTTGGAAGGTGCTAAACTACATTTTCCAACTTTCCAGTTAGGGGTGGCAATGTAATTAACTTCTGGCCAACAGAATGAGAACAGAAATGGAAAGATACCTCCTAGGTGAACATGTTTAGGTGAGTGGTCTTCATTGTGCTGCATATGGCTATGAAGATGTTAAACCATCATTTGTTAAGGATACTCTCCATTTTTCAACATATGTTCTTGGTGACTTGATCAAAAATCATTTGGTTGTAGCAGTCTTCCTCATGGGCCTTTCCCTAATCAGTGATTAGACAGAATTGTCAAAGACAAGACTCTAGAGTGATAGAGTCACAAATATAAAAAGGTTGATTATAGAACTCATCAACTCCTCAAAATCCTTTAGATACTAATTTTTCTTCTTTTTAAATAAGAAATAAATTTTTAAAATGTCAGTGGCTTAACACAGTAACATTTATTGATTACTAGCTAGAACATTTATATAACTGATATGTAAGGGACATAACCAAGTATTGAATTTAGATTGTGGGATTTTGGAGACCAAGATATTAATGATTGCTATTCTTCTAAACTTTATAAATAAATCTCTCTCATTAGAATTTTATATATTTACCTCCATTTCGTTCTACATGGCAAAAGTCTTGTTATTGTGTTGATTACAGATTTTCATGGATATTTCTAGTAAGAACAAAAATATTTACTATTTTTAAAAAATATAAAGATAATATTTTAAGGGCAAGAAAAAATGCTAGCCATTTTTGAAAGAGGTTTTTCATCCTCGATTACTATGCACTAAATCTCAGGCAATCTAACAATTCTGATAAAGTTTATGTATATTTCTCTACCATGTGAATATAAAGTTACCTTTTTAGGGTTCTTAGAAATGAACATAGGACCATGAACATTGTACATATGATTTCATGTAATATGCACAGAATTTTTGCTTTATAGCTGCTTTATTATCCTTAGATCACACATGGCAAAATATAAGATAAAAGGGGTAAGTGATTTAGCTAAGCTCAAATATTTTGTAGGAGCAGAATCAGGATTTATATTAAAATAATTTTATTTCATTTTTCATGACCCTTTGACTATTTCATGCTTCCTTATGGTGTACCAAAACATTACTTAATTTTTCAAAATGAAAACATTCAGTTTTTCAACATAAAAATTTAATACATTGCCAACCCTTGCCATTCAAAATATGTCTTATTTGTGTAATCAGGAAAAGTCATTATGTGTGTGAAAGAAAATGAGATTAATAGAAATATTAATACAAAATTAAATTTTTGAGGACTGAGAAATCTATTGCCTTCGTAATTAGTTATGTAATACCTTATCTTTAAGTGATATTTATTTTAATCTTTAAAAACTACAAAAAGCCTTATGTGCTTATTTCCAAATTTTCCTAATCCTCTACACTCAAAAAGCCACTTGGAGTACCAAAATGGACCTCAATCTTACTGATACCTCATTATCTTTACTAAGATTTAGCTGACCTGGAAGATTTTTAAACCTTTAACCCTGCTATACCTCACCCATACTATTTAACACATTCTCTCACCCATAGTCAATCTCTCCTATAAAAATATAACAAAGTGAATAAAAATGAAAAGAATGCATGATTCCCTTTTTTGTTTGGGAATCCTAAAAGTTGAGGAGAACAAAGAATGGTGGTGATATAAGTGTACTATTTCAAGGGCAGATTTATATACTTTAGAAGGGTTAATGTTATTGTTTGTAAATTTTCTATCAACAAAGCAAGAAAGAATACGGCTTCAAAGTCAATAACCTTGAATCTGATTCATTATTCAGCCACATATTGTCTGTATGATTATTGGGAGGTTTTTTTTTTAAACTTTGTAATTCTGTAAATTAAGATTTAAAAAATTACACTAACATGATACTATTTTGAAATTGGAAATATATTATTTAAGTAAAGTTATGATAGATTGTAGTTAGTAATCAGAGAAAGCCTCAAAAATAAAATAGACAGTTATGCACATTTGCTAATGTTTGTGTTTGTCGCTTATATATTTGAGGACATATCAAAAAATCTTCACCCAGACAAATGTACTGAAATGTTTTCCTAAGTTTTCTTCTAGTAGTTTTGTAGTTTCTGATTGTATATTTAAATTTTTGATATATTTTGAATTGAATTTTATATGTGATAAAAGATAAGAGTTTAGTTTTATTCTTCTGGATATGGATATGCAGGTTTTAAAACAACATTTATTAAAAATGCTTCCCTTTCTCCAATACGTTCTTGGTGACTTTGTCAAAAATCAGTTAGCTGTAGATTCATGGATTTATTTCTAAGTTTTCCACTCTGTATCATTAGTGTGTGTACCTGTTATATGGTGGTACCATGATTCTTTGGTTACTTTAGCATTGCAGTGTGTTTTGAAGTCAGGAATTGTGATGCCTCCAACTTTGTTCTTTGATTCAGGATAGTTTTGGCTATCCATGGTCTTTCCTGGTTCTTTATGCATCTTATGAAGACTTTTTCTGTTTCTGTAAAGAATAGCATTGACGTATCAATGCCCTGAATCTCTAAATTGCTTTGAGAAGTACAGACATATTAACAATGTTAATTCTTATAATCCATAAACACGGGTTTTCTTTTCAATTTTTTACTGTTATTTTAGATTTCTTTCATCAAAATTGCCATATGTTCCAATATTTTCATACTGATTATATATCCAAGGTAAAGAAATCAATATATGAAAGAGATATTTGTAGTCTCATGTTTATTGCAACACCATTTACAATAGCTAAGATATAGAGTCAACTTTGGTTTTCATTGAATGGTGAATGCATAAAAATATTATTTGTATATGTATATATTATATATATATAGCTGATATATATATATACATATATATGTGTGTGTGTGTGATTACTTAGCTATAAATTTGAAACTAAACATTTGCAACAGCTCAGATAAACCTAAAGGATATTTTATTAAGTAAAATAAGTCAGGAGCACAAATACAGCAAGTAGAATGTGTATTTTATGTAAATACACATATATACATGTATTCATTTGCATACATACATATATACCTATACATAATGGAAGTAGAAAATAGAAAAGTGGTTACTGGAGGTGATGGGGATTGGGAAGAGATTGACAGAGAATAGTTAACAAGCACAGAAGTGCAGTCGTGTAGGATTATTAGTTTCACATATTCTATAGCATGATTTAAGGTAAAAACAGTTGATAATAATTAATCATATATTTCAAAATAGCTAATGAAGAGGATTTTGAATACTCTCAACATGGGGAAGTGGTAAACATTTGAGGAGATAAATATGCCAATAATTCTGATATGCTCATCACAAATTGAATGCATATATTGGAATATCAAACTGTACCTCATAAGTGTGCATAAGTATTAAGTATCTATTAAAATAATATATACATATAATATATATATATATATATATATAAGATAAAACCTAAATTAACAAAAATATTGTTAGTACTTATGCTCTTAAGGTTATGTTCCTTTCTTTTGAAGAAATACTAACCTCCACTTTCTTTACTAAATGGTATCAGATTCTCTTTCTTAGATATATATTCCCCTTCTGCTCGTTACTCCTCTTACCAAAATGTTTATTTGGATCATTTTTTCAAGTTGATGGCATAAATTATGAGCACAGCGTTTGTGAGTACAGCATTTTCCTTTATTTTGATTACCAAAATAATTCTGAAAATTTAGAGAGGAATTTACCTAAAAAAGATAACCCACAACATAACATGTTAAAAACTGAGATGTGGAGATCACTCTCATTTCTCCTTTTGTTTCGTCTTCTCTTTCTCCACCTCTCTACTGTCTTCCTCTTCTTACCTACCCCCCTCCTTTTTCCTCCTCTTTCTTTTCCTCCTCTTACTTTCTTCCTTCTTTTTTTTCAGGCTCTTCATTAAATGACATAAATATTAAATATATGCCTTATTTCTTTGACTGCATCCTATAGTAAGAATTTACACAAATGACATTCTGATCATGGTCTACAAATCACCAAATCAGATTTGAAGGCTGCCAATCAGCTCTGAGGTTACTCCTCATAACTCATTGAGCATCACACAGGTACCATTTTCTCCATTCTTAGAATGGCTACCTCTTTTCTGTATTGACACCCTTGCTAGAGTAACTACACTCTTCTACATTGCACTCTTGCTATTTCTTTTTGTTCTTTTGGTTTGAAAGCTCTTCTCCAATATCTTGTTTTCACTTTAAAATTTCATTTAGCCAGGGATATAGCTCAGCAGCACAGCATCTGCTTGGCAAGTGTGAGGTCAGGAGTTCAATTCCCAGTACAAAAAATAAATAAATAAAACAAAAACAATATAAAATTTAATTTAAAGTGCTTTTTCCCAAAATATCTTATCTTTCTAATCAAAATATTTTACATATTATAACATTTTATTCCCACTTACTATATTCAGGTGCTGATATATAATTATACACTCCTTCATAACAATTTTATTTGGGAATTATTTGACTTATTTCTCCTTCCCTCAAATACAGTATTTTGCAAGAAGTCAGCACACCAGCATAATTCTTACGTTGTTTGTTTGTTTGTTTGTTTGTTTGTTTGAGACAGGCCTCCCTATACGGTTTAGCTTGAACTTGAAGTCACTATAAAGCTCAATCTGGCCTGGAAGTCATAGCAATCCTCCTGTCTCAGTCTCTCAAATACTGGGATTACAGGTATGTGCCACCACTCAACTCTTTTTGAAAAACAAAAATGTAATATTTGTTTAATGACTAGACAGCGGTAGCTTTTTCCCAATCCAGTGGTTTGGGAAAATCTCCGCTGATGATAGGAGGAATGAGTTCCCCATCCCCTGAATGGCTTCAGTATACCTCACATAGCTGTTTTTAAGACTCTGATTCATGAAATGAGCCTAGTGGATTTAAGGTAATGGGAAACACCTCATCAGTCTTTGTGGAAGAGACGATACAAACATTCTAAATTGCTTTTCCTTCCTACTCTGAAGCAGCTGAACTAGGGACTTGAAAAAGGGCAGATGGTTTGGCTCTGCCATACCCTGGAGGTGCCTGTGTCATTTCTGTACTGGGAACATCTGCTTCTTTCCACTCTTCACCACAATCCGTCTCTGGTTGAAGGCAAGGCACTGAGGGCTCTGGCCTCCACTGGAGCACAGAAGCACTTTCTGCTAATTCAGACAGACTTCACCGGGTGTTGGCAGACAGATGATCAGCAGTACATGCATCCTGAGGCAAAGTACCAATGGCATGCTGTTGCTGGAACAGTGATTGCCTTTCTTGTACATTTGAGATTTAAATTTTTTTAAAACATGAGAACACCCTAGGCCTTTGTCTTGGTATCTTAATTAAAGCCTATTTCAGAGACACCTAGAGGGAAAGATGAAATTTTCAAGTGCAGAAGACTGGGCTTTAAACTCAAATTTATCCATTTACAGATATTGCTTCCTAAGATTCTCTAATATCTCATGTGTCCAAGTGTTATGAATTAAAAACTGGTGGCCAATTTAACACCAGCTGAATTAAATCAGCATGGTGCAGAGCATAGATGGCCCACCTGAGGAAAGTTGCCAGCATAAATACAGATGTGGAGAAGATAAGCAAGGCATTGTGGGTTTCTCTAAATGTTGCTGTTTTGAGCTGTTAGTTCTCCTGGAGGAGCTCGTCACTACTAGCTTCCCCAGCATGAATTCAACCGTTGTCATCAGAGGAGCTCAGGACCTTGTTGGTGAGAGTGGCTGTGGCTCACTTTGGGGGAGCTCTGGTCCTTGCATCGAGCATCCCTTCCTGGCTCCAGAGGGGAAGATGCATGCTGTTTAATCTCCAGGAGAACCAACAACTCAAACAGCAACACTTAGACCCACAACACTTCGCTCTTCTTCTCCATGTCTCTATTTATGCTGGCAACTTTCCTCAGGTGGATCGTCTACATGCAGCACCATGCTGAGTTAATTCAGCTGGTTAGATTGGCCATCAGTTTTTCACTCATAATAATCCACGCTGGTCAACTTAATAACCACACACATTTCCTTAAATCAGTCTTTAGTGGCAGATTTGTGAAAGTTAATATATCTTGGTCTATTCAGATTTACATTAATGCAACAATTACATATATACAATTCTTTTTATACTTATTCCTGCACCAAAAACAAAATATTCAAAGGGTGATGAAGGTTGAACATTAAAACACAATACTTTGATTAATTAATCTGCTTACAAACATGAAAAGAACATTACAATCAAACTAAAAGAACAATTAACTTGCTTCCCATTAACTTTTAAATGGCACAGAAAGACTAAAATATAAGGATCTTCTGCAACTCAGACATGCTCTTCATTTTTCCATTGTCCTATTCTTCTAAACAACTATCTTCTCTTTGCTTCATCTTTGCAACCCAGAGTTCCACTGGAGTCTTCTTTCTGGCCAAATATTTTAAATTATTTTACTGGCTCTCTGCTCTAAATTTCCAACATAGATCTGGTCAAAAGCTCTTAGAAGTAACTGCTACCATCCCAACTGTAGACTGCACTGAAATTTTTTCTGCCACCAGGTAATATCTCTAAATAGAAACAAAATGAAGACCAACTTTCAGCCAAAGCATAATATACTACCTGGACTCCAGCAGACATTGCAGTCCTTCTCAACAGAAACCTCCCAAGCCTCATCTTAACCGGCAGCATTTCCATCAGTACTCTGATTTTCCAGGCTCTGACCAGAGTATCCAACATAGTTTATAGCATAGAGGGGCTGTCTTTTGGCCAGTCTCTCAAAAACTTTCCAAATTAATTTCCAAGATTCTTAAGCCACATGGTCAGACAACATAACAGCAAAGACTCCACTCTGTCAGTACCAATTTCTGTCTTAGTTACTTTTCACTCTTGTTGCTGAGACAAAATACCCAATGCCCAACATGAAAGAAGGAAAGGTTTATTTCTTACAGTTTTTGAAGGTTTCAGTCCATACACAGTTGGCTCCAAAGCAGGGTAGCATGGCGGGGCAGCCATTCATGGCTGCCACAAACAACAAGGCACTAACTAGCAAGAGAAAGAGACACACACACACCTCCTTCCCACCATTACATCCTATGCTGGCTTCAACCCTAGCTGGGTTTAGCACTCACACCACCAATCTGAGGGCCAGATAATGAACCAATCACAAATGCTAGATTTGGTGGGGCTTGGAGGCCATTGACATAAACCATGACTTTCTACCCCTGGATCCCAAAGACTCTTGCACATCCTTTATACAAAAGACATTTAGTCCATCTCCAAGAGTTGCCAAAGTCCTAACAGGTTCAGCATTGCTGAAAAGTTCAAGTCCCAAGTCTCCTCTGAGATACATGGCAAACTCTTAACTGTAACCCCTGTACAAATGAAACAAGGTTAAACATTTCTGAAATGCAAAGGCACAAGATAAACATTACCATTCCAAAAGTTTCAAACAAGGGAATAGAAAGCATTGTAAACAAAGCGAGTCCAACATCAGCAGAGTTATCATTAAGTCCTAAAGTTCTGTGCTCAGCGTTTGAAGCAATGTGGTTGCAACTCCAAAAGGCTTGGTTGATTCCACTTCCATGGAACTTCCAGGCATTTCAGCTCCTGCAGCTTCTCTCTGAAACCCTCTCTGCTCAGCTTTTGTAGTTTTCCTTGGATGATGCATGTTCCTGGCTTTCCCAAACTTCTAGCATCTCCACTGCACCTTTGGCTTCATTCTTACATCTTTACATATTGCCCTCTCAAGGCACACTGCTTGTCCTGCCAGGCCTTTTGCAATTGGGGTGGAAGCCATCTTACCTTCAGAATTTGTGC
This sequence comes from Hydrochoerus hydrochaeris, assembly GCA_004027455.1. NCBI lineage: Eukaryota > Metazoa > Chordata > Mammalia > Rodentia > Hydrochaeridae > Hydrochoerus > Hydrochoerus hydrochaeris. Next base: position 70,094 of record PVLA01000062.1, read on the forward strand.
ATTCTCCTTGCACCTAAAATCAGCACTGCACAGATGCTGCCAAGGTTTGCTGCCAGCTCAAGCAGTAGACAGGCTTTTCTCTCTCTTGGCTATATGGGTCAAGTGCCTGGATTGCTGCGCTCTGTGACTCTGATTGTGAGGAAAAGCTTCTCTGTGTCACTGCCATTCTTGAACGTGGTGAGGCTGCCACCATTTTGGAACCTCATATGGCTGCTGGATTTTGGAACCTCCTGAGCCTCTGCTGCCATTTTGGAGCGTGGTGCTCTGCAGCTTTCTCCTCTGAGCAAAGTCTCACATTTGCAGTTTTGAGGCTCCAAAGAATGGAGACCCACAGCTTCCTGGGATGCCCCCAGGCCATCTTTTTTATTTCTCTGTTCCATCTCAGCAATCAAAATCTCAGTTCTGTCTTTACAAGTCAAAGCAGACTGACCATTAGTCCTTCTTATGGGCTCTAGACCTGGAGTTGGAGGGAGGGAGGCATTGTCATTGATTCTAAGTCTTCCTCTGGACTCATGCAGGACATTGCTGTGGGATCCAGGCCCTTGGCTGAACCATCTGTATCTTTAGTGCTGTGGACAGATTTCCCACACTTTCTTATGTTAAACTCTGGGTGACCATCATAAAATAATAATATAAATTCTGTGTCCTGATTCTAATTGTTCTCCTCACAACTCCTGACTACAACACCAAGAAACTTTCTTGCCTTTTAAAATTGGAACAAGTAAGTTTGCTTCTCAGGCTGCTATGAAGATTTATCTTTCTCTTTTGACTCATCTCATTATTCCTCAAGAAACATGTTTATTCTTTTTTGCATGCCACTTATCTCAAAAGGTACCTAAACAACTTTTATCAGAATCACTTACTGACCAGGTAGTTTGAATGCATACTAGCGATTGTTCTAAACTACTCAACTAAATAAGACTCACATGGTACAGGTTTGGTCACAAACAAAAGTATTTTGTTCCTAACTTGAGAGTTATGTTTCTTAATGCCTCATGTAGAATAATTCATAATCCAGAGAGTTAAACTCTATTTTTTTTTTGTACTAGGGATCGAACTCATGACCTCATACTTTGCCAGGCAGGAGCTTAAGCCACTGAGCTAAATCCATGGCTCCTAGACTCTATATTTTTAAAACTTCAACAAAATGCATGCTATAACTGCCACCCCCACTACACATATATGAAAGATTTGAAGATTTTTATATAAATATATTTTATTTTATATAGGTAGTATGCAGTAAATATAAATTAGCCACCTTCACCCATCAAGATGGTGCATTCTTCTAGTGGTATGCTTGATACCTGTTAATCACTATTTTAAGTACACTTAGAAATAACCTTCTTACATTTTTCTAAGAAACAGAATTTATCTGGCTTTCTATTAAATCATCAACACATGACATGATGTTTCAATACTTGATATAATGATAATTTTATAATGGGATTGGAGAGTTTAATCAGTGTTCACTGACAATTTCATATACATAATCTAACTTTTATTTGCCTAGTTTTCAAAAGGACCCAATGTAGAATTTACAATGCACTCTCATAGATGCCCACAGATCTTCCAGCTGGGAGAGATTATGAACCCAGCGTCAAGCCAAATCCAGAATCTATAAACACAGGATTAGTTGACTAGCAGTGTGTCCATAACCAATAGATTTACAATGGGTCAGCAGGAAACTGCCATCTCTGGACTGAAGGTAGATCTAGAACAAAAAAATGAAAGTGGAAGGAGAGGAAAGGAAAGGAGGCAAAACAAAGCAGCCACAACTATTTTCTGATTTTTGTAGCCCTTAAAATTATCTCAGATCTACAGGAGTGATTCATTTGACAAGTTTTTGTTTGTTTGTTTGTTTGTTTAATTCAAGAGTTAGTGAGTATTTGCCATGTTAAGAAGAGAGGAATGATTAAATCCTTTTTTCTATTCGCTTTTCTTTTCAGTTCTAAGTAAACCCATCCCTAATGATAATGTTCCACAAATCTTTCTTAATCTTACTGTAAGTGGGGAGGAGAAAGCATCCCTTCAAATACTAAGTTAAATGAATCTGTAAAACCAAATAATACTTGAAGTATAAATTACTTGTTTGAAATATTAGAGGTGATTTCATGGACTGCAAGAAGAAAAATGGTTCAATATATGTGAAGATAAAAATCCTATTTAGGTACTTATGCAATAACAAATGATGAAAAACCAGTATTTCTGTGGGACTTCTGGTATGTTAATGGGAAAAAAAATGTTTTCCTTTCAACTTAAAAATAATTGGTGCAGAAATTGAACAAATATAAGGAAAAATACAAATAAGCAGTATTGATTTGCAAAGTTGGTATCTATTATGTCATCAATTCAAATTGAAGATTTATTTCACATTTAATATTCCTACATTCAAAATGAATCATATAATACATGGATCCATAAAACCACCATCAACAAAGCAGAAACTATCTAATTTCATGCTAAGATTCCCTTTCCCCACTGTGTCTGCTGCTGTCATGAGCTATAAAGGAGTTGTCTTGATTATCATCCCTTATGCAATAACTGAAGAGCAGTAACATTTTTATTCTCAGTCAACAAGCAAACAAACAAAAAATAACAAAATCATTTGAGAAAGAGAATATGAATCTGAGATGTCTGACAGCAGTCTGCTGACATTTTCTGGTAAGTTCCAGTTAGAGGGAGGGAAAATACGAGCTCAAATCACATAAAAAATTTGGAATAAGAAGCTTCAATAATCACTGAAGCAACCATTAAGCTAGGAAGCACTGACAGAATCAACCTTTGTGGAACTCTGGAAACTAAAAAAAGAAATAGTAAACAGAGAAATGCTTTAAAAAGAAAGAAGCTGATAAATTTGGTAAGGACATGATGCAATGATCAACTTATTTGCCATAGAAATAATGGCTTTATGTTCTTGATACATTTTGCTAGGAGCAGAAGGCCCAATACAAATTCTTTTATGGAAGTATTATGGCTATGTTTTGATCTTCCTTTTTTGATCTGAGGTTACTAATACAGATTCTTGACTTTGGCTTGCCCTTCTAGGGCAGAAGCAGCTCAGGAGCTGGTACACATTGAGACATATAAAAACATAACACTCAAACCTGAGTGGAGAAAATGGAGCACATGGGGATGGAGTAAGTTATACTGAAAAGCTTAGGGGAGAGAAGACAAGAAAGCACTTGGGGAATATGGAGATTGGCCATAGTGAATAAAGGAGGACATCTGCAGTGCAAGTTCAAGGATGGATACAATCTCAATAGAGACCTGAATAGATCCTACCTTGACCTCTGGTTAGTCCCTGAGTTCTGGTCAAGCAGAAGGTGAATGTGAAGTATGTGTCAAAGTGATCTCCTTGCAAACATGTGGTCCTGAATTTGATCCCCACTACCAAATAATAATAATAATAAAGTGATCTGCAAAGACATTTTATTGGGTCCTGACCTAGATCATTGATCTCCCAAATGAGTGTATGGGAGAGGTTTAAATAAAATGTGGCAAGTTATAAGGTTTTAGGGTTCCAGGAGGGTCAAAATCCTTTAATTGAGCTCGAGACTCTGAGGCTAAGAAAAAGGCTTCTCTAGATCAGTCCACTTTTAATAGGTCCAACCACAAGGGGCAGAGAAGCTGAAGAAAGCACAGGCAATGAGCAGGACCTTGGGAGTCACCTCAAGGACATCTCCAAGTAATGAATCAAGTCAATTTAATAGAACTGTCTTATTATGAAGACATGGTAAAAAAGAGATTGTAAAGTAATCCCTGCAGCTGCAGTCTCTATCTACTTACTTGATGTTTGAACCAAATGTCTGAACCTGTGGCCTTATCTTGCCCTTTTAGGTATCTCTGGCCTCACAGGCCACTACAGGCCTCAGCCAGTACCAGTGAGTCACAGAGGTTCACTTACTATGAATCAGCTCTGGTCGCCAGGGGGCTGAGGCCTAGGACAGACTCACAGATAAACATAGAAAGCCAATTAGTTAAATTCAAATCCTGCTCAGAACCACCTCATAGTGGTCTCCAACATTTCACAAATGTCTCAGGTCAGATAGTCTGAAAAGACAAAGATAATATTTTTTTGTTTGGTTTTTATTTTGTGTTTCTTTCTGTTCCATGTCTAGAGGAATCATTGTCAGGTTGCAGAATAACTGCTGACATAATGGAAAAAATATGGTGGTGACCACTAAGTATGAGTATACTTTTGAAATATCAATAAATGAATTGTGCAGTCCTTAACAAGCACAAACACAAAAACTCTAGGGAGGGAAATGAGAAAATCTAATTTTTAGAAAATTTGAGTTTTTAATCCAAATTACAAAGCACACAAAGAAACAAGAAACTAGAGCTCATTAACATAAAGAAGAATTAACAGACATTAATCCTGAGTAGGTCAGATATTGAGCTATTCTTAGACAGGGACTTTAAATAAAATAAATATGCACAACTTTGAGTCTTAATACCATCAAAGAGCTAATGGAAATTATGGAGACTAATGGAAACCAAGAGGACAATGTACGAAGAAATAGAAAATTTCAGTAAAAACATGGAAACTATATAAAAGAACAAAATTATATAAATGAGCAATATATACAAAAGAGCAAGGTGAAAAGTCAATGGCCAAAATGAAAATTTACGGAAACAAGTTAAGAGCAAATTCACAGAAGTGGAAAAATTATCAGAAAATTTTAGGACAGAACAAATGAAACTTGTCTGAGAAGCAGGAATAAAAAATAGTGAAGAAAAATGAACAGCTTAAGGAATTTGTTGGACATGATCAAAAATAGTGATTCAGGCAGTATAAGAAGGTCAGGAGATACAAAATATTTAAAAGCATAGTAGCTGAAAAACTTCCAAATTTGATAAAAAACATGAGCATCTAAAAAACTTACTGAAATCTAGGGAGAATAAAGTCAAGCAGATAAACACCAAAGCACATTAAATCAAATCAATAGATACTAAATGCAAAACAAGAAACTATTAACAGTGACAGAATATTAGTAGCACACCTCACATTGGCAAGATACTCAATAAAATTAGTATCTAATACTTCCATTCTTTTGAGTTGTTTATTCTACTTTATGTTTGACATTATTGTGTGTAAAGCTAAGCTCAACTATTTCAAAGAAAGCGACATTATGCTAGCTACTGTTAATATCCAATTGTCTTATTGTGAAGTGCTGTGTTGCTTACATTGTTCTGTTCTGATCTGCCTCTTTTGTTTTATTCTCTTTAAAATAAAAAAATTATCATGATAACCTTGGAATCCAGATAGAAGTTGAAAGATATATTGAATATTTTACCATAAAAAAGTCAGCAATAATTCTACAGCTCATGATATTACCTTTCAAAAGTGGAGGAAAAATGAAGACATTCCCAGATAAAGAAAATCTGAGCCCATTTTATGCTAGTGGTCCTATCTCAAGAAATGCTAAATGAGGGCTGGGGATTTAGCTCAGCAGCTTAAGTGCCTGCCTGGCAAGCACTTGGTCCCGAGTTTGATCCCTGGTACCAAAAACAAAACAAAACAAAACAAAACATACTAAATGAGTTACTTCAAATTTAATTAAAAAACACCTAAAAGTAAACTCTACACAAAAAAACCCATAACAATAATTATTATTTTATGGAATTTTTTTGGTTTATGACCACTCTTTATGTTTTCTTCATAACTTAATAACAAATGCCTAATTCAATAATTTTAAATATATATTAGTATTACTGAACACACAGCATATACAGTTGTAATCTATAATAGCAATATAAAGCAGGGATAAAGCTATACAGGAGAAGTTTTATGTGCTATTGAAACTAAATTGATTTCAATTCAAATTAGGTTGTCAAAAACTTGGGAGGTTAACCACAATTCCTATGATAATGGCAAAAAAAAATAACTAGAAGATGAACAGAAAATAAAATGAGGATAGCATCAAAATGTGTCACTGGAGAAAAAAAAATCAAACACAAAAGAAAGTATATCAGAAGAATTAGTGAACAAAAATAAGAGATATAGAAAATAAATAGTAAAATAGAATTATTTCATTCTTCATTTGTTGCTGGGGTTCTGCAAGTAAAGGGAAAATAAAGGGTCACACACATTAAGGGTCAGCAAAATAGCTGCTGGCCGGCCAGCCTAAGCAAGTAGCTTTTATTGAGATAAAGAGCAAAGAAACTCAAGTTGTGCATGCTCAGATTATATAACTTGTTTACTTCTTGATCTTACAGGACCTCATGTTTTACCTTGGGGTGGAGGGGATGTTTCCTGCACTTTTCCCATAACATTGTTAACCGGATGTGTCCAAATAAAATGGAGTGGGTATGGCCTCTCTACAATTTGTGTCCGCTGAAACCTATTCAAAACGATGGATAGGATTACAGAAAATAAAACTGTGATACATCTATGTGCTATGTGCTCACTTTAGTTCCAAAGAAACAAATAACTTGAAAGTGAAATATATAAAGCAACATACTCAGTTAAAATAATAACCAAAAGCAGCATGAGGTGAACATACTAGTAATATAAAAGAAAAATGGAATTAAAAGAAAAATAAACAAATGGAATTTTTCTACCTTGTTTAAAGAGTAAACTCATCAAAAACAAACAATTATAAATATATTTGAACCAAATGATAAAACCCCCAAGTACATAAAGAAAACACTGACAGAAAGGATTAAAAGACAAACAATAATAATTGCAGATATTGATATTTAAGTTTTCATAATGGATATGCTAATTAGATAGAGTATTTGAACAAAGCTATAGACTCACTAAAGCAAAAATATATAGAATTCTCCACCCTCAAACCATAACAGACATTTTTCTCAATTCTCCAAGTTCATTTGGAGTAGTCTAAATGATAGACCATGTGTGAAGCTAACAAACAGTTCTGAATATATTCAAAAACATTGAAATCATGAAAAGTATCCTCTGACCACAAGGAAATAAAATACCTAAATATGTGAAAATGAACACACTCTTAACCACTGTAATAGAGCAAATATAAACTGAGAAAATAAATTAGAAAAACTTTGAAATATATGAAAATAAAATGTAACATGCCAAAACTCATGTAAAACAGCCAACTTACTACATAGGGAAAATAAATATCTGGAAATATCAATACTGAAAAAGAAAAACATCTCAAATGAGTAAACTAATTTTATATTTTCTGTAACAAATAGAAAAAAGTAATACTAATGCTTTCAAAACAAGTGAAATAAGTAGCACAAAGATGATAAAATATCAAATGTAAAACAATAAAATGTGTCAATTAAACCAAAATTGTTTTTTAGAAAAAATAAATCAATGGCAAATCCTTCAATAGACTAACAGAAAAATGAGAAATTACTACCAGTCTTAGAAAAATAAGAGTTAAGAGATTTTTGTGAACTACAGTATGCTAAAAAATTAGAAAAATTAGTAAAAAAATCCTAGAAAAAAAGCATGAAATTATGGAGAAAAATTGAATAGATCTGTAACAAAAAATTTAATTAGTTACCAAAACTTTTCTAAGACACAAAAACTCAGAATCAGATAAATTGACAGATGAATTGTACCAAATATTCAATGAGGAATTAATATCAATTTATTTTAATTTACCTCAAAAGAGAATACAGATTATTTTATTCATTCTCTGAAGCCATCATTATCTCACAGAAAAACCACTGAAAGATATCAAAGAATAGAAAACTACAGACCAATATTCCTTATAAATAACATGCAAAAGAATCTCCAGGGAAACAGTAACAATCTAAATCCAACAGTACATCACAACATTACATACCACAACAAAGTGTGATATAGCTCAACAACAACAAAATCAATCCATGTATTATACAATCCATAATCTGAATAAAGAAAAAAAGATCATGTTTCATCTAGTAAAGAAGCATTTACTGTATTTTATCACCTTTTCATGATTTAAATTCTCAGAAAAACTAGGAAGAAACGTACACAATTTCAACTAGATTTTATGAAAAACTTACAGCAAGTAGGGTATTCAGTAATGAAATATGAGCTTCCTTCTTACTTTAAGGAAATTCCAAAGAATCCATAAATATACTTAAATCAAATAGCTGAATTTATCAAAGCTTTATTGTACAGAATTATCAAGCATAATCAATTGTGTATCTGTAATGAAATTGATAATAATAAAAAATTGCTTATGATGGCATCCAAATATAAAATAAAAGGTTAAACTTATTTATGTTATAAAAGACTGAAAGCTACTTCTAAAAGAAATTAAATATCTAATTAAATAAATTAAATATCTAAATGAATCAAAAGAAATCCTATGTGTATGGAATTGAAAGCCTTAGTTTCCATTTGACAATGTGACACAAAATGATCATAATTTCAATATAAACTGTCATAGTTTCATTCACTTTTTTAAATTTTGCAAAATATTAGTTGCAATCTTCAGACCCCTACTCAAATTCAAAGGAGTTCTGTACAATTATGACAGTTTTAAAAAGAAAATCAAAATGAAGAAATCATGCTACTTTCTTTTAAAGCATAATACAAAGTTCCAATAATAAAGGTATCATACTGGCATAAGGATGCAGACCAATGAGAAGAAAAATGAGAGTCCAAAAATATATTTATAGCAAAGTGACTAACAATAGAGTTATCAAGACCGTTAAATGGGCAAGGAATGATCTCTTGCAAAAGAGATACTGGGATATATGAATATCCACATGCAAAAGAATAAAGTTTTCACCTACCTTACATAGTATACAAAAGAAGCTTAAAATGGATAAACATATAAATTTAAGAACTGAAATCATAACATTATTTTAAAAACTTAGGGGAAAGGGCTAGGGATTTAGCTCAGCAGCATAAGCACCTGCCTGCAAGCATGCGGTCATGAGTTCAATCCCCAGTACCAAAAAACAAGTCCAAGAAAATTCAGGGGATAAATCTTTATTACATTTAATTTTGGCAATAGGCTCATAAACATGATACCAATAAATGAAAAACAAAGTAAAAAGTAGATAAATTTTAGTTTATTAAATAAAATATTTGTATAGCAAATATAATTGTTGAGATACTTAACCAATTACAACAAATATTTACAACCAGCTAGCAAAAAGACAAGCAATAGAAGAAGACAGAAGGCATCACAATCCCTGACTTAAAACTATTTCACAAAACTGCTGTGATAAAAACAATATGGTGCTGGCCTAAGGCAAACCTAAAGATCAGTGGAACAGATTAGAAGATGTAAAACCAACTTCAAACACACTTAACCACCTGATCATTTACAATGGGGCCCAACATCTTCCCCTGGAAGAAAATCCCTTTAACAAATGGTGCTGAAACAATTGGCTTTCCATATGCAAAAAACTAAAACTAGACTCCTGTCTCTCACCAGGCACTAAACTGAAATCAAAACGGATCAGAGATCTACATATTAAAACAGAAACACTAAATCTGCTGGAAGGAAAACAGTACAGATAGAATTCTTGAAGACATAAATTTTAGATGAAGAACAAAACCCTATTTGTACAGGAAACATTAAAAATAATCAACTAGTGGGATCTCATCTTAATAAAAAAACTTTTGCACAGCAAAAAAATCATCAGCAGAGGGTAAAGACAACCCATAGAGTGGGAAATAATCATTTCTAGGTGTTCCAGACAAAGGTCTGATATCTAGAATATATAAAGAACTGTAAAAAAAAACATGCTTTCCAAATTTAAACACCCAATGCAACCATCTGAGAATTGATACTTCTCATTTGAATAAGTGTAAATGGAAACTAAATATATATATATATATATATATATATATATATATATATATAAAACATGTGCAGTATCAATGGTCATTCAAGCGATGCAAATTAAAACAACTCTGAGATGGTACCTGACTCCAGAAAGAATAGCTACTTCTAAGAAATAAACTCAATAAAAAATGTTTTTATAGGACTGTGTATAAAAGGTACCCTGTATTATTGTTGTTGGTGGGGCTGTAGATTGGTGCAAGCACTGTAGAAATCAGTATGGTTGTATCTCACAAAACTAAAACTAGAGGGTCCATTTAACTCAGCTATTCCACTTCTTGGTATCTTCCCCAAAGTATTAAAACATTATACCACAGCAATACATGCACACCTGTGATTTTAGCATCACAGTTTGAAATAGCCAAATCTTGGAAACATCCCAAGTGCCCATCAACTGTGGAATGGATAAAGATGTGATTTTTTTATACAGTGGAGTTCTACTACCATCAGGGTAAATGGATGCACCTTGAGACCATATTCTTAAATGAAATAAATAAAATGCATATATCTAAGTATCATATTTTTTCTCTGATGTGAGAAGCCAAAAGTGTAAATAATGAACAAATGATTACTGTTGGGGGTTTTAGCCAGATTTATGTTGAAAATCAACAGTAAAAAGCTCAACAGAATGATTCCAAACGTTTTGAGTTTGACTAGAAAGGAAGCTCCAGTAAAGTCATGGCCTGCAAAAATGGAACAGAGGAGAAGCTGGTTGCTGAAAGGACTAGCAAGAAAAAGTCAAATATTTCAGAAGAAGATAACATAAAAGATGAACTATCAGAGTTGATTAGGTTCCAGATCTTAGAGACAAACATGGAAAATGATTAAATAAAGACAATGCAAATATAGCTTCTAGGGAATCCTGGAAGATCAGATCTCTATTGGTGCTAAGACAAAGAGTTCTCTGAATTGCCCATGTTTATTGGCTTCATCACAATTCAGGGAGGGTATAGGAAGTGGAGAACACATCTAAAGAAAAAGTGCATTGAACTGAGCAGGGCTTTGAGAAGTTAGGACAAAGACATTGAAAACAGTAAATCTTGCTAATTAAGAGAATATTTGATCCCTGAAACTGGCAGTTTGTTGTTCTAGAACAGGGAGTGTCACCCCCCCTCCCCAGCTGCAGTCTTGTCTTGTGGTCAGAGACTGTGAATATGAGCTTTTCAACCTGGCCAGAGAGCACAGGAATCAAGAATTTAACCCTTACCCAAGCCAGTCCACAACAATGGCCTGAGTATCACAAGAAGCAGCAAGACTCCACCCTTTACAACCTCAAAGTAGCAAAAGTGAAAGACTTTGCTTTGAGAAGAAAGCCCAAAGCACCATGTTCTAGAATGTTGGAGGCCTACGGATATTGTTCCACCAGATTTGGTTCAAGCCCTACAGAGAAGAGAAAGCAGGAAGCCTGACAACTGCCACAGCTGGTAGCAGATTTTGGTGTCATCCTTGCTGTTCTGGTTTTAGTCATGTGCAAAATGCAAGAGTTGGGAGGTGGGTCAGGTAGTCTTCCATACAGATTTCAGAAGAAGGCCTGGGAAGTCAGGTAATGTACGGTTGAGAAGACAGTGCATGAAGCTGTGAGCATGAAGCCAGAGGTACAGTGGAGACCCCATAAGGTTGGAGAAGCTTGGAACATGGATTTTCCAAGGAAAACTGGAAACAGGGAGCAAAGTCAGCCAAAGAAACAACCCGTGGGAACTATAACCACCAGAAATGACATGGGACAAAGCCACCCAAGCCCACCTTTGGAGTTCAAAACTTGCCACAGATTACCTGGGACACTGGAAGTGGGACTGTGGAATTCAATGTTTATCCTCCTGGATTTTGGTCTTGCTTTGTTTCCATTCCTTAATATCCCCTCTGTTTGTACTTTTAGAATAGAAATGTGTATGCTGTGCCATTGAATGTGGGAAGTGTTTACCTTTCTTTTCATTTGCACAGGGGCTTGCTGCTAAGAGTTTGTCTTACATCTCAGAGGAGACTTTAGACTTGGACTTTTCAGCAATGCTAAAATTGTTAGGAATTTGGCAACTCTTGGAGATGGACTAGATACCTTTTTCATAAAAGCATGTACATGAATCTTGTGGATGGAGCTCAGGGCTTGTGTTAAGATGTTCCTCCAAAGCCTCATAGGGTCATAGGTGGGGCAAATCAGAGGTGACTGGATTTTAGACTGTGTGACACTGGAATTAATTCATAGTGCAATGCTAGAAACAATAGCACTGCTACCAATCCTAAGTAATCTGGATAGAATATAAGGGATAGAAAGAGCTGTGGTCATCCCTTGTTGTTTTGTAACCTTCCGCCCATCATCAACTATTTCTCCTCTGCATGTTACCTTGTCTTGGAGCCAGCCAATTATGTACCAAAACCTCTAAAAACTGTGAGGTAACTAAACCATTCCTCCTTTAATTTTGAGTGTTAGGTATTTTGTCTCAGCAAAGCATGAGAAAAGTAAGATAAACCCTGAGAATATTTTGCTAAGAAAAAGAAACCAGACACTATGTTACGTATCTTATGATTAATTTCATGTGACATATAGCTACTTGGTTTTAGCAAGATATAGTAGATAAAGCAATACACAGGAAGTAATTGTTATTTTCCAGAGACTAGAAAGAGTAATCAGTGAGAAGAGTTACCTAATACACCTGGGTTTTCGTTTGGGTGATGAATGTTTTAGAGGTGGTGGCGGCTTATCATTGCAAATATACTAAATGCCATTGATTACACACTCATATAATGGTTAATTTTATATTATGCAAAATGCAACTCAAGTTTTTAAAAATTGATATCAGTAACTCAGAAACAAAACTAAGAGTTACAGCTGCAGCCCTCTAGAAAATGTATCATCAAAATTTTGAACATCACAAAGGATGTTACCAAACCAAAAACAGAAAATAAAAATGAACATCCATAATTTTAAATAAGGTTTCATACAGTATCAAGAACCAGTCTCTGAATATTAAAATACTTTGTACATATCTAAATTTTAGTGCAAAGAGAGAGAAGGAAGGAAAAGAGGGAAATAAAGATGATAAAAATAAAACCTGTCTACAACGTCTACAAGAGATGTCTACCATATATTATTTTAAATATTCCAAGAATTAAATCATGGCATTCAAGCATAATAGGCAGTAAATTTCTTTACATTTTACACGAAGTTGTGATGTGTCTTACAACCAATAACTTCTTGGCTTTAGCAAAATACAGTAGGTAAAAGAGTAGTACTACATTTTCAGCACATGGTTTGTATTACAATTATGACCCATTCATTTGCTTACATTCATCAATCAATCCTTTGAATGTGTTGAATTCAGCATATAAATTGTTAAACATTTCATTGTGATGAAGTTGAATTATGTGTGATCCCAAAGAATTTAAAGCCAATTTTAAGAAACACAGCCAGACTTTCAAAGTTCAGCTTTAAGGAGTTAAAAGGCACCTAGAACTCTTTTCAGCTGGCAGTTGCTACATAGGTAATAAGTACATACACTTTGGGCTCAAAGCATTCATTCTCCCTTCCTAGAGATTTGTGGAAGACACCATAATAGAAAAAGGGTTGAATCGCATCTTAAAGGACAGTAGAAGTTTTAGGGTTTTTTTGTTTTGTTTTGTTTTTTATTTTAAAGAGGGAAAAACAAAATAAAACAAACAAAAAAAGGAAAAATAAAGGCAAATAAACAATAACAAAAAACCCAAAATAGTAACAATATAGGTTTTTAAAACAAGGTGGTAGGAATTTAACAAAGGTTATTATTTTTGCATAGTTGTCTTCAAAAGAGTTACTCAGATTACCAGATATAGACATGCACTAATCCTGTGCCTGTTAAGAGAGTTTCAATTTTATCTCATTAGAATACAATAGGAAGCGTAGTCTAGACTGAGCAAATTACAAAGGCCAATGAAAAAGGTTAACACATTTTGTGAAGACAGGTAAAGAGGAAAGAGAACAAGTAGAACAGGATAGGTGGGAAGGAGTGTAATAGCAGATAAGGCAAAAGCCAAACCAACGATCTGTTAAAATACTGGAATCTGTATATTAAAGTAATAATAATTTCTTTACCAAAACCTAACAGGAAATTAAATACATTAGCTGATGCCATTAATCTTCACTAATTTCTCTGATAAACCACATTTGATACCAGGACTAAAAGAAGTTTCAGATTTTGGTCTATATCTGTGACCCAATACCTTTCAGTTCTTAATTTTCTACTTAAAAAAAAGTCAAAATGCTAGCTCTCCATAATAGGGTGCACTTTTACACTTGTACAAGCTTTTCCCTCCAATAATCATGCCCAGAACACACACATGCACACACACACACACACACACACGCACACACACACACGAATCTTTTTGTCATTTTATTTACCTGCCCATGTGAAAAAGTAGGAAATGCAGCTTCCTAGAGTTTTTCTAAAATTTGTATCATTACAGTGCTCAAAGCTGCTGAAATCTACATCCAAGATTTTAAAATTCATTCATTCATTTAAATATATTCAATAAATGTTCTGTACTAATAATTTTGATAAATTGTGTAGTCTTTCATGTATCAAAAATAAAGGAGATGTGCTTTTCTAACTTCTACAGACCAAAAACTGATTACAGCAGGTATGCCAGGGTCTCCATAACCTCCACTCTGAACTGATGTGATAAATTTTGCATATGTGTAGGGTGTGTGAAAGTGTGTGTGTGTGTGTCCATGCACATACAGATTGGAATATCTATTATTTGTGTTACAAGTTGTTTTCAACAATGACAATAAAGAATTGTTGACCTATCAGAATCACAAAATACGTTATTTGATATAATCCTGTGGTTTGCCTTTTCAGATTCATAACAATAGATAATTACACTTACAACTTCTTAAAAAAATTCTTGAGCCATCCAAGCATGTCCTTTTACTGGAAAATACTCAATAGAGCTGTGATTAAATTATAAATGAAGAAATTATCTGTGACATATATGTTCTTGTCATTGATATTGATAGTGACTTTTGCCCAAACATATTTAATTTATTTTGGGATAAAGACTGCTGTTTCTCTTATTATCTGTTCTACAAATTTGGTATACTGCACATTTCAACTTATTTTTCCACTTATCTTGCTTCCCTTTACACCATGAGTTGCTTAAGGAGAAGAGCCATTTTTGATTAACTATTTCAGCCTCAGATTCTGGCATTCTTCCAAGCACGAAGCAACATCGTGATAACTGTTTAAATTGTGGGGAAAAAACAATAAGAGAGAAAGACTATAACAGAGAGTGTGGAAAAATGAATAATTAGGTCAGTAAACAACTGATATGGGAATTATCCTTGGAGATCTTAACCTAACTCTAAGAGGTTGGTATTATTTTCAACTTTAAAAGCGAAATGCTTGAACGCTAGATAATTTGAGTGATAAAATATTATACATGAGTATAATTGTCACAAATTATTATAGAACAAACATTCTATCTTTTAATTTTTGAAATTTCCAAGGAGGATAGGTGGATAGATGGGAAGGAGTGTCCTGTGTCTTCCTCTGTCCTGTGAAGTCCTCAGAGATAGGTGTGAATCTGAAGGTTCAAGTGTAGTATTTTACAAATGGCAGCAAATGTGAGGGAAATGTGCTCAGAGAAAACTTTAAACCAATTTAATATAACAGAATTTATGTCAGCAAAGAACCCAGACCCCATAAGAAGACAGAAGTAGAGGTCACAGATTTCTACCCAGCAGTGTGAGCAAAGAGCCTTTACTGGCTGAACGGAAGGCACAAGTGAAAAAATGATGACTGATCAAAGCAGCACATCTCTATTTTCAAGCGTGGTGCCATCAGTTGCCTGCCTGTGATTGAAGTTTGGATGCTTGTTACCACTCCCAAATTCAGTTCCTTCACATTCTAAACTTATGTTGTAATTTGTTACCTATAAACTTAATACATGGAAGTACCTTCATACTAATGGCTGCTTACTTGTATTTAATTTGATAAAAGGGATATTTAATGATTTTCTACACTATGTTATTAAAGTAGGGTGATGCCAAGACAACTGAAATTTAATTGTCATTCTGACTTAATTTCTACCTATTTCATGGACAGAAATTTCAAAATAATTGTTTAGAATGTCCATGTTCATGTCTGAATCTGTGATCTGAACCTCTCCATCTGTGGGAAGGAGCAAAACGTAAATTTGGAGCAAGTGTAAGAAGAAAGAACATCTACATGAACTATGAATTGACAAAGTAAATGGAGTGATGATCTGGAGTGACAGTGAAAGAAATTTTGAAAAAAAAAACACAACTAAGAATCTTGAGTTGATCATTTAAGCACTAACAACATAAATTTCCACATAAGCAAATTTTGCCAGTGTACCTTGCTATACAGGTTCAGCTCCAAAGAAATTTTTTTTACTCTTCACATCTACTTCCTTACCTTTCAACTACAGATAAATTTTATAAAAGCATATTATTTTTGTCATACACATGCAGTTTTATTCTCCTTTGGTTACCTGTATTTGTGAAATGCCTTCATAATGTCACCCTTTATTCCAAAAACAATTACAGATTATTTTTCTTGTTTCTAAAATACTGAGAAACAAAGCTGAGCCAGTATTACATTATATTTCAGTGGTTTCAGTATTGAAAATATTTGTGTCAATAGCTTATAAATATCTGTTACTTCCAGCTTATTTCATAGAGAAATCAGGTTGCCTGCACATCTCAGTCCTGCCTAAAATCCTACTGAAGTACCTAAGGGAATAGTTACTTTTTCTACCTTATATGATCATATACTGGACATGAGCCTTTTTTCCCCAAGGCTGTTCCATGAGAAACTGTCTTTCTCTGATTTTCATCTTCCCTCTACATTTATGATGCAACTCTGGCTTCAGACTTGGCTCCACACTGGTCTGGGTTTGCTACATTCTAACAATTGTTTTTCCTCTGTGAACTATTCCTGTTGCTTGCAGTAACAGAAATGTTTCAAAATTATATTAAAAAAAAACAAAAATGTGTTGGTCAATGGCTAGGATACATTGGGTGAAGAGTTTAAGGCCAGGCTGAATTCAGTGTCTTGGGAGATGGCATTTAGAATTATGCTTATATCTGTCCTTGGTTCACTGTCACCTTTTCCTGTGTTGACTTAATTCTCTGGCAAGATAACTGAAGATGTATTATTTTTAAAATCCTCCCACGGAGAAGTACCTCTGAGAGAGAAGATCCTCTTTCTATTAGTCTTTCCAAGGCCTTTAGTTTTGCTATGACTTATTGCTTTAGATTATGTATATACAGTAGTCCCACTTATCTATAAAGGATGTATTTCAGGTCCCAAGTGGATACTGAAAAAAATGGGTAGTGTAGACCTTGCACATACTGTATTTTTCCCATGTTTGTTTACTTATGATAAAGTTAATATGTAAATCTGGCACAATAAAAGATTAACAATAATTATCAAAAATAAAAAATTATAATTGTACTGTAATAGAAGTTGTAAAGTGTATGCTCTCTCTCTCTCTCTCTCTCTCTCTCTCTCTCTCTCTCTCTCAACCTTATTTTACTAGTCACCTTCCTGTCATTTTGGCTCACCTGTTCAGTGGGCTCAGGCCATAGGTATCACTACTCTTGTCTTTATAGCCATTGTACCAGGCCATAAACAGCCACTTCTGCCTTATTTCACAGATAAAACCTGTTGCCTGCATGTCTACTTCAGGCCTGTCAATGCCAGTATAGTCGATCTGGTAAACAGCACAGCTGCTAAGTAATTACAGCAGATGTAGGAGGATATTCAGTGTGTCTATGCTGACCAAAAGGAAGATACACTTCCCAGGGAGACTGGAGTGGAGCTAGGTGAAATTTTATTATGGTAGCCAGACTGTCAGTCAACTAAAAATTTCAAATATTTTATTTCTGAAAATTTACATTTAATATTTTCTAATGGTGGTTGACTGCTGATCACTGAAACCATTAAAAGTGCATTTATAAATTTATAAGTAAGTTTATAAATAAGGGGGAGGGGCTAATGAACTGATCATTAAATCAATGTCTTTTGGCAAGAGTTCTTGGGTCTGTGATTTTGACAATCTTGGTAATATACTATAGATCCGAAGAGTTTCCCAACTACCAGAGGAAACTGAGTCTCAGTATGAGGCACAGAGAGGGTAGGAGGCTCACAAATGTCTTCTAACACTTTCATCTTGAGCGGATTACTCTATCCATTATGCGTTTCTCCTGCATTCCTTCCCTGTAGACGACTGCTCTTTGTTCCTCCCACGAAGTCATACCACCACAGTCCCAAAGTCCATTAATATTGACCTCCAGAGGGAAAACTATAGACAGAGCACAACAGTACATTTCTCAGTATAATAATCTCTTTCCACCATCTCTTTCGATAACATATACAAGTAATAAGCAGCAGAAGGAGAATTTTACAAGATGTTCACAAGGCAATATGTTACCTAGTAGGTACTCAATAAATATTTGTTGATAGATTTTAAAGCCCTCTAAACCATTCCTTAAGCCCCTTTGGCACAATTAATATTTTTTCAAGAAAGACAAATCTACATGGCCATGCTAAAAAAAAAAAAAGTAGATTGATTTTGTATATGGTTTAGTCTATAATCGTCAAGACATTTTTTGCTTGGTGAGGTAGCGAGGTAGTTTGTCATTCTCGTCTTGTGTCTAGCATCAGTAAAGGATATGATGGGGAAAGGAAAAGAATTTGCAACTAAATATTATAGCAACAAACACTGAGATAGAAAAACTAAGACTGTCAATTTGTTTTCCAAGACCATTTGTAAAAGCAAGTTGGGCTTTTAAAGTATGAGGTAATTTTTATTCCTTTTCCTTTTCATGGAAAGAGGCAAAGACAAAAAGGAAACAAATTTTTGACAAGTAGGAGTGGGATCCCCAACAATGCCGGTGCATTTTAATTTACACAGAAGTGTGTCCATAGGACAAGCAGAGCACTTGCTAGAATCATGGTTCGGTTTAGGCAGGGATGGGCGGGGCGGGTTGTGACAGGCTCTCCCTGTAGTCACACTGACCTTCAACTCACTGTGTAGCCCACACTGGCCTTGAACTTGCTGCAACCCTCCTCCCTCATTCTCCCAAGTCCAGGTATTACAGACATGGGCTGAAGAAGTGTGGTTCTTAAAAACCTTTTCTTCCCTCTGTGAGTTTCAAACGTTTTATCCCTAAAAGAAAAACACAACTGTAGCTATTATGACACAATTATGAAGATCACATGCAAGCTACTACTTCGTTTCTATTTATAGTAAGTTCACATAATGTTTAAAAATACAGACTTGGGTAAAATCACACGTAGTGGTTAAAAACAGAGGAAGTGACTAAAATACATCTCAGCACCCCCCTCCTATGGACTATGTGACTTTTGGGGAAATTGTGGATAATGCTTGCCCTTGTCTAAGAAAAATGTTACCCAGATATGTACATGCGTGTACTGAGCACACTTCTGAAAAGATGTCCAGGACTGTAGTAAAGGCTGTGACCATGAAAGAATGGGACTAAATGAAGAAACAGGGATATGTTAACAGATAAACAAACCAGTATTATTCACAGACACTAACAAATAAAAGTAACCCAATTTAAAAGACTGCTTTCAGGGGTTTGTTTTGTTTTTCTTTGTTTTGTTTTGTTTTTTTTCTCCTCATAGAATGAAATCAAGTGAGCCAGAATTGAGTTTGGTTTTTCCTTTATCATTATTTTCTATGAACATGGATAAATTACAAGCTTCTCTGTTTTTCAGAATTTTGTTTTCTCTAAAAGAGAAGAATGAAGGCTAGTGTGTAGCTCAGTGCTTATGCAGGATGGGTGAATTTCTGGTTTTAAAAGTCATTAGTACTGGAGAAAGAGAATGAGAGATAAAGACAGGAAGGGAGGGAGAGAGATGCTATATACCTCATGATATTATTTTAAAGAGTCTATGATAAAATCTTACACAATTTTTCCTATAAGTATTATGAAGCATCAATGCTACTTTACTATTAACATCCATCATCATGATGAAGACGCCAGGATTATAAATCACTGGTACATCCAGGAGAATCAGCCATATCATCCCCCTCACTGCCCTGAGCTTTGCCACAATTCACTTGAGAAGTGTAAGTAGAGCTATTCCTAATGGTCCTCTGCTGCCAGTCTTCTCCATGGGGACTGAGTGATGTTTCTGTCTTAGGAGAGCCGTTTCTGCCCCATCAGCATTTAGAGCTAGCCAGCGCTCAAGCATTGGCTAGTAGAGAGGTGGTAAACAGGTTCACTTTGAAGGGCTTCTTTACAAGGGCTTGTGCAGGAAAGCAGTTTTTCTCTGGCCACCAGACACTGTCAAAACCTTGTAGAAACTCATGTGGCAGAAACTTTACAAAGCACTCATGCCAGCTGAGTGGATGCCTTTTAGAAACGTTACAGAACAGGGGCCTTTCTTTCGCTGTTTCTTTCATATCTTTGATTTCCTAACAAAAGTTAGGAGGAAAAATGCTAAAATACTGTCATTTCTAGCCACCTGTTAAACACTACTTTCATCCCTCATGTGTCAGAGTATTCTGAGATACAGGTAGGAAATGTAGTCATCAAACCCACAAAGCAAATGTTTCTCTAGTTTTAAAACACTGTGACACAAGAGTAGTTACTGTCATCAACCCCTTGGTAAAAATTTGCTCTGCAAGCAAATAAATTTGAAAATGCCAAAAGGACAAATACAAGGAACCCTACTTTGAGTAGGAAAACAAAGGGCAAAGTAGAAAAGTCAGTTACTAATGACAGAAATTATTGTTTACAGTGAAGTCTGTTTTACAAAATTTCAACTGGATGTTGATTTATTTTATGTGACCTTGTTAGGATTAATAACCAGAGCAGTTCTTTGTATTGTAACTGCTTATATAATCAACGAGTTTCTTCCTCAGTGAGGGATTTTATTTCCTTTACAGAGTATCATTTAATCTGGACAGGTCAGTACATCTTTGTGTGTATTTCATATTTACCTTTGGTTTGATGGAAAGCACTCCAAGGCTTGAGATTTAAAGAACTGTTTCAATCTTCGTGTTAATAATCTGTAGCTATAGCAATTTTGATATTCTGTAGTGATCTGTGCACATTCCACAAGAGTCTCACGTGCTCACCAGCAGGACTTTTGGGTTGTGAGTACATTATGGGGGAATCACATCCACTCTGTTTTTAGGAGATAAAGTCTGGTGGGAAGAGGGAGGTCAGTAGGGGCATGACCCGGAAGAATATATATCTCTGCCCTTTGCTTTCTGCTTCCTGCTGCCATGACATGGGCAACTTCCTTTTGTCATGCCCCTCTGCTGAGCTGTTTTTCCTTGAGATCCCAGAGACCATGGACTGAAACATGAGCAAAAATAAGCCTATCCCAGACATAAGGAAACAGAATCGACACATTCATTTCTACAAGCAAATTAATAAAGAAGAAAAAGTTATAAAAGACTTTTTTTGTCCTTTTGTTAGCCCTGTACCACTGAACTACACATCTAGCCCTTTTTGCTTCCCAGGCTGGTTTGAGATTTAAGATTCTCCTGCCTCAGCCTGCCAAGTAAAGAATAGCTAGGCTTAAAGGCATGTGTCACATGCCTGGCTGAAAAGGGTTTTGTAAGCAATGATAACTGAGGTCAGATTCCTGCTGTTTTCTTGTTAGTGCCTTCCAAAGTAACCTTAGGAGGTTCCCTGAGTTTAAAATACAACGTAATCTTGTTAAACTCAATCCATTTTGTAAATTGAAAAATAACTTCTTTTCCAAAAATATCCTAGAATTTATAAATGTTACCTTATTTTTAAAAAAGGAGTCTTTGCTGATGTGATTAAAGCTAAGCAACTTGAGGTGGGAAAAAGCATACAGCAAAATCGTACCCACAATTTATACAAGGTTATCCTGTCAGGATTGTGTCGTGGTTCTTCTTCCCTGAAAAGTACTTTCCTTCCCTTCCCTCAGTGTTGCACAACCTGAATTATAATAATCATAGTCTTTGCTTCACTAAGAGAACAGTGAACAGGATAAATTTGATCAACCAAAAAGATTTATAGCATTAAAAAAAAGAGGGAGAGAAAAGTGGCTTAGAAACTATTGGAAAGCCTGAGAATCTGGATTCCTAGCTGAACTCCTAGTAACGGCTCCCGAAGCAACAGTGTACAATGCATGTACTGAAGGAAATTATGTCCATGGGGGGAAAATATCAGGCATTTGCAGAATTAGGAAATTATCTGCTGAATTGCTGACATGGCCACCGACTCCAAACACATACTGTCTCTAGACCATAATATGCAACAGACAGTGTGGATATTTCATGCTTTCCTCTTCCCCTGACTTGTTCTGAACACAAATTTAATTCAGGCTTATTTGATTGACAAAATCTAAACCATCAAATAATTGTCCCTCTGTCTGGAGGTCTATAAAACTTCTTTTCAATTCCCCACCTCTACGGTGTAGAATATAATTTAAGCCAGTTACCTATCAATGTCCAGCTTGCTCTCTGAAGGAAAATATATTAAGTGTTCTTATATTGTTTCTTTTTTGAGTTTAGGAGGCAGCTGCAGAAAGTTTGTGTCTATTTGGAGATTAAATTCTCATCATAGAAATCCTTTTGTATAAAGAGAAATTTAACTAGACCAGGATATACAATGGTATAATAAGAGACGGATGCATATTAAACCCTTATAATAAGGAATGTTTTCTAGAATTGATAGCACAATAGCATGCAGTAGGTTGTATATGGTATATAGCTTGCCCTTTTGCAAACATACTAAGCAAAATACATTAATATAAGAATGTATATGTCCTCTCAGATTTGCATAAGAAAACATTCAGAAAGGTAAATTCTTTGAAATCTCTTCACTTATCTCTGGGAACTATTCTGAATAGTTGAACAGCAAAGCTGAAAATAAGAAAGGCTAAGGTGCAGACACTTGAAATCTAAATGAGAGAAAAAGAGATATAGCAAAGAAAGAGATGTAGAAATCAGGAAGTGTTCCTTTCCAAGTGTCCCTAGATTTATAAATGTGGACTAGGGAGGAGACCCTAGGTTACATCACCAAAAAAGAATGTGATTTGACTGGTTATAAAAAATAAAATGACTCATGTTGGACCTGAGAGATATTTCATAGAAAACACCCACAGTAAAATTAGTTATAGAAATACTATTTAATTCACTCTATTTCTGGAAGTGTTGCAGTTATATCCCCACAGAATTTCTTAGGCCCTTTACCATGGAAAGGAAAGTTGAGGGTATAGCTCAGTGGTACAGAATCTGCCTAACGCCACAAAGTCCTGGTCTAGATCTTGAGCATGACAACCATAAGGATAAACAAACAAATTTTTAAATAACAGATAAAAGGAAATGTTTACATGTTTAACAATTTCCTCTAATCTATTGACTAGAGAATGATTTGTGTAGGTGTTCATGAGTGTGTATTTATCTATCTGAATCTATACTTATGTGCATTTCAGTTGTTCACACTTATAGACACTAAGACTCTACAGTAAAAAAAAGTCTGACATTACTTCCAACCTTCAACCCTACGAATTAACAGATGAAATTAAATGTGGCAAACAGAAGTGTCTTACACAGGAAAGTACAGGGTAAGTATCTCAGTTCTAACTAAGCCCAGATAGAGAGCAATGCTATGTACAGTAATTGGAAAGTATGATTTCAGTATTCTTTTAAGACAGAAGCAATTACTAGATTCTTCTACTTTATCTTTAACCCTGAACAGAAGCATTTGGTTAGATTCAGATCCAAGAGAGTTTCAAAGTACATGGTATTAGTAAATCAAAAACTATAAATTTCACATTCTTGGTAAAATTGGCAAAATAAAATAATAAAAAATTAATATCAATACAAAAAAGAATACTACATGTGGGACTTGGGGAATGGACAATACAATAATTGTAACTCATAAAACAGAATTATGCATTTGTTATTTTTGATTTAATTTTTCAAATATGCATAAAATAAGTGCAACAAAATAGATACAAATAAAACTGCATTAAATACATTTCAAATTTGTTATATTTTACCATCAAGACACACAACTTTCAAGAAATGGGTCTTTCAGAAGTTGGTGTGATACAAAGCTTATCTTTCCAACAGTTAACTTAAGGATACTTTTTCTTCTCTCTTTCTGTGTGCCATACCAACTTTCTTATTTTCAACCACTGATACATACTATTTTTCGTAAAAGTTGTTCATCACTTGCTTTTACTTGTTGTCTGTTAGTATTTTCTCTGACATTGCACAAAATAGCTGGACTAATCTCTCCTGGGTATGTCTTCAGTCTATCTCAGTGTTGGGGAGATAAGATTAGAGGCCTTGATCCCCCTGCTGCTAGAACAAGACCTCAATCTCTCACTGTCTCTATTTAATCAGGTCTCTATTTTAGCTGCCACAAAGCTGTCAACAAAGGAAAATAAGCTTTTCCCCATCAAGGGGTTAAATTGGATTTCACAGTGTACAAAGGCTCTTCTGAGCAAAATTCCACCTGCACCCTCCATCAGGCAAATTACTTCTGACTTTTAATTTATTTCTCTAGGAAATGGAAAGGTATGGTATAGCCAAAGTCAACAGGAATAAAGTACAAGGCGTAATCAGGTGCTCACTGATTGGAGACCCCCTTCTCTGTCACCTTTAATAGGATCTCAGAACACACAATTTATAGAATGCATGACATGTCCTCTCTGCTCTGAGTTTTATTTTGGAATTGTCTAGTTAATGGTTCCAACAAGTGATAACTGACATTTGCTTGATGCAATGGTGCCTGGAAAATGTGTACTTTGTATGTTGAAGTTCAGTCTGAGAGTTTACCAAGAAAAAATAAATAAAATAAATAAATAAGAAGAAAAAGAAAAATTGAACTGGACAGTGTACATTAGGAATGTGTATATTAGGAATGTGATGTGAAGAAATCTGATTCAGGTAATGGCAATATTCATTTTGCAGGATTGTGGGTGTCATATGTGGGTACACATTGGAAACAAAGGAAATATATTTTTAGATGAGATTATTATTTTGTGACTAAATCTATTTAGCAGCAAATCATTAAATAATTCAAGTGATACAATTTTCTACACTCCCTTTTTTAAACTGAACACAATATGAAAGCATTTCTATGATTTAATTTCACAAAACCAATTTGAAGGGTTAGTGGAAATTCATATGAATTAATAACTGCAAGTACTCATTGCTGTGGGGGGAATAGCAGGCATTTTTGTCTAAGAGATTAAAAGTCAAAAATTGTTTTTTAAGGTACAAATTTAACAAGTGTGCAGGGAATAACTCTTCAATGAAGGAAAAATGGGATAATGATGAAAATTTACATTTTAATTAGAAATTAAGAGTCATGGATTTGCTGATAGCCTCTTTTCTTTTCTGATATTATCTAATATTTAATTCCAACTTGCTTTGCAATGAGTTTCATGTACCCTCAATATGTTTGACTCTTCTTCCATTGTAAAAGATTAATTCATTTTATAAATTTATTCTGAAAATTTTGAATGATGAACAGGGAGTTGGTTATTTGGAGGAGAATAGGTGAGGCTTACTGAACAGTAATTTTTTCCCAACTGTGTATAAACAGAACATATAATCTAAACTAATCTGTTCATAATTGACTGGGAAATGTTTTTAGAGCTTTATAATGATTTCACCAGTTATTTTAACCCTTTCCAGCCCAAGAAAAAGTAAGCTTAGCATATGAATCTGGGTGATAACTATAAAACCAATATCAAATACTATAAAAAGAGACTAGAATAGCTGAAAATCCAAAGCAACAGAATGGTTCATTACTGTCAATACATATTTTAAGCATTGGAGAAACTTTTAATAACGGGAGCCCATAATCACCATTCCCATGTGTGATTCTCTTACAATTTATATCTACATGTACTCCTGCACAAGACTTTTGAAAGAGGATTGGACTGCAGCGGGTGACGTGGTGACTTGCTGTTGGGAGTTTGGGTCCAGTCAGAAGAGGCAGGTAACTGGGGTGTGACTTAGAAGAGTCCTCACTCCATTTCACTCTCTGCTTCCTGATAGCCATGATCTGAGCAGTTTTCCTCTTCCCAGACTCCTACCATGTCCTGGCCTCTCTGTCCATAAGACTACTGCATAAAGATTGAAACACCTGAAATTTGAAACAAAATAAACCCCTCCTCCTCCTCCTCCTCCTCTTCCTCCTTTAAACTGAGGGTTTCAAGTGTTTTGTCCAAGTAATTAAGAAAGTCGCTTAAAAAAAGTCCATGGAGGGTGTGGGAATATTTTTTTTGAAAGAAAAAGATTATACCCTTTTACCACACTAGCTCCATTACAATGGATAGTAAAAGATACAGGTACATCACCCAAAACAAAAATGATTCTAAGAATAAAGTAGCACACTGATATATAAAGAGAAAGTTTATAAACCACACTTTCTCTCAGTGAAATTTGGATTCCTCTGGGATGCTGGCCCAACCCTTCTCCTTGACTGCCCATGACCCAGGTTTATATCAGCGTTGGAGATCTAACTAGAGTAGTTCTGGGTCCAGATTAGTAATTAACGGTAAGGTTGAAATTATTTGGAAGTTTTGGGATGAAAATCAACCATAGGATTGGGATGTGATTCTCTTAAACACAACACTACTTGGTAAAAAAGGTGAAGAATTTAAGTTCTACTGTGTCAACATTTAGAATGGAAAATAGAGATTAACTAATAAAAGGAACAAAAATATGTGTATCATTTAAAACTAAAGAGATCAGAAACATGCAGAAGCCAAAAGGAGAAAATATTTTTAGAAAGAGGAATAAGTCAATTTTGGAATGTAAAGTTGCTGAAAAGATTAAATTGAATGTATGTCCCTAGATACAGTGTATAACGCAGAAAGAAATTAGTACATGACAAATTATTACCATAGAATTCTAAAATATACATTAAACTAAATTAAAATACAAGGAAATTGAACTGTTAATAAATTGAATAGTAAGTTGAGAAAACAAATTTTGGTGAGAGGGCCAAATATATCATAATGATGTAGGGAGTTCAATAAGTATAATTCTAAAAAATACTTGAAGTCAACTCCCATAAAAGCAGTTTGTGCACCCTTAAAATTCATAGTTAGAACTTAATCCCCAATATACTTTTGGAGGTAGAATCTCTGGGGAGAAATTAGGCAGTGAGGGCAGACTCCTTGTGATGAGATTAGTGCTTTTATATGAAGAATTACAAAACAGTTTCTTCTTCTTTCTGACCTTACTATGTGAATGTATAAGATGAGGGTCATCACAGTCCAGAAAGCCATCTTTAGTCACTGGATATACAAACACTTTGATCTTCTCGGCCTCCAAAACTGAGAAACAAAGGCTTGCCTTTTGAGCTACTCAGCCTAGGGTCTGTTTGTTGTGGCAAAGCACAGGAAGATACAGCTCAAAACAGACAGATTTATAGAGGTATTCTGCATGAGCTTTATTTTATGGAGTTGAATCTCTCCTCTGAAATATAAACAGATGTTTAGCATACCCCATCAATTTTGTTTTATTTGTTTATAAAGAATTTCTCTCTAGGTATATAGAGATATACTTGTTTTTTACACAGATACAACTGTGTAAATGAACTTATTTACAGAATTATATCAAGAATTTTTAAGAACAATTGAAGAAGTGGAGTATTAGATTGAGTATGATCTCTGAAGTGCAATTTTAAAATGAGAAATACCAATACTTTAAAAAGACAATTACAGGTGAATTATATTATAAGTGAACAGTATGTCATAAGAATGATTTTTGTCCTGATTATAATTTGAAATTCATTATTTTTAAATAAGTACTACCAGGAAATATGGTGAGTTCAACCTACAAAAATTTGATATGTATCCCAACATACTACTTTAAGTACATCCATTTATGCTCTTGGTCATCTTGGTCAGATGTTTTGTGGATGTCAATGCCATTAGAAGAGTATATTGACAGAGAATAGGTTTATTTAGCTAATATTATTACTTATTCTGAATAAATACGTATCCCAAAATAATTTACCACTGTGAGAAACTTAAATTTCTCAGAGAAACTACCCAATTTACTAGAAAGTTTCAAATCAGAGTCTTATGGATAAAGCACGAATGATATCTCCATTTCCATTTGATTCAAATACAACACTCCCTGACACATTGTGATAAAGCTTTATAGGCTTATTCAAAGCTGATAGGATATAATATTTAAGAACAAAGGTACCTAGAGCAAACTGCCTACCTTTAATATATCTAACTGTGTAGAATTTGGCAAGTTACTTAATTTCTCCGTGCCTCAGTTTCTTTATATGTAAAAAGAAAATAAAACGTAAAGGAGAACAAGTAATCTTTCTTATCTGGGCCTATGTTTGTGAAGATTCAATAAGTTTACACATGTGTTGCCCTTGTGACAGTGTGGTGTGTAGTATGTTCTCTGTAAATATTAGTTGTCACTGTGGTTTATTGTAGGTCTGGTGTCACATCTTCCTCAAAGGCCCAGGAGTTAAGAGGCTTGGTGCCCAGCTCAGCGCTATAGGGAGGAGGTAGAATCTTTAACTGATGGGGCTCAGTGGGAGGTTTAAGCTATTAGGGTGTGTCCTTGTAGGAAATAGTGGAACCTCATTTCTTCTTTTGTTCTTCATCCTGACCATGAAGTGAACAGCTTTCCTGTGCCATGTGCTCCTGCCATAATGTGCTGCCCCCATACCCGGCACAGATCTACTAATGGGTCCATGCAACAATGGACTGAATCACTCAAAATTCAGAACCCAAATAAACATTATCTCTTTCCAGTTAAGTGTCTCAGGTATTGTTAGGATAACCAAATGCTAGCTGGACTCTTCTTGCTCAAACTGTTGCTGCTGTGGTTTTCTCATTGCTCTTTTTAAACTGACAGAATCCACTTACCCTGTATTTGGTGACAACCCATTGGTTCATATTGTACTACACTCACTATGTTCTGTTGGATCTCAACCACATCAACCCATCTTTTCCCATTTAGGAGAAAATCCTGTAATTTAGGCTTTTAAGTGCATGCAGTATTTTGGCTGTAATAATTGATTCAAACATAAGCAAGATTCAAGCCAAAAACCCCCAAATGAAACCTTGGCCTTTAACTTGAGCTTTTCTCCTCTCTGTACCCAAACTAGAGCAAGCAAATGGTTTCAGATAGAGTTATTATTTTGATCTTGTATACTGGCTGGGATTTCATGATCAAATAAAGACAAAAGAAGGAGAACAAATTCTG
The DNA here is from genome assembly GCA_004027455.1 of Hydrochoerus hydrochaeris. Taxonomy (NCBI): domain Eukaryota; kingdom Metazoa; phylum Chordata; class Mammalia; order Rodentia; family Hydrochaeridae; genus Hydrochoerus; species Hydrochoerus hydrochaeris. The sequence continues at coordinate 99,094 of PVLA01000062.1, forward strand.
ATGCTACAATTTAAGCCTTTAAACCATCCTGGTTGTGTCAGTCACTGCAGCCATTACGTCTCCATAAAGTTTAGTGCAGCTTGATTAGGATTTTTATCTCACTTGCAAACAAGCAAGCACCCAGACAAAACCAAATTTATCTACTGTCCTCAGGGAAAAAAAAAAAAAAAATATATATATATATATATATATATATATATATATATATATAAAATCTCTATTGCTACTCCTTTCTTTTTTGCCCATTTTCTGGTCATAGAAATTGCCACAGTTCTTAGATTTCTCACCACAATGCCCCATATCATTAGTTAAGTATTTTAGATGCCTCATCTAGGAAAAATGAATTTTAATTCTGAGACTAATGCTGTGCTCAACAACGGTGGAGCATCTCAATTATGACACATCTCCATTTTTTAAAAAATCTAGGTAGGATAATATAGATTAGTAATGTAGTAGAGAAGTTTGACCATAAAATTTATAATTAATCCAAAAAAATTTTTTTTCTGTTATAGGTTTAAAAATCAATGAACCAGGAAGCCAGCATGACGCTCTGGTAAGTGGCTGTGGCCTCCCAAGCTGCAGCCACCCCTGCGAGAGAACCAGGGCGTTTCCTGAGGTCCGCGACACGTTGGAACTTTGGGCGCTGGGAAAACAGGCAACCAGCTCACCGCTCTGGTGGGCGGTTGCGAATTTATCTGCAGGCAGACTAAGAATCAAACTTCCATCTCATGCCCCCCGACGCTAGCAAGTGAGAGCCAGAGATCTGAGCATCTCTTGTGAGTTTGACTATATGCAATATAGCAAATAAGGGGGATTTTCTTCTGCCATCTCTTTGAAGGCAAATATTTTTTAGCTCTGTTTTGCTCTGTTCTGATCAATGGTATTGCTCTATTCAATATTCTGTTTTTATAATTTTGGTATTTCCTTCGATATTGCTCTACCTGATTGAGTGAACAACTATTGTAAAAAAAACCCCACATATACTATTGTACCTATTGCTGTTATCTGGTAACCTGCTGTGAGGTTCTGTATCAATTTCACTGCACTACCTCAATTAGCTTGTCCTTTCTTGTTCTGCTTTATTTTACCACCTTCAAAATAAACAAATAAATACATAAATAAATAAAATTAATAATAATAGTAAATAAGAAAAATTTAAAAAAAATAACAAAAAAAAATAGATCAGTAAGGTACTGAGCAACCTGAAACATGATATAACTAAACAGATAATGGACTTAAAAAGCAAAAGGAGGAAAACAAAATGTTCTAAAGGATATAACTGCATATATCTTCAAGTGTGTAGGATTGATAACCATGCTGCTAAGTTTTTGTTGCATCAGTGAACAGAACTGACTGCAGCCTCACTGTTTGAATGTCCACTTTGTATGCTTTAATTTTGTAACTTGAACAACTATATCCAAGAAGACAATATGTAATGTATCAACTAGTGATTTTTTACTGTTTATGTTTTTTTCTTTTGTATTGTTTCTATTCGTTTTTCTGTTTTGCTTTTTCCCCCCTCTCTTTAAATACAATTTTTTTAAAAAAGAAATCACTGAACCATTAAAAAAGTGGACCATGGTCTCTCAAGCAATACTAGGGTATATGTTCATAGAATTATTGCTGCCCAACTTTTCCTTGAATACATATGAAAATGGACAAATAACTATAAACATGTAAAATATTATATGCTTATAAGAATAATACTGATACTTTAATGGAAATAATATCAAGCATCTGAATAAGACTCCTAAGAAATCAACATCTTCATCTTTTGGGGCTATTGGGCATCGGGTAGATATTTGCTTTCCCTTTAAGTTGCAGCAGTTCCTTGTACAATGACCTTGCTCTATTTTCTACTAGGTTTATAGATAAGCCTTTTCACTTTAAATCTGTTCATCTTGTTTGTGATCCAGATGACAGAAAGCAATTGCACTAAGCCCTTAACTTAAATTTGTTTGCATACAAATGGCACCTTGCAGGCCTGATTCACATTACCCAAGCAGGATTTCTCTGGGAAGTTCACTTTCCCTGAGACTTGCATGTGGGTGTCAATTTTCATCAAGGATGAAGCTATTAGTCTCCTTCATTTCCTGATTGCTCAAGGCTTTATCAACTAGAAGGAATTTAACTTGCCTGAGGGATAAGCAATCCACTCATTTTTCTAGATATGGTAAATTTTCCTTTGAATCTAGACAATCACAGAGCTGGCTGCTTAGGCCATCATCTTTTGCCTCTTAACAGAATTGCTCTGACTAAACAGGGCTTTGCTGTTCACTGGACTTGGACCAAAGGCATAAAAAGAGCTAGTCTCAGGGAAACTTAGCTCTTATTTGTGCACAGGCTTGAGAAAATTTGTCAATAAATATGCTTTCCAAAACAAAGCTTTTAACTATGGCTAAGACATATTCATGAGACAGTTGTGAAGTGCAAAGTGTGGCAAAAATACCAGTTTATTTGTTGTTGAGGAGCATAAGCTATCATTTCACGGTTCATCCCTTTGGCTGATATTAATCTTATTCACGTGTTAGTATGTACCTTTCCCTTTACTTCACAATATGAAAAATATCAGAAGCACTGCAGTTAGAGCCTCACAACAACCACACCAATGGATCTCCTAAGCCACTTGATTGTTTTTCCTATCAAGAAGAATTTCAATATTTTAATTAACTGACCTTGTTGATTTACATTGGATCCTTGGAATTATGAGGTCAAATGAGCTATTAGCAATCCATCTTTGCTGCTGAAAGGTCCTTGGTGCACCCAAGAAGGGAAGTTTGAATTTAAATCTACCTTTGCTTTATGTCTTTATTTTACTTTCAATCTCAGTTTATGTGTGTGTGTGTGTTTGCATATACATTTTACATGCATTTGTGCATTTTTCTTTTCTTTCTGTTTCATAGTAATTCTACTACTTAAATTAAATCTAATTGGGAATAAACGAGATGAAAGACAATAGAATACATAAAGAAATATAAAAGTTCATATATATGCACAACAAATAAAGTTCAATGAAGTAAAGCTCCTTATTTCATCACTGATCAACTTACAATTTATAAAAATTCTGAATATCATCTTTCAAATAGAGACTAGTGGAAAGAGCATTGCCAATAATGAGACTGATGGCAAATATAAAAATAGTAAACTTAGGCTTTTGTTTTAAACATATAAATAAGGGACATATTCATTGTTTATTTCTGTAATATAAGGATACAAAATTGACAGTTCTTCCATACCCAAGAAATGAACCAGCTAAGACAGAAAGCATATATTTTTTCCCTTCCGTCTTTTCTTTTTTCCCTGCATTCTAGTTATTCTTTACTTTTGAGCAGTTTTTTTTTTCTTTTTCACAATACCTATTGTTCCTTTTGGATATTATTTATTCTTTCAGTTTCTGAAAAGATAGTTGTGATAATTATACTACTCATTCTATGAGTTCATTGCAAGGAACAGTTAGTACTTATATTGTTTGATCAATTTTGCATATTTGTATCTGGTAACGTGAGCAACTATTTTGTAGACAACAATATGTGATATAATAACCATTGTTAATTTCTTATCTTGTTTTGAAATTCTGTATCATTTTTATTGCTTTTATTATCTTTAAAAAATAAAGCAGGGGGACCATTCTTAATTTCTACTGTAGATTGGACCAATAATAGTTCAAATTGCTGTTTATGATGAGGAAATACTTGCCAGTTCCTGCCAACAAAGGTATAACACACACCAACAAAAGTGGAGGGGTGACCAAAAAGCACTGCTCACAGATCAAAAGTAGCAACAGCAACAGGAAAAGGGGTTATAGGCTTTCAGAATTTAAAGGCCAAACTTTAGGTATCTTCCACTGAACCTCTAGGTGTGATTGAAAGGAATGATTGATGGGGTATGGAGTTATTTTAGAGGCTCTTAGAATATGTGCTCATCCAAGTATTCATTGTGATCTTAATTGTATTTATGAGATGTAGTGCATATTTATAAGCCTGTAATAAGGTGGGAGTAAGGTAAAGATGACCAGAAGGTCAGGTTAGGAGATCCAACATGCATGTGCCTACAGCACTGGTCATCTCCTATGATTTTCTTATTTTAATTTTTACCTCTCTCATGACCTTAGAAGCAGTTGTAACCATAGGGTACTGTTTAGAAATAAATGGAGGGAAAGGAATGACTCTGTCAGCTTCATGATTTCTCACTCTGCTATTCCCCACTGAGGCCCTAGTCAGGCAACATCTTTGAGGGGTATTGAAGGAGGAAGTTCCAACTACTATGGCTACCTGCGGCTGAATGGACGTGTAAGTTCTATCTATGTAATTCCTCTGTTGATTGGTCCAAAATAGTGCAAAATGCAGCACAAAAATTGGCTGACTGTGTTTCCAAGATCCATGAAGAACTATCTGAGTCATGGATCTCTTGGCAAGACATCTGAAATTGGGAATTTGGTCATTATCCTGGACATGGCCTTCATTAATACTTGTCATAACCTTACTGTTTGACTCTTACATACTTGATGTGTTATTTCTTCTTGTTTTACAGCCATCAAACTACTGACAACACTAACTCAAGATCAGAACCTGCATTTACATCCATGGTTTATCAAAAATTCTTTATAAGAAGAACTCAGCTCCACTGAACCCATATAAATCAGTCAAGGTGAGAGTTCCCTGGTCTCTTTGTAGGTTGGAGCAACATCCCGTTCATCCAGAGGTAGCTATAGAAGATGGAACTCTCTCAATACCTGTCAGAGATTTTCAGGGCTCTCAGGGGAAACAGTAGAGTTAGAAATCCCAGAGTTGAGAGAGTCTCTGTCTTTCCTCCATTTAATTCTAGACAGCACCCTATAGTTATTCCTGCTTTCAAGGTCCTGTTTACAGAGCTTTCTGATCTTCAGTAAATGCAGCTGCTTTCAGTTTGCTATAGGCCTGATAATTCTTTCTTCATTATGCATAAGAACCTGAATTATTATAGGCCCATTCAACAATAACAATAATAGCTTTTAAGTAGCCCTATGGATCAGCCTAACCAATGGGATACAAAAGATTCTTGAAAATTACAGAACACTGAAGAAAAAAATTGCAAAAGACTCTAGAAGAAGAAAAATCTTCCTATGTTCATGGATCAGCAGAATTAATAATGTTAATGTTTCCATATTGCCAAAAGTGACCTACAGATTTAACACAATCTCCATCAAAATTCTAATGATATTCCTCACAGAAAAATAAAAACTGTCTTAAAATTCATATGAAAATGCAAAAACCTACAATAAGCAGTACAATGCTAAGAAAACCAAGCAATACTGGACACATCACAATTCCCAGTTGTGAATTACATTAAAAAATGTGGTAATAAAACCAGGCTGGTATTATCCTAAAAATACACACATAGACAAATGGAATAAAATAGAGGACAAAGAAACAAACCAACATCCCAACAGCTATCTGATAATTGACAAAGGAGACAAAAAGAAAAACCACCTCTGGTGCTTGGAAAATTGGATATATAAATTGAAATTAGACACCTATCCCTACCTATAGATGGAAAATTGATTCAAATGACATCAAAGACTTAGGTAAAAGATCTAAAACTTTGAAACTTCTAGAAGAAAACATGGGGAAGAATTTTAAAACTATAAGATCAGCCAAACACCTCCTGGATAGAACTCCAACACCATATGAGATAATTTCAAAAGTCAACAAATTGGAGTACATCAAATTAAAAAGTTTCTGTGCAGCAAATGAAATAAACAAAGAAGCAAAGAGAACCTAAAGACTGGGAGAAAAATTTCCCCAGTAATTCATCTGAGAGAGGACTGCCTTCCAGAATGTCTAAAGAACTCAACAGAACTTAACCCAAGATGATTCCATCAATACATGGGCAAAATGTACTCAAGAGAAGTACAAATGCACAATAAAGACTCCAGGACCCTCCTAGAATAACAAAGGGATGAAAGAAGGAATGCTTCTATCCTGCTGGTGGGGGTACAAATACGTAGAGCCTCTATGGAATTCAGCATAGATATTCTTCAGAGAACTGAAAACAGAATTATAATTTGACCCAATTACACAACTACTTGGTATAAACACGGAGGGATCAGAATGATACACTCCAGCAACGTCTCAGTCCACGTAAGCGTGATATGGAACCAGCCTATATGCACATCAACAAATAGATTTTTTAAAATGTGGTATATATGCATGATGGTATATTACTCAGCTAAACATGAATGAAATTATGCAATGAAGTATGAAAATGAATAAAATTAGAAATTATCATATTAAGCAGAATAAGCGTCTTCAGAAAGTTTAAGAAAAGATGGCAGGACTGTAGAAAGGAGACTATTATTAGATAAAAAGGAAAACAAAGGAATAAGAGGGAGGAGAAGTGGGATTAAAACAAACCAGTAGGAGCAACAGATAAGATCCAAATGTATTATACACATCATAACCAAGTGTTTAATAAAATTGATAAACACCAATAAAATATGTGTTAAAATGAGACAAGTGTCTAGGCTGTCCAGGGAAAATGGTTGGTCTTATCCATCCTGAATTAGCCCCCTCAGCACAGAACAGCTATTTGATCCTAGGCAAACTGATCCAGAAAGAAAATTAAGCAGCAATAGAAATTCAAGGAAGATGAGAAAAAGAAAAGTCATTGTCTGCAAGTGCCACCCACCTTGCTTTCCAACCATGCTCGGATGTCATTTAAAAAGCTCAATAGGAAAGCTCCGTAGTACTTACTGGTTGGTCCTTCCATTCAGTTTCCAGTATCTGAGTTTGTTTTACCTTAAATCAGTTACACTGACTAAGAAATATTCCACTATTTTCCTCTACTAATTTTTTATTGAGAATCTCCTATAAGCTAGAGATTCAGAAATGGATTTTTAATTTTTATAATTATAGTGGTTTATAATTTTGGGGAAATATATTTATTTGAATTAATTTGGTTGTCACCACCATTTCTTACACATATTTGTGGTGGCACTTAAGCACTGAGTGCTACAGCTTCCTTCCTTCCTTTCTTCCTTCCTCCCTCCCTTCCCTTGCCTTCCCATCCCTCCCCTCCCCTCCCCCTTCCCTCCCCTTCCCTCCTTCCTCCCCTCCCCCCTTCCCTCCCCTTCTCTCCCTAAGAATTTCTTGGCACTCCCCTGGGGCAGGCCCATCCACCAGCTCACTTGCCCCTGGCTCTTCCTCCTCTTCTCTGCACTGCAGGTGAACTCAGCAGCCTGGCACCCAACATATGGCTTTTGGTGGCAGACCCTGGTGGTCTTTGGAGGAGGCAGGAGGCAGTGGCAGCTGGTGTCAGGGAAATGGATGCAGAGAGGATAACTGAAGTTTTGGTAACATTAAGGAAATCTGTCACCGTTTGAAAAGTTAAGTTTGATTTCCAGACACAACAGAGAAAAGTGAAAGTGTGTCTGGTGCTGATTTTTGTGAATGATGATCACCACTCATCGGCAAAGCGTTCTTTGGTGTATCCAACACAAGAGGAGCTGGTGACAGTACAGAACGTGGTGTCCTACACTGAGTGGGCTCTCAAAGCTGTGTCCAGTTGGACTGATGAGCGGAAGAAGGGCAAAAGGGAAAAGGTCGAGTCTGACAACATGGATGTGGCTGCAGATGATGAGAACAGAGAAGGGGTTGGGGAACAGAAGGCGGAACACATGACCAGGACCCTGCGGGGTGTGATGCAGGTCAGCCTAGTGGCAAAAAGCCTTCTACTAAAGGGAGAGATGGAAGAGAACATGTAGGAGAAGTCCCGCAGCAAAAAGAAGATTCAAAAGAAAGAAGTTTGAGCCTCCTCAGGCCACTCATGCACGGATGCAGTTGAACCAGCTGAAGCCCAGGCTGCAGTACCACCTGGTGTCGGAGACAGGGCCTGTGCACACCCAATCTTCACCGTGTCCCAGGCAGTGGATGGCAGTTCATTCCAGGCCTCAGGGCCCTCCAAGAAGACCACCAAGCTGCATGTGGCTGTGCAGGTTTTATAGGACATGGGCTTCCAGACAAAAGGCAGGGTTAGGGTCCTCCAGCCAGGAAGAGAACTCTGCTGAGGAGACAGAAGCAAGCCAGCTGTAGTGACTGCCCTGCCCTCCCTGGTGGAAGCCATCTCCACCCTGGCATGGCCTTTTCCTCCAGTGCTACCACTGGGAACTAAAACAGCAGGGACCGACCCTGACTAAGCATGGCAAGAACCCAGTTATGGAACTCAATGAGAAAAGGGGAGGCCCCAAATACCAGCTCATCTCTGAGACTGAAGGTAGTGATGACACATAATTGTCATAGAGGTCAAAGTGGATGGACAAAGTTCCAAGCTGCTGGCTCCAACAAGAAAGTGGCAAAGGCCTTCTCTTCCCTTGCTGAACTTGAGAAACCTTTTCCTGATATCCCCCTTGACTTTGAAGCCAACAGAAAGAGAGCCCCAGTTCCTATCCAAGAGGGACCAAAATTTGCTGCCAAGCCACACAACCTGGGCTTTGGGATGGGAGGCCCCATGCATGGTGAGGTGAGTTACCCTGGTACCCTAACCTTGCAGGCAAGGCCGAGGGCGAGGATTTGGTGGTGCCCACCATGGAAGCTACATGAATGCTGGCTCAGAGTGTGAAAGTTACAGGTGCCACGACAACTTGGCAACAGCAGGTGACAGCAGTTCCACTGCAACAGAGGGCAATCTGGGGATACCAGGGGTGGCAGTAGCAGGGCTGGTGGTGGTTCTTCAGGTTGTGGCTTCAACTGCTAAGGAAACAACCGCAATTCACGGGTACACTCAAATCATGCCAGGAAGGAACAGCTGCATAGGACCCACAGAAGCCCTCTTAGGACTCAGGCTACACCAGGGTCAGTAACAGTCTGACAACCAGAGTCAGTATGGCAGCTACAGCCCACAGCAGGGCAAGGCAGCCACTCCTGCTGGAAGTCTCCCAGCACCCCGAGAGGCGGGAGCAGCTCCAACTACAGCTAGAGGAGCAAATTCAAAGACCACACTTCACAGTCCAGCTACAACTCCCTGGGCTCTGGGCCAGAACTACAGTGGCCCTCTTGGCTCCCATCAGTCCTCCCAGGGCAGCTACAACAGGAACGCAGACCACAGCATGCACTACCTGTACAGGGGAAGTGCCACCTTTTGTACATCCACAGACCATCCCTTCAGAAGACTGAGTTGACACATCACAGTTACTACTCGCCTAGCCCTCCAGGCATGCCAAAGTCCACACTGCTGCAGCCTCCAGGACCATGCCATGAACCCCGTTTAGCTACGTTGGACACTTCATGTCTTCAGTGGAGTGTTAGCTGCCATTATGGCCTTGCCTGGTTAGAGTTCTGAGTTTTTGCCATTGGTATCGCTCTATTTACACTGGGTGTTAACACTGACTCAGTTTGTCTGGAAATAGTTACAGAAGGGGTATATATACATTGTCTATTAGTGCTTTCATGAAGTGAGTTAAAGGAACTTTCTGTATTTTAATGCTTCAGTATTTCAGTTTTATAGGTGAAGATTATATTTAAAAAACCAGTGGGAAAGAGAAGAGATTTTTGGATGTCTGGATCATGCAGGCAGTATATCTGGGTTCAGCGGAATGTAGACAAATAAAGAAAAAGTGAAGTGGAAAAAAAAATTTTTGTTGCTTGGACAATGTTAATTTCTTGGCTTTCAATAATGTGAAAGAAACTTAGTCCTTGGGATATTTGCAGTACTTGGTTATAACATAGGTGCCGGTAAGAAACAAGGTCTTTTCTATCAAAAATGTTGTAAACAAATAGGAGAGTGTCTTCATCTTAAACGCTAGTCCATCCTAGGCTACCCTCCGCCACTCCTTACACCAGAGTTACGAAAAATATCTGCTCAGTTTAGATTCCGGGTAAACAACTGACCACCAATTATCACTTATCAACAGCCAAGGATTTTCATTTCTCCATACCCCACTCTGCCATCCCTTAATGACTCTGCCCAGCAACCTTTCAGGCCTTCCCCTCCTACCCTTTAAACTAACCAGTTGGGATACACTGTAATCCTGCAAGCCAGCCAATGGAAGGGAGGTCTGCTTCTTCTGCTGTGTTAGGAAATAACAGGAGCCTGCTACCCAGTCTCTGTGTGCCTGCGACCTCATACCACAGTGTAACAGCACCCTCCTGCAGAAGTCAAACAACCTTGTCTAGATTTCTTGATGTCTCAGTGCTTTGATAGCTGAGTCTGGAGTGCATTCTCAACAGTGCTTATCAAGGTTAAAATGTGAGTTGATGACTAAATTACTGTTGAGATGGCCAAAGTAGGAAATTTAAGAAGGAAAAGTTCAAGGGGTGGTCTGGTGACCTATTACAACAAAATACATGTTCCTGTATCCAACTCTTATACAGATGGTAAAGAAAACACGCAAACCATATTTTTGGAAACATTTTTGAGACAAGGGCATATTAATAGCAGCAAGACAGAATGATCAATTTCTTCACCATTTAATGAGTGCAGTGATTGCAATTCTTTTTTTTTTTCTGGACTTTTTAACTTTCTGAGAATCAGAGACAAAGAGTTTGATACTGTGTGCAGCCATAGAAACTGGCTTTAAAATGAGCTAGCACTCTAGAGCGCTGCAGCAGTAGGTCACCATCTATGTTACCTGTTTAATATTTGACAATAAATGCAAGAACATGTGCTGAAGTGCAAGTTACCCACCCCATGCCAGGGATTTGTAAGCTACAGATTAAGCACAGTGGTGGCAAGGCCTGGCTGCTACAAAGGTGACACATTTTAGACAATACATGTAGATCGGCAAAAAACTCAAGGATGGGAACTTTGGGCGCTGGAGAACAGGCAGCGTACTAGCCGCCCTGGTAAGCAGCTGGGGCCCTGCCGGTGCGCGGGCTAAGAATCAGACATTGATCCACCCCCACCCCACCCCCCGTTAGCAAGTAGGCACCTGCGATCTGAGTATCTTTTTGGAGGATGAATGTGTACAGCATGGCAAGTAAGGGGGATTTCCTTCTACCATCTCTTTGAAGGCAAATATTTTTATCACAGTTTTGCTCAGTTTTGGTTAATGGTACTGCTTTATTCTATGTTCTGTTTTTAAAAGTTCGATATTTCCTTCCATTTTCCTCTATTTGATTGAAAGAACAGCTAATGTGAACAAAATGGGCTGTACTATTGAGCCCATTGCTTGTGTCCTGGTGACCTGCTCTGAGGTTCTGTGGTAGTTTTACTGCACTGCGGTCGCATGGGTTTGTTCTGTATTGTTCTGCTGTATTTTGCAACCTTCAAAAAAAAAAAAAGTAGATAAGAAAGTAACAAAATACCTCCAAAAATCTCCCAACTTCACCAAAGCTGATCCATGGATCATGGATGAGGAGAAACTCAAAACCAAGGCAACAGAATTATATAAGTTGATTAAAAGTATATAACAACAACAAAACAAGTCAGTAAAGTACTGAGCAACCTGAAACAGGATATAACTAAGCAGATAATGGACTTAAAATGTAAAAAGAAGAAAAGAAAGTGCTCTAGAGGATATGGCTGCATGTATGTTTGAGTGTGTAGGATTGATAACCACGTTGCTAAGTTGTTACTGGATCATTGAACTTCTTTGCAGTCTCACTGTTTGAATATCCACTTTGTATGCTTTAATTTTGTAACTTTAACAACTAGGTCTAAGAAGACAGTACGTAATTTATCAACTAGTGATTTCTTACTGCTTTTTTTTTCTGAGATTCTGTATTGTTTCTACCCCTTTTTCTGTTTTGCTTTTTTTTTCTCTTTAAATAAACTTTAAAAAAAAAACTCAAGAACTGTGTTCCTGATGAATTAATTGTGTAACAGTTATATGGAAAATGTAAAGCATTTCGACAAAGGCTTTTAATGGTGACACTTTTTTGTTTTTGCATCCATGCTATTGGTTACTAAACGTAATAGTCTGACCATGACCCTGAATAAATGTCTTATTTTAAAAAAGGGAAAAAAAAGAAAGAAGAAAGATCTATTGTATGAACTCTGAGTTTTTCATGACCATTTTACCAGATTTCTGTACAAATGCTCTCCAGCACCAACTTTCGGAAACATTTCTTGATACAGGGAGGGCCTATGAAGTGTGATCAGAGAAATACATGTCCAGTGCTCTCTTTAAGCATACTACTAAGAGGCACAGTTGGAAAGAATATTTTCCCATTTCCCTTTTGAGAAACACCCCTGAAGTTTATTCCCTGCATCACTAATGAAGGCAGTGCTTTATCCTAAAGGCTCCCTGCTCTGGAGCTATCAACCTTAGGAGGCCCCTGCTGTCAAGTACTAATGATCCCCCTCCATTTCTTCCCAAAGGGGAGATAGGCAGGATTCTCATCCCTCATTTGCAGCTCTGCGCTCCAGTGTAGACTGACATTCTGGGAATTGTTAGTCAGCAGAGACCTGGCTCTAAAGGGTAAATCTGTTCCCCTTTGCAAAATCACTCCTTCACCTCTCCAGTTTGTTGCATGGTGTATGCAGTCCAGAACTCCGTGTTTCATAATTTCTACCCCGAAAAGTTTTCATGACAATCTGTGTATGCCTCTGGAACAAGGGAGTTACAGGCTTGCGGTCAGGTGGAGGTAGTTTCAGGCAGAGGTTAACCAATGACGAGGTGTCTATTGTTCTGTACCCAGAAGTTTCCTCACCTGTAAAATAGATATAATAAGTCTCTCACTGAAAAGTTAAGTCTGTTTATAAATATCAGTTAAGCAACAATTAGGGATCCTACTACTAGGAGGTTTGTGTATGTTCATTAAAATGTCAGGATATCTGAACTTTAGATCTTGGAAGAAAAGCATTGCAACTAAACACATAACAAGAAGCCAACTTCATCTGTGAAGCAAATGAAGAGGCTGCAATGAAAAATTATAACGAAGGTTGGAAAGGAAGATTGGAGTACTTGGGTAGTATGACAGGGTCTCCCAGGGGAAGACATTTGAAAAAGAAAAGAGCTGGGAGGAGCATATCAAATAGATAAACACTTAAGATGCTGAGTTAGGAGGAACAGTCAACTTGGCATAACTCCTGCCAGTGCTAAAACAAAGTTAGATGGCATAGGGCAGGGGACTTAGCTCACCAGCACAAGATGCTGCCTGGCAAGCATGAGGTCATGAGTTTGATGCTGCGTACCAAAAAAGAACAAAAAATGTTAAATGGCATAATTTCCAAACAAAGGATAGGAAGATGAGTGCTTAATAAACATTCAGTGAAGTAAAACATTTTTGAACAAAACATTTTTACATAAGCAATCACTTCAAAATCATAAAGATTAAACAAGCATTCTGTCAATCTGGTAGGAGATACCATTAATATGATGCTTGCCTATGAAGAGAATTTCACTTGGATTATCTAAGAAGCTTTTCTAGTGACGTTCAGTTACTAAAGGAAGAAGCTGGAAGACAGCAAGGCATATGTCTGTCTCGTGCTGTAAATGATAGTGCAGTTTCTGTAGTTTTCTTTTGAAATACAAAATAACATGTAGAAAAGTCAATCAACTAGGTAAATATGAATATAAATTATTGCCAAGTACAAAAGTGAAGTAATTAATCTTTGGATGGATATCAGACAGAAGACAAGAAAACCTGAGCTTCCAGAGAAATATACTGAAACCAAAAATCTCATCATTTTTGTGAATATACTATAAACAGATCTCATTCATTTTTGTAAAAAGCAAACATATAAAATTTTGTGAGGTGATTGTGAATAGGAAGCTAAATTTAATGCTTTTCAGCATTTGAAATACAATAGAATAGAATGGCAACATGAATATACTCTAAATAATACCTAAAGCAATTCTCTCGGTTAGTCTGTATTTCTGGATTTTGCAAACCAGTCTTAATTCAGCGTCATAATAAGTCATAAGAATAAAATTAGTATCCATGCGTTGTAAACACATGGCAAAACGCAGTTTAGAAATATATTACAAAGAAAAACAATGCATAAAGTAGTAGTTGAGTGAGATAAAAACGGCAGCTGTTCTTTCATTAGCTGTCTTGGCTCTGCCACATACATGGCTCAGGTAGGTCCCTGTTCAGCTGAAAACTGGCCACCCCTTTCCAGCTGTAAAATAGGAATAACACTCACTTTTATGACAAAATAAATATGAAAATATTTTGAAACACCATGGTGGTGTTAATTACCATATTTAATAGATACATCTGAATCACTTTTAAAAAATAATTTGTTTAAGGGTATATGGAAAGCCATATCAACTTGAAATGCCAACCATTATTTGAGATAGAATACAGTTCTTTCTTTATAAATAATGAATTCCTTTCAAGTGGTTTTCTGGTAGGTGATATTGGTTTTTTGTTATGTCTTTTTATTAATCCTTCTCATCTCCAGTATAAGAGATGGGTTTTTTGCCGAAGCCAGCAGGTGGCTCTCTGGTGTACAGCTGTCAAAAACAAAAAGAAAAACAACTTGCTCACAACCCAGTTTGGAAACCGATCAGAATCTCAAAATGAGACACCTTGAAAGTACATGTAAATCAATTATTAACATCAACTTGTTCATCCACTCCACCTCATTTTAGTGCACCAATTTCAGTGCTGAAAACATTGTTAGTTTAATTTTTGCTCAGACTTACAAGTAACAAAACCAGAATGCATTTCTCAGCATCTTGATAATTTCTTCTGGGAAAATGACTTGGCTTTTTGTCCTCTTCCCCATAGTAAGCAGCACCCACTAGAAAAGCAAATGCCAACCAACGTTGACCAGTCAACAAACATGAATACCTTCAAAGTGGCTTAAAATAGCACTTTGTGTCCCTAAGGGAATGGCATTAATGTATTAAATGATCCATGAGTGTAGTAGTTGTTCATTTCAACTCATTATATCTTTGTAACATTCATTTCATAAATTTTAGAAAATGCTAATCAAACCCAATTGAAGTCATTCTTATACATATTAAGCTGAACTTCTGGTTTGATATCATGGTTTAGCATGCAGTATCTGGTAAGTAATTGTTTTCCAGTTGAGTATATTATATTCAGAATGATATTTGTGGTTTATAAACTGTTAATCTAGATTAGATGATGACATTGTACATAAAACTATGACTCAAATACAAACCACTGTTTGGCTAAAAGTTGTTAAGAATATCTTTACATACTTAGCTTTTTAAACATAATCAAATATCATAGATCATCTCCGGCTGCACATTTATTTTTGATGAAGAAACTGTAAATGTGTGTGTGTGTGTGTGTGTGTGTTTAGGAATGAGTTTGGAGTGTTACACAATGCTGGTAACTTGAATGAATTAGTTACTTAACATGGTTTTAAAATTAATTCTTACTTAAGGCTTCATAATCATACATATTTAACATCAAAAATCTAGAAGATAAAACTTTTTTAAAAGTTTAGTAAATTCCTCACAGCAACCCAGATTTGAAGCAAAACAATTGTTTTCATGCTACTCACTCTAGGAAGAAAATTAACTGTTGTAAATATGAAGATAGAGTCATCTTGAGAAAAAAAAGAGAAAAGCAATAAAAATACCCAAGTCATAGACTTTCTGTCTATTCGTAAAAGCTGAAATGAAATTGTCACAATAATCTAATTTTTCAAGATCCACACCACATTTTTGCACCAGAATGTCAGGTTCCCTCTTCACTTTCCAGCAGCTTTTCTCAGGGTCATCGAATAAACAGTCTTTAAATATCATTCTATACGCTATTATTTTGTCCTTATCAAAGATGCTAAGAGTTACATTTGTGGTGATGCATATTTGTAAACTCAGCCTTAATTTCAGGCAAAAGATTCATGCTTACTCCTGCTACCCATGGGGGAAAAGAAGAAGAAGAAAAAAAAAGAGGAGAAAAAAACTTAAGACCTATGTAGATCTCTAGTGCATCAGTTAAGATAGAAAAAGCTCTGAGCTTGATTCAGATGAAGCTGGATTGAGGACTCCTACATTGGTCAAATTTATGTAATGATTTAAAACTAGATTTCTTCCCACTCTGCTCAACACACACAGATACACACACATGCTTCTCATGAATTTTTTTTTTCACTTGTTTTGAAAGATTTCTGTCACTCAACTCAGTTAATGTTATCTTGGGCAAATCTCCCCAAAATCTGAAATGCAAGTAGCATACACACTCACTGTGAAGAAGAGAAAGATGATTTGTCCCCGAGAGGACACAGGGTTCCTGATACTACTCTACTGCTGCCCATTATGCACCATGCTTCACAGGGACACAGGGGCTATACAAGCTACCATCAGTCTGTCCCCCACCTCCTGCTGGTGGTTGTCAATATGAGTCTTCCCCACTGGGCTAAATCATTTAGTTCCTCATCAAGCAACACCTCTCATTGATCACTCCAGTGGGGCTGCTTCTGAAAATGTTGATTTAGCCTGGTGGGGAAGACTGGCCAAGTTTATCTGGAAGCACAAGACTGGGGGAGGCTTTTGAAAATAACACACTTCCTAGTTTTCCTTAGCACTAAAAGTAGCCATGCCTGTTCCTTCCTATTCCTAACATTGTGCCTTTTGAATGAAATTCTGCTCATCTGTCAGGTGATTCCAACTTGAAGAGGAGAAGGGCGAGTAAAAGGCCAGTTGAACGCCATCCCGTGAAACACCTGTTTATTTCCGCCCTGGCAGTGCTTGCATTTCCCAGGAGAATCTCATACCAGCTGCCTTCTGAGTTGTCATGCACTGCTTGGATTTTAAACCTGGAGAATTGAGATTAATGAAAAGTACTTTTGCCGCTAAAAATACCTTTCCCAAAGCAGTCATTTTCTAACCCACAACTGTTTAAAATGGCATCATTTAACAATGTTTATAAGTCATAAAACATGTATTGGATTGATGTATGAGTTTGTATCTTTGGAGGAACTAGAATTGCAAACAAACAAAAAGAATGCAGGGAGAGAGAAAAGAAAAACGTTCTAACAGATGTGTTCACTGCTAAATAGAACACACAACATGTGCTGCAAAATAAAAGAACCATTTGGTAACATAAAATATCTTGGCATCTGTGTTAGATTTGTAACCACAGTAAAATATTGATATGGACCATAAAATTCAAGTTCTATATTCCTGTACCTCTGGGTGACTCGGCTTTGAAAGACTTTTTGTACTATGGCATCCTTCTTTGTTCATCAGAGACATTTTATTACAAATCTGGATTATGACATTGCATGATTGGCTCATTTTCCTAAAGCTGGTACAAAAAATGGGAACATCTATTAATTCTGAAGCAAGACATAAATTTGACAAAGGAATAGAGGAAAAAATAACATGACCAAGACTCATTGGTAGTAATGTGCACCTAGGGAAATGTATCCAGATTAAATGTCACTGAATCCTGAAATTGTTTTAATATTTGGAAATATATCACGTAATTGACTCTTTTCAGAAGAACTAAGTTGATAAAAGATATTATCTATAAAATCATATAATACATGACATTTAATAAATTAGGCAGGTATATCAAAACATGTTCATCTAAGTGTGGTATAATATATATTTAATAAAATATTATTGATTACGTCAGGTACTTTGCAAATGTCCACTCCTACCTATTTTAACAATTTATAAGTGTGATATTGTGATATTATGAAAATACATGCTTGCTCTCTCTACCTGGTTGCTGACACACAACCCCTAAAGTCCTTGGAATCCTCAGAGTGATAAGGGTTTTGTGTATACTAATGAGACGCTTTGTGACTGAGGACACCTAAATAGCTTCAGAATGAGGCTGATCACCAGAAAGACAGAAGTATGTTAAAGAAAGGGTCTGTAGTTTTGACCCAATTGCATAACCTCTAGGGAGGAAACAGGGAGAATGAAGGTTGAGTTAATCACCAATAGCTAAGGATGCAAACAATTTTGTCTGAGTACAAGAGATTCCATAAAATCCCCAAGGACAGATTTGGAGGGCTTCTGGACTTCAGGACATGTTCATGTGCCCTACGAGTCAGCATATCCCAGAAAGGACATGGAAACTAGGGCTCCTTCCCCTATCTCACCCTATGCATGTGTCTCCTCCAACTGAGCACTCTGTAGTATCTTATAAAATGACAAACAAACGTGTTTCCCTTAGTTATGTGAACAACCCCAACCAATTATTTGAGCTTAGGGAGGGGAACATAGAAACCTTAAATTAAGTCCAGTTTATTACAAAGATAGGTTACAACTTGAGTTTTTGATTGATTTCAAGAGGGGGCAGTCTTTTGGGACCAATTTCTCAACCTGTAGGATTTGACACTATCTCCATGGAGATACTACTAGAATGAATTAACTTGTATGATATTAAATTGCTGTTAACTGGAGAATTTAGTGTGGATCAAAAGGCCCCATGCATCTGGTTTCATAAATGTCTTGTTGAACTATGTATGCAAAAAGCAAAAGGAAAAATTTTTTCTGCCAATAAATATATTAAAAATATATACACAATAGACTGAAACAGTGGAAACATAAATAGTTCATGACAACAAAGATGCATATAAATGTATATCATTTCTTAACTAAGTCCTCTATTCCACACATGAATGTAACTCCTCTAAACTCCTTTAGCTTCTTCCTCTGATAGCCAGCTCTCAATGTAAATATCTATTTATGGTGCGATTTCCCATCCTATCAATTTTAGATACTATTAACTTCCTAATATGAAAGATGAACATTTCGTGTTTGAGTCTCCACAACAATCATATCACCTCCTCATTTGTAATTTGATTTGCTCCTGTCAGTAATTCCTCCCAAACTGCAGGAAGCCCATGCATGTACCTGGAAAATTTTATCAAGAACTTTGCAAATGTCTACTTCCCTACTCCAATCTTCCCTCTTGTGCTGAGCTATCCTTTTTTGAAGCCGGCTGCCCTTACCCTATACTTCCAAGCTTCTTTCCTTTTCTCATTGTAAGTTTCTCCCCCAAATGTGGCTTCCTCTTTTCCTGGCAAGAGTTTTCCCCTTTCTTATGTGTTGCTATGTTGATTCTTGAATCCTCTTGCTGCTTATTAGATCTTTACTTCATTCTGTTGGAAGACATTTTCTTGCATCTCCTTGAAAAATGGTGTAGGAGACACAATCACATTTTGAAACTTTGCACATTTCAGAATGTATCTCCATTTCTCCCTTCCTTGGATTGACAGTTTGGCTAAGCACTGAAGCCTAATTTGAAAATCATTGTCATCATCACATTTGGCATTTTGATAACATTGCTCTGTGACTAGTTATCTTTCAGATTTCCTTTGAAAAATTCAACGTCATAGTACTTTCTAAGGTTTTAAAAGATCTCTGTCTCAAGTAAAAATTCATGATAGTATAATTATTGGAGCATTTTATCCATTCACTGTTCTGATCTATAATATATTCTTTTAATATAGAAAACTATGCCAACTTTGAGCATATTTTCTTGTATTCCATTTTTTCTTACAGATGTTCTGAAAACAGAGAATAAAGTTAATGGACTCTTAAAAATTTATTTATGTGATATTTAACACCCTGGATTATTTCTAGGTTTTGTTGTTGCTGTTGTTTTGTTTTTATTTGTTTGTTTTTTATTTTCTATCTCCCTCCTGGGATATTATTTCAATTTTGTCTCCTAATACTTTACTCTTAATATTTGTTTCATGTCATTTTTAATTTGTAAGAGCTTTTAAAAATTATTTTTTGATTCTCCCCTTTAGAACTTGCTACTTAGATTAATGTTTAATAATTTCTCCTAACCATCCAGAAATATTAATTGTTTGGTTTTATAACATTTTCTCAATACCTTTATTATTTCTGTTCTCTCTGAATACATTCTTTATTGTTGTTATTTATTTGCCAGTGTTTATCATTGGTGAATTTATGCATGTGGTGGTCTGGGTTTATATTTAGGGGGAGACTGGGGAATTAGGCAGGACTTGTGCACTCATGGATTCTACTACCAGGAAGAAAGAAATATTACTCTACTATACTTATTTTTCTTTCTTTCGTTTTCATTAGGAGAGTCACACTTAACAAAAACACATTCTTTTGTTTCATTTTTAGCTCTAAGAAATTGGAATGCTGCATTCAATAGAACATTACATCTAAACTTTTTACAAAACAATAACAGGAGGAAAATTGTAGAGAACATTGGCTAACTCAATTTTCACAGTTTATCCTCAGATCAATTAGTTCTTTTTTTTTTTTTTTTCTTTTGTACTGGGGTTTGAACTCACGACCTCGTTTGCCAGGCAGACACTTAAGCCACTGAGCTAAATCCTCAGCCCCAGCAGGTCTTTTTTAAATAGTATGCTTACTTTAAACACAGCAAGAGTATTTAAGAGTGACAAAACAAAATGAAAAACTCTCCAAAATAATTTTCTTATGTTAAATATAATTATAATTAGCATATAAAGTCTCACTATCAAGGTAACAAATGAAGATATACAGACTTAGCAAGACACACTGCCAGGGAGAGCACATTGGCAGCAACAGTTTAAATAAAAGAAAGGGACTGTATCTTTAGAATTAAATTAACAAAATGTACACAAACTTTATGGGAAGCCATTCCTTCAAGTAAACGACAGTTTTCCTATCAAAGTACGTATAAAGTTTTAAAATATGAAGGGTTCCAGTTCAGGTAACTTTATTATCTCAAGGAAGTAGATCTAAAGTATATTTGAAACATTGTAAAAATGTCTAAACATTGCATTAACCACTGTCTGGAGAAGATAATGTGAATAAAAGAAGTGCTTCCCTTGAGTAACAAACAAATTATGTTGGTAGAAAATGTCTGCTCTAGGGTACCAAAGGGGAAGGAATTGATAAGATAGATATCAGCATTTGGAGGAAACTTTGCCTTCTAACTTAAGAAAGTCATGCCCAAACCTTAATATTTCCATATCATACCATTTTCTGAAATTCATTTCCCTTTTGGAGATGTCTATAATTATTCTGCTGTAATTATGTAGGTTTCAGGGAGATCCTACCATGTTCGATCATCTGCCCAGAGGTAGTAACTACCCAGTCTTAGGTTTTCTGCTCCATAGCTGATTCCAAGACAAAACATTAAATGAGACCTTAGTACATAAGGCATTCTAATAAATAAAAAAAAGAGTTATAGTGAAATAAGCAAAGAAATATTCAACTGGATTTGCCTGTTGATTAGGTCGAATGGATATGTTTTACAGTGTTATTTATTATTTCTTTTGTCACGAAGCAGAAGCCAAGTTTCCAGAGGTCAAGAAGGGGTACAATAAGTGCTTCAGAATGCATAAGAAATCTTCTCAAAGGCACATTTCCCTTTTTTTGTTCCTTTGCACTTATCTTTTCCCTGGGCCACTGGCAGTGGGAATAGACACACTTTTCAGTAATTTCTTTAATATTTATTCACAAGGCTTTGCTCTTTTCCTGTGGTCTCAAAAGAGCGACTTTTCAGAAGACCATGTAGTAATCCAAACCAAATATATGTAATAGCAGAGAGAAGTCATTTTTAAAAATAGGACATATCATCAGTAGTGTTCCCCATTGTGTTTTTCATTGACTGATCATAAGAAATAACCTTTGGATAAAAAGCATATTTCTTACATTTGCACTGCAGAAAGCAATTTTTTTTCTCTAAGCATTTTGCTGCACAATGAGGGCAGTGCTGAAAATGCCATAGTAAGCAGCAAATCAACAAGATAATTTAGTTTTACTTGAATATTTATAAGTTATTTTATCTTTTTGGATTGTGCTGCAATCCTTCATTAATTTGTTTAGAAAAGAATTAGCTTCCTATAAATTGAAGACACTGACAAAATCGGGTTCTTCTTCCTGCCAAGCTGATGACTAAATATTGGGTCATAGTGACCAGAGTAGGACGATGTCACATTAGACAACTTGAAATACAGTCTGTTTTCCCTAGTGGTAGTGAGAACCATAAATTGCATCCATCAGATTTTATCAAAAAGAGAGATAATACAGAAGAATCCATCCTTGGATAATATAAAAGAAAGTGCTGTTATCATCTCAACATAATTAAGAAAATACACTAGCTTCTGCCAATTAAAGTGAAAATACCTAGGTCATCTAACAGAAAAAAATGAGATGCAAAAACTGCATTTGTGATGGATATTAAATAAGGAACACTGTTCCAAAATTATTTTCATGTCATATCTGCACTCCAATCCATTTACTGGCAGAAAAAGAGGCATGACGGTAATAGCAATCATTCCTCCACCCACCCCCACATACCATGGAAAAGCTCTCACTATGACTCGAGGCCTATGTATCCTCAGTAAAGACACAGAACCATGAATTTAAAATTGTTAAATCAGGCTGTCATATTGGGCATTTCTGCCTGTGAGGCTCATTCTTCTTAGGGATCCACTAAATCTGACAGCAGGGTGACAATTAACACGATCTGCGATATGCTGACACCTATCCGTTAGGAATTGGTCTGGAACCACATATTCACTTTATTGAGGGTATAAAAAGAGAAGTAATTATTATATAGTAATGGCTTCCAGCTGCTATTGCTCATGGCCAGTTTTAGATTAGCAGTAAGGAACTATAAAGCCTTAAATACTTCTACAAATTCCAACCAAATACTTTCCTTAGTTAAATATATAGTGGTGCGTGAGAATAGAGATCATTTGCCTACATAAGGCTTTTTTCTAACATATATATGGCTCTTGTTGTCTTTGTAAATTATAGACATTTATTTAAAAATATTTGGAATTCAAAAAAATATTTGAAATCACATTCTCATGAATAATAACTACTTCATAATAAACATAGTTGTTTTCAATTTTTAAAATTACTTGATCCCTACACTTGAGCACTCTTTCTTGTCATAAGCCCTTTATGATTTTAAAGTTTTTAATCTTTACTTAGTTTACATAACCACCACAATCATAATATAGACAATTTATCTTTCACAGAATGTTATTATCCTGGAACTTTGTGTTCAACTTTTTTTCATTCCAAACCTTGGAAACATATGCTTTTTATTCTTATAGCTTTGATTTTTCTAGAATTTCATATAAATGAATTCATATAGTGTATAACCTTTTAAGCCTGGCCTCTTTCACTTAGCATAATAAATTTGAGATTCTTTATGTTATCTGTGTATCAATAATTCATTCTTCTTTACTGCTCAGTAATATACCACTGTATGGAGAGATCACAATTTCTTAATTTACACATAGAAAGACATTTTGGTGATTCATCACTAGAGACTTATGAATAATGCCATTATACACATATAATTTCTTTGGTTAAAGATCTAAAAATAAGAATTATGGGTCATATACATGTGGAATGCTGTCTGATTATTTTTACTTAGAGTTCAATGGACAGATAAATTCCATAACTACACATAATAAATGCATCAGTATTTATTATCAAATATATATTATATTCCCAGCAATCTAGGCATTCAGGATCCAGAGACAAATAGTTGATTGCAAGAACAGATGGGTGCTCAGATAAAAGCAATGTATTAGCTTTCCAGGGTGACAATAAGAAAGTAAGTACTTTAGCCATTGCAAATGGGGTGACTAAAGTAACAGAAATGCATTCTTTCCCAGTTTTGGAAAGGAGAGTCCACCATCACAATGGCAGGGCCATGCTGTCTCTTAAGAATCAGGTGGATTTCTTTCTCAACTATTTATAACTTTATCTTTGGTTCTCTTTAGCTTTCAGCCCAAAACACTGTAATCTTTTCTTACATCTTCACATGACGTTCTTCCTGGTAATTTCCTTTGTTTTCTTTAATATGCTTCATACTGGTTTAAGGTCTCAACTTACTCAAATACTATACAATCTTAATTTATTATGTATTTAATTACATTATTTCTAAATAATCTCTCATTCTGAAGTCCTGTTAAGACCTCTTTACGTCTTTGTGTGTATTACACCTCAACTTATATAAAATAGAGATAAAGATTTAGTACATGCTAGCATTGGTCAGAGGTCATGCTAAGTGTGGAAGATACAGTGATCAGCAGATTAGGTGTTATGGCTTGTATCTGGATGTCCCCCCAAAAGCCTCATGTACTCATAGGTGGGGCTTTTCTGAGCTGGTTGAATACAAAGCATGATACTGGAATCAAGGATTTGTGGTACTAAATTACTCCAGTGACGGAATTAGCATAGTGCTGTATATGGCTGAATGGATTTACTTTAAACTGAAGGCCCACGCTGGTATGAGAGACACCACCCAAAATGCTTGTAGTCTCTATAGAATAAAAGGAAAAGGTAGAATCCTTGCATCACTGCCTTGCTGACTTGCTGCCTGCCACACCATGAACTACTTCTCTGCCATGCCACCATGCCTTGGAGCAGGGGTTTGCAAGTAAAACTTTACCTTAAATTTAAAAGGAGACTTTTGATTTGAACTTTTCAGTAATGCTGAAACTGTTAGGACTTTGGAAACTCCTAGACTATATACTCTTTGCAAAAAGGGTGTGAGTCTTTTCGGGGCTTTTGTGGAATGTTTTAACTTGTATCCATTTTTGCCTCTATAGTCTCACCCACTCATAGGTGGAGATTTTCATGCGTGGCTGGATTTGGAGTGTGTGATATTGGGGTTAAGGCTGTGTGATAACTAAATGGACTTAGCATAGAGCCATATGTGGACAATGGAAGCCCCGCTTGGATAAGGGTGGTTCCCATCAATAGGGTTATAATGTGGAAGGAATATAAAAGGAGAGTAAGGTGGCTTGCTGCTTCTTCACTGCTGCTTGGTTTTAGGGACCATGAATAGTAAATTGACATAATATGTCTTAGACTCTCCTTGCTCTGCCTACCTCCTGGTTTTGGAGTACAGAAATCACCTTTCCCTTTTCTCAATGAGATTAGCACCCGGGTATAGGAATGAACCTTGTCTTGTTCAATGTTAAAGTTGCCCATTTTACATTTGCCTCTATGCTGTTACAGGGAAAGCACTCAACCCCCTCCTCTACACTGGCTAATGAAATGATATGTAGCTGGTCCTTTTGCTCCTGGAGAGCAACTGGTGGTCCCAGATCCCTGCTATGCACCCCTCTATTTTGCCTCTTCATTCTTCCCTTTCTTGCCTTTGCAGTAACCCAGGCAGGAGATTGGAGTCCACTGCAGGGGTCTCCACTAACTGGCACTATGGAAAGGGTCACCAAAACAAGGTGCTGATACCTCCTGTCCAGCCTGTTGTGGGCTGTTTCTCCTCTGCCATGCCACGTTGCCACAGAATCCGCTGACTATGGACTGAAACCTCCACAAACTTGGCCGAAATAAACCTTCCTTGATTAACTCTTGGGTGTTGGATGTTTTGTCTTAGAAGTCAGAAAAGTAATTAAGACCTTAAAGTTCTGGGTCTTGTCAAGTATAGCATAGGGTACAAGCCAGATTTTGATACAAGTATGAAGAAGAATCTATTTATAAAACTATAGTCTTTTTACAAGAAACACAAAGTGTTTTGAAAATTACTAAAAAGTTGTCTAACTTGGTCCAGATTTAATAAAGACTTCACTACATAAGTAACACTTAAGGTAAATCTATAAGACCAAATAACAGAAGGCGTACAAAGAGAGATGAAAGAGTGTCTTACACAGAGAAAAACCCATGCAGAATTAACCGTACCTTAGAAAGGCTATCATGTTCTAGAAATTCCTTCCCAGAAGTATGGCAGGTGATGGACATAGAAGAGGGACACAACACTGTCAGAGAGAACGTTCAGATCTCCAGGGTAAGCCAGGATAAACAAGTTCCTTTTGCTTATCCAGAAGACCATTAAGGTTTGGGATATGGACATTTGGTTTGGGGTACAGAATGCACTAGGAGCTCCACTTGCAAAATACAGAGCATAAAATGTCTGGAAACTATTCAAGTGCTTGTATCAGTAGTTAGTTTTAAGATTCGATAGCAGAAAGAGGTGTCTGAGTTGACACAAATTTTGAGCCATCAACATAAATGGTAATCTAACTTAGAAAATGAATGAAATTATCTAGGGAAGGAGGTTAGAATTAGAGGAACTCAGACTGAGCCCTGAGGATGTTCATCGTTAGAAAGTTCAGGCAGAGGGGAGGTGCTAGGTAAGACACTGATGGGAACTGACAATTTTTTGCTGACTGATATATCTCCAGCAACAGTTTGGGGGGGGGAAACTGATGGCAGATGGTGAATATAGTGGGAACAGCAAAAACAAAGGGGAAGACTCTAATAGTTAAATTCAGAACATAACAAATTAGTTTGTTTGTTGAATATTATGTAAGAATTGACTAGTGAGAGGAAAACCTTTAAATGAAGGTAGGGTTCAGATCAAGGAAATCTTTGACCCAAATGTTTGATTTTTTTTTATCTAATCTGTATCATTTAAAGAAAATTACGTTAGAACACAGTGTTAAAAGAACTGGCCCTGTAATCAATTCCTGGCAGAGAGGAGTTAATTTGGACCATTTTAATAGTGTGGTTAACTTCTGTAGTGTAGGTCTTGCTGCAAATGTACTTTTTTAGGGATAGATAAGAGATGCCTTTTTCCTAGCAAATGAGCAGTTTTTATTTACTCACAATAAAAATGACTTATAAATGGTGGCATAAATTTGGCTTTTCTCCCCTTAATAATTCAATTTTCTTGAAAAGGAATCTTGGGTAAAAACCGAGTTGAAGAATCTTTTTAAAAACAAACACTGCAATCAACTGGCAGTTTAATTTCTGGCATAGCATGCACTTTCTAATTCCCTAAGGTATGGTTTTCTTGTTCCACTGAGCCAGTGTAGGCCACCACAGAAATCAGTCAAGAGTTGGAATTGACTCAGTACCCAGCATAGTGACCGGAGACGTTAGCTGCAGTGGCAACCTAATTGTAATGTAATTCCAGTAATATACACAGTTAGTGCTGAGCACAATTTAGGGTTCCCTACCTAGAGTTTCAGGAAAACCATGCTGTTATTGTAATGAACCCACTGCTTTGCTGCTCCACTTTTACTCCTTAGTTTTATTACTCAGGATAAGTTCCTTGGTTCTTTTTTAGACTACTTTAAAATAAAGAATGGCAATGATTCTGTATGCTACCACCAAATTACTTGGGGAGAAGATTTCATACATGTTAACTATTACTAAGGATTTCCTATCTTACGGCTCTGTGTTTTACATGCATTAGATAATTTTATCTGTTTAACGCCATGTTGGATAGGTACTATTGTTAACTTCAAATATAAATAATTATTTAAATAATTTTTATTAAAGTCATCTAACTTTTGTGAAGAGAGAGTAGGACTCAGGCCAAGATCAGCCTGAACCCAAAGTCAGTGTAGTTGAAATATCCACCAACATTCAGCAGTTCCATGTTAATCTGCCTTCTTTGTGAAAGCAAATCCCCACAGGAAATTTCTTCTTGGTCAAGTACATTGTAGACTCATAGTCAAGTAATTATACAGGGAAGGGAAAAATAAAATAGGAAAAAGAATTAAAATGAAGAAAGAAGGCCAAGACAAGAAAAAAACAAAAGAAATAAAGAGACAGTGGGAGGGAAGGAGTTAAGGAGGAAGGAAGAACCAAAGGAAAGAAGGATCTTCATTTTCAATGATTTGATGAGAGGGATGTATGGTAAAATGAAAAGGATAATATTTCTTTCAAATGTCTAACATTTTGAAATACTGATTCATATTATTGCTGGGATATGCATCAAGTAAGACAGAACATATGGTATTGAGTATAGCATAGATTTGAATCTTGGTTCCACTATTCCTAGCTGTGTGATATTTCACAATTGCTTAAACTGAAGATTCTACTTACATATACAGAGTCTGCTGATCTATGGATTATAGTTTTGTGTATATTCTGTAAAGTTTTGCTGAGATTGCTCAGTAAGAAAAAATGTGTTAATTCTCACCCTAGGAGCACAGGGAGCTGCCTACCTACCCTTCCTTCTTTATCTGAAATCACATGAGTTTCCCTGTTTGTCTTTGCTCTTCTATTCCACATGCTGAGAAACAGCCTTCCTCATTAAGGATTAGAGACAAACATGTTTAATTTAAACAGGTAGATATTACGGTCCTTGTTATATAAATGTAGAAACTGAGGCCTAGGTTCTTAGAGAAAACTTAGAACACAAACCAAAACCAAAAATAATTGTAACATCTCTTATTTCATTGTATTACATGATTTCAAAACTTTGCCCCAAATCATCCCCTTGCTTAGTTCCATCCCTTCTTTGCCCCAACTTTTAAACATTCCTTAGAGATTGCCTGGGGAAATACTCCTTAATTAAATCAATTATACATTGAATGCTTATATTTGGATTCTACTATATATTCTGTGATGACTACGAGTAAGAAAATCAAGGCACAATGATGTAAACTGTGTTTACTAACACCTGTCACATGGATGAATCAATTAAGACAAATAACAGTTGCTCAGAAATTATAGTATTTCAAAATGGCAACTATTTTACCAACAACACATCAGCTCTCCACACTAACCTAGTGATGCATGTATCTCCTTTCATGGTCCTAAGACTCTTGCAAAACAGAGAGAATAATTTATTTTCCTACCTATTTTTGAGATAAGACTAATAAAGTTCAGAGGGACAGAAGCACCTTAGACCCAGTATCAATCCTCTCACACCCACAGTTATCTACTTACATCCCTCTCCAGCATGGGTCTCAAACAACAAATTTCTAAGGCTGTCCTCAGGCCAGTTTGAAACTACCTCACTCCATCATGCTCAAGAAATTGCTCTGGCAGGAGCCCTGTCATCTTACAGCACAATCTAAAGAGCTCAGCAGCTCAGGATGAAAAACTCAATCACATCCATCCATCACTGATGAAAGGCAGGAAAACAATTGGATGGCTGTCCTGAGCACCTTGGTCTCCACCAACTCACTATATTTGATGTTATTACTAATGGAAGAAAGGAGAGTAAATGCCCTACTGTGGATAATATCAACTGCATGAGTCGTGATAGATAAATGTAACTTTTATGAAGTTTATGGATTAACCATCAGGGAAAGTCTCCCCTGTGTTTGCAGGAAGTTTTACAGAGGCAGCCTGGATAACTGGGCAGTGTGCTAAGTCAAGCAAACACCCATGCTCAGGGGAAGAGATGCAGTTGATCTTTAATGCTCTGGTCAGAGGAGACCTTTGGTTCAAAGGATGAAGAATGAGATTCTATAGCATTGATGGTTCCCATTGCTAGGGATCTTCTATCTGTTACTGCAGGCAAAACCTACATTGATCTTTTCACCCAACTGTTATTTATTCTCTCTTTTTAACTTTGGCAAAAGAGGAAGATGAAGGGTGCAGACACTTTGTCATCCTCCCAATACTTCTGTACAGTATAATAGCGCTTTCTAAACAAGAAAATCAACACTGCAAAAACAATGGGAAATGCGTGCTCCAAGTGAAAAGTGTAAGAAAAAAGAGAGAGAGAGGAATACTTACAGCAAGGACAGGCTTTATTAAGATACAGACCTCAGAGGGAACAGTGGCTCCCAAGAGCCAGAACAGCAATTCTCTTACAAAGTAGGAGCTCTGTACACGGTAGAAGAGAATGAGGGCGCTGGAAACTATTTTGGAAATCAGGTCACCCGTGATTGCTAGTCGCAGTCAGATTTTCACATAGTTCCTTATTCTTTTGAAACTGAGGATCCCTTGGTCTTGAATGCTCTGTTCTATAAACAAGACTTAGGTCAGGCTAATGAGGCATATTTTTATTTATTTATGAGGTTAAAAAGATATGGGGGAGGATCAGAACTCAAGGAAAGATGTTCTTGGGACTTGTTATCCCCATGGGGAGTATTTTGATAAGGGTTTTTTAAATTTAAACATCCATAGTATTTCTTTCATCGTCCCTCATTCAGTTTCCAAAAACATGTCCATGTCCCTGACTAAATCCTCATTTTGAGGTATGTGTCTTTCTTCTTTTCTCTTTCAAATTCTTCCATTGTAGGGAGAAACGTCTTTGAAACAGCACAATCTGACAAGATAAGCCACTGGCATTAGAAAAGCCCATGTTCTAACCCTGGTTCTATCATTTTGAGCTGTGTAACCTGGGCTGAGATTCATGCCACTGATTGACAGCACCAGTTCTTACTTCCTAAGATTGCTGTGAAAGGTAATGAGTGCTAACCACTTAGTACATCAAGAACAGTCAGTAAAGCATAATAGTTATTGAAAGTTACTTAACTATAATTAGTACTACAGATTGAGTATCCTTTCCTTGACACACTTAGCACCAGAAGTGTCTGTTTTTTTATTTTTTTTCAAATTTTGAACTACTTTTTCAGACTTTACTGGTTGAGTATCCCTAATCTGACAATTCAAAATTTCAAGTGCTACAAAATCTTTTATAATGACATGTCAGTACTCAAAATTTTTCAGTATCTTTAGAGTATCTTTTATTTGGATTTTGGATTAGAGATGCTAAATCTGTAATAAAATGGCAGCTCAAAATTTATATATACTTCTCCCCTGTGAACCTTCCCTGATTCAATGACAAATTGGTTTAGTTATCTATCAATGTGCCTGTCTAGTGTCTTAGAGAGTTACTTTTACCACTAAATTATCATAGACCACTTTTTAAATCTCTCTTCTTCTACATTTTATATATCTAGGGTCAAGAATTATACTGTTAATGTTGTATACTGCATCAATATAAAATGAATGGTTAATGGCATTGTTTTCTTTGCTTTCTTCCAATGTATCAGTCATTATAAGGAGTAGTAGTTGACTGTGTTCCAAGCACAAATGTGTCAAAGATGCATTCATAGATTACACATGGACTCAAGAGATCATTGTCCATATGTACAAAGATTAAACGACCAATAGTTTCAACATGTTCTAGCACACTGTATGATTGATGCCCAGAGAGCCATAGGAATATAAAGAAAACTATAAACCAGCTGAGGGTGAGGAAGAGCATAAAAGGAATCACAGTGATCATCTGGTGGATGTTATACACAGGTGGATCTTGAAAAGTGAGTAGTTATTTAAGCAAGTACAGAAAAGATGGAGAGAATAGAATCTTATAGGCAGAGGTAGGGCATCACTGAAGGGAACATAAAGACAAATAGCATAGTGAATTCGGGCACATCACACTGTGTATTCCTATCATAAATAAATGAATAATTGTGTTCCCACCATAAATAACAAGGCAGTGGTAGAAGGTGAGCCTTCAGAAACAAGCAGAAGCCAGGTCTTAGGGGACTTTGAAAGTCCTGATCATAAATGCCAATGCCTGGGAAGTACAATGAGATATAGTTTTGAAACAACTCACCCAATAGTCCTGACCCACCTACTTAATATGACAGGATGACCTATATATTAAAGTCCTCCTCCTAAAGTGACATAGATAGCTTCCAGCATGGAATGTAATTGAAGTGTTGGTATTCAAAGTGCAGTTTCCATCACACCCACAAAAACAAAAAAACAAAACTTTACAGGTCAGAGTCACAAAGCAGAGGAAATCACAAAGTGCACAGATAGCAAATTGCTCTGGTAGGCAGAGAAAATGGAGCATGAAGTTGGAATTGCTGCTAACCTATCACAAAGTACATGACTGGGAAGAAAACTTACCTAGGGTGAGGTTATATGAGAATGTCAGCACTTAGTAATGAAAATGAAACTAGCATGGTCCAACCTAACATCCCTGTGAACCCCTAATTAAGGAAATGTGAACTCCATTTGTTTAATGTGCAGGTTTCGTTTGCAATTAGAGATGTGAGCTGAATCCTCAGATTTAATTGTTATGATGAATATGACTTGAGTAAGCATCTCTTCCTAATTGACTCTGCCTAAAATACCTTGTATAAGGCTATTAGCAAAGACTTAAAGGCACATTTTAAAATTTATTGTCTTTCTGTTTGGTTCAGTGGCATCAATAAATATTTATTCCTCTACAAGATTTTTCCTAATTAGTACTTGATGCTAAAAGTTCTTAGAAATTGTACAGGCAAAATCAGAGTCATAGAGTACACCTGACTGGCCAGCTATTTCTAAAGTTATAAAACTCAACCAATTTTGAGTAACTATTTTATAAGACTTATTCTGTGCAAATATTTATTTTACAATGATTAAGGGAAATGAACATAAAGTGATGAATTAGATCTCAGTTTTCCCCTGAATTCTGAGGCCCAGAGAAGTTGTGTAATTCTGGTCTCTAGCAGATGGCTAAATACAGGAAGAGACACAAATCGAGTGGAAATCATTCTGGTCCAATTTGAATTTAGATCTGTTCTCTCAATATGCAGAGTCTGATGTTACTATGGAAAATCACACAAATAAAATTTGGGAAAGACCCCTTCTGAGACTGGTTATGCCCACAGCACATTTCTCACCATACTGACTTTGAGAAAACCTTCAGCTACCATGCAAGTCTGAGTATAAACTAGACTCCAAGGGTAAGAACTACCAGTCCACCTGTAGCACAAGATGCCTCCCTAGCCAATATACTTCAATATTTTAGTTGCCCAGGTAATAGTTCCTATTCCAGTTTTGGTCACTTCTATGGCTCAGAAACACTGATCATTGTGATGCATAGCTGGTCACTATGACACATATTGTAAGACCCAACCCCCTGTTGACAAGTCATTCTGCCTCTGTAATTTCTACTTGCTTATCCCATATAAACCCTACAGTATCAGAGATCAGGGCCTAATATTCTGGAAATGATTACAATCATTGCCTGTCAATGTAAAAAAATCTGCCTCCAAATCCTGGGTGGCATTTCTTTGTTCTTGCTTGCTGTTGCATCTAGTGCATCAGTTAGGAAAATGGACCATTCCTTGGTCACCATTTGTGACCCTCACAGATAGAGCAAGGGCCTCTCCAGATCCTGATGGGAAGAGACACCCTCAAGATTTCTCAATGTCCCTTGGAGGTCTAGAAGAGGATTCTTGGCTCCGTCAAGCAGCTCACATCTGATCCCAAAGGGAGGAGGACACAATCTGTCTGTCTGTCTGTCTGCCTGCCTGCCTTCCTGATTAAAGTAAGACCTCTAGGGCCACCACAATTAGTCTGCCTTTCAATCCTGCTCAGTTCTAGCACAAGGGGCATCCAATCAACTCTCACTAGGCAGAATCACCTTCAAAAGAAGGAGGTTTGAAGGTTTAATCTCTGAGAGACTTTCGAATGAGTGTGTGAGTGGAATGGACAGCCTAAGCATCTGGCAGTTCCATCTGTGTAACGAGACTGGGAAGCACTGGTCACAGAGACTGAATAGGCCCTCACCTGTGGTTCTGTGGAAATCAACATAGGGCATAACAGAGGCCAGGCACCCTCTTAGCTAAGTCATACCCAAGTCCCCTCAGGCATGACCAGGTGGGCATCTGGATGATTTCTCTCTCTCTTCCTCTCTCTCTCTTCCTCTCTCTCTCTTCCTCTCTCTCTCTTAGGGGCAGCCATGCTTTGTCTGTTGCATCATCCTTAAATGGCACAAAATGCACACACAGGAAGTCAGAGATGGGAATTAATTAGGCAAAATCCACAGTTCCTAACTGCAGGAGAAAGGGCTTTTATGGAGTTAAAAATAAAACCAAACTGCTTCCTGTGTCCAAAGGGAAAAAAAAGAGAGAGAGAGAGAGAGTGGCCCATTCTTCTGGAAAATTCTACCTTGGCACTTTCCTCAGACACTATAGTTTCTGCCAACACTTGTAGCTTCACTCTCTGCTCCCAACTCATCTATTTCCAACCAATTGAACTGTAGCCATTGCCTACAT
The DNA here is from genome assembly GCA_004027455.1 of Hydrochoerus hydrochaeris. Classification (NCBI taxonomy): domain Eukaryota; kingdom Metazoa; phylum Chordata; class Mammalia; order Rodentia; family Hydrochaeridae; genus Hydrochoerus; species Hydrochoerus hydrochaeris. The sequence goes on from PVLA01000062.1 coordinate 132,673, forward strand.
TCAACCAGACAGTCCCCCACCCTGAAGACATGCCTATCCTGATCAGATGTCATCATCTAATATTTACTTGAGATGACTATTAACAATTCCTTCCTAGTTCCACAGTTTGGCTGAGTAAAATTGGATTGTTGGCCCTTACGAATGAGTTGTGTCCTGTTTTGTCTGAATAGACAAGACAGACCAAGCTCTATCAAATTGGGGCTCTGAAAGCCTGTGGTCATCACAAAAATTGGGGTAAACCTGTGACTTTCCAAGTAGACAATGAAATAGAACTCTCTGTTTTGAAATTTCCCTCAGTCAAAAGTTACCTACCATCACTAGGGCAACTGGGACTCTTGCCAGACACAAACTGACAGCCTGGGAGGACACCTCCTTTGCACCAAGCCAATCAGTCTCCTCTTGTTTAACTCTGCACTTTCAGCTCTGATTGTTCCCCAACAGGAAGATGACACTTCATCAGTCTGAGACAGATAATCATGATCCTGAATATCTGAAAATTTTCCTCCTAGAGCTTTAAACTAAAGACTCACCTTTAGGTTTGGCTATCAATGGATGCTGTCTCTCTGCAATTTCCATTATTGCCAGATGTCGTAGGAAACACAATCAGGCATCTAGCCACACATCAGCCTGATAGATGGTTAATCACCTTGGGCAAGATCTCTGTGCTGTCCACAGCATAGTCATCATCTTACTTTTTGCAGTTCCCAACCCATACACCTATTTGGACTGTTACTTAACTGCCACAAGGATTTGGGCACTCTCATGCTATTTTCAAGGAGGCCCTGACAACAGATTTGATTGCTCTGAGACATCCTGTTTCTCTATTCCTTCCAGCTCCACAGTTTTATTACTCTTTCCTGGGCTCTGGGGTTGGACCATCAGCCACCTGCCTCTCATTGTGAAACTACATGCTAGGGAAATCCCTACCTGCATCAAATAGTATCCCATTCCATGAAGGTTCAGCTAAAAATTCAATCATATAGCCAGAGGTTTCAAAACTACAAAATGTTTATAGACTGTCCAACTGCTACAATACACCTCTCCTCCCTATTGAGCCAATTCACAATTTCCAAGTTGCCAGTGCTGCCATGATTGCCCTCCACATACATTGTCTCAGTCTCCTGCCCTCCACAGCTTGTTGGTACACCTGCCATGACCTAAAGAATGCCTTCTTCTCCCTTTGGTTGGTTCCTGTCAGTCAGACTCTCTGGTAAAGACCCTAGTTCTGAACTCAAAAGTTAACTGACCTGGACTCAATCACCCAAGATTCCAAAATTTATTTACTCCCTTTTGAGAACATCACTGCACTACTGACTGATAACACCTGAGCTGCCTGCTGGAGGGCACAAAAACTCTGCTATTATCTGACAGAAACTGGTTATAAGAAAAAAAAGCTCCACAAATTTCTTGGATCCGCTGGCTTATATAAAACCTGAATCCTTAAATTAATAAAAACAATGATGTTTACTCAGACTGGCAGCCCCTGGGAGTGCCCAGTGACCTACCTGAGCAAACACTTAGATCTGATTGCTAAGGGGTACCTCCTCCCTTTCCTTCCATGCTTTGACAGTCACTGTCCTCCTGACCAAGAAAGTTAGCAAACTTAGGTTAGATCAAGACCTAACTGTCCAAGTGCCACATGCTATACTGGGATGAACTGTTTTTAAAATGGACACCCTGACATTCTGAAAACACCATACTTATGAGTGGAAGTAGCTCTGCTAGAATTGAAATCTGACAGGCTAGAGATGCTGTGGTCACCTTGGACAAAACTATTTTAACCAAAACTTTCCTGCAGGGATTATCTGCCCAGAAAACTGCTTTCTTCTGATGTTCATAAACTCTCCATGAACGATGCAAAATAATCTTGTCCAGAAGTATAAACCTGCTCTGGAGATCTGATTGATTGAAACAGCAACCCCAGCCACCAGACCTGTCCCCATTGCATGTTCTGCAAGTTCAAGGCACTGCACTGGCACCCACATCCCTGAAGCCAGCTCAGGATTCAGCATCTGTGTCACCAGTCCCAACCTCCAATTCCCTACTCATATTGAGAAGACAATAAACGTTTGTAGGGTCCTGCTATAAAAACATCACATGGCCTATGCTTGATCATTGGCAGTGACAAACAGGCCTGAGTTACTTTGTAATAAAAAAATGAGATTAAATAAAAACCACATATGGCTTATAATCAGTTAAAATGCCAGCTTTATCTGTAGACACAGATACATATTAATGCTAGGTACATATTACCTACAGGTACATATTAATGCTACATGTTCAGAAAACCACCTTAGATCTGCTGGAAAATTTACTTGCACAGTTCCTCTGAGGAGTTGTGCTGAAGAGACAACACATTAAAGCCCTGCTCACTCTGGATGCTGACCAGTCCACACAGTTCTGAAGCCTGAAGACACTAGTCACAGGACTGCTCCTTACATATTCTCCTTGATTTTTGTGTCTTTTCAAGCTACTTACTCCAATGCTTGCTTCCTTGCCCACTAAGATCTATGTTTTTTGTCTTAAACTCTATGAAAGGTTGCCCCAAGAGAATAGAACAATCAGTCAAACACTTGACCACAATTTGATGAGTATTCAAGATACACAGCACACTTCCTTAGATCAGTTCAACTCCCTCTCTAACTTGCCAGAGCAATTTCACAGAACAGGCAGGTCTAAATTATGTCTCTCCCTAAAAACAATTTGGGGAAAAATCTCTATAATAAGACAAACTGGGGAAGCTTGTCCAGGGCCCATCCTAGGATCACTGACAACACTAATGTTACTGCTTCTAGTTGGACCTTGTCTCAGAAGATCACATAAAAGATGGGGGAAATGTAGTAGAAGATGCCCCTCCTCCCAGTATACTTCAGTTTGTTAGTTGCCCAGATAATAGTTCCTGTTCCAGTTCTGTTAGATTGTCTCTTAGAAATGGCTGGTCACTATGATGCATAGCTGGTCATTATGGTGCATATTGTAACCACCAATCCCCAATTGACAAGCCATTCTGCTCCTGTAATCCCTGCTTGCTTATCCTATATAAGCCCTAGAACACCAGAGATCAAGACCTGATATTCTGGGTGTGATCCTGATCAGTGTCCACACATGTGAATAAACATGCTTCCAAATCCTGAGTGTCATTTTTGTGTTTCCGCTTGCTGTTGTATACCTAAACTATCATCATCAATCACCTTGAGCACTGCCATTACAGGTAAATTCCCTATATTCACTCCTACTCTCCTATCTCCATAATCCCCTACAGAAGACACAGTGATTCATTTAAATTATAAAATTAATCATGCCAAAGTTCTCTTTCTTATTTGATTGTTTTTAATACAACTTAATTTTAGAGCAGTTTGACATTCAAAGCAAAATTTAGCAAAAAAGTTCAAACAATTCTCATAAACTTCCTACCCATACCCTGTAAAAATTTCTCCCTTGTGAATATCCTACTCCAGTGATATTTTTGTTACTTTTGATGAATGGACACTGATACGCATTTGACAAAATGAGGTATATGCAAGTCACTTCACTATCAATGCTACACATTGCCAACTGCATTAAAGTATGTATCTACTCTTTCATGTCATGCAGAGTAGGCTCCTGGCCCCAGAACTCTTCTGGGTCTATCTATGTATTTCTCCCTCCCTCCCCACTAATTCTTATTAGTTGCTAGTGTTTTACTGTCTTGATGAATTAGCTTTGTCTTTTTCAGAGCAATATATCTTTAAACTCACGCATTACATGGCTTTCATCTTTTTTTAGTAATTTCTTTATAGCTCTCAGTCTAAAGACCAAAATTCTTTATTAGTAGAGCTCATAAGGCCCTGCTATAAGATTTTAGTTATTTTCTCCTTAACCTTCATGTGACAGAATTGTCTTCCTTTTGTGTCCTGTATGTTTTGTCTCTGCAGAAGGTCATTGCACATGCTATTATCTCTATTATGGAAAAATTAAGTCAGATTCAGTATTGAGATCTAAGTTAGCTTGTCTCATTCTTCAAGAATATGTTCTTCACTTATCATTCCTGGTCAGAATCTGCATCATTTGCTTTCCTTAACTCTGGCCTCCTTTCCTCACATAACATAGCTAACATGGCTCTCTAATCATACAGTAGGTCCACGCAGTAGGTTTCTCTCTATCTTACCCACTGTTACATCTCAGGCCTACAAGAGAATCCAAAATATATTTGTGAACTAATGAATGAGTGAATTTCAAAAATCAGAAATTTTTGCCTAGAAAAAGAATTGAAGTAGAAGATCAAATTTTGAATTTGGATCTTTTTTAACACTAACAATTTGTGTACCATTAGGTACTAGCATTTTTTAATTTATTGTATTCCACAAATTTTAAGTTATGCTCTCCCTAGGAAATGGGCTAAACAGGAAAGATACGACAACGAGTAAGGATGATGCTGTCCTTGACTCTTGGTGTTTACGTGGAAGGGTCTTCAGATTTTTTTCTTTGCATTAAATTAAAAGTTTTGATTGAGAAAACTATATATGCATAGCTGTAGTAAAAAGTTTTCTCATTTTCTCTGAAATAACATTTTATAAAGCTATTCAAATATTACAACCAAAATATTGACATTAACATTGAAATGCAGTTTTAAACAAGTAGTTGCACTTACAATGAGAATCAAGAAAGAGGAAGTTTAGAGAATAAAAGATTTTCAGAACAGCAAGAAGAGAAAAAGTAAAGTGGAGAGAATCGAATGAAGTAGTCTGAACAACTATTCATGCTATTTTGTAGAGACTCATAGACTATATGAATTGTTTGGACTGCATCCAGTACACAGTGGAGAAATATTGGGGGTTAAAAAAATGGATATCCAAGCCATCACACAGATGAAACCAATAACAAATATGCTAGATTCCTTTTACTGGGGTACACCAGATGTTGTCCAGAGAAAGTTATATGACACATATAAAGGCCTTATCTATCTATACTCAGTGGGCCTTAAACGCCACCACGGCTGAACTCTCTCTCTCTTAAAGAAAATAAAAGATAAGCATGGTAGGAATTCAAGAAATGCACAGTAGAACTTTTCACTTCTAATATCGTAGTATAAAGATCTCTGTTAGTAGGATATGAACAAAAAATAGGAATCTCTGAAAAACTTCAACTTGTATTTGCTTAAATACCTCAGGCATATATATTGTGGAAATTCTGTTGTCTTCTATCATTCACTAACTTGTGAACTTAATCCCTTGATTCAAAGGAAATCCACAGCATCTCTTAGAGTAGATAAGCCAATTTAAGGCAGCCTCTTAAAAAATAGACAAAACACATGGGTCAAATTTGGGTCCACATGTGTATCATTATCTACTTTCCCCCAAGCCTTTTACAGAAAAAGTTGAGCAACAATGATCTAGGTATTTCTCTTTGGAAATGAGAAATACTGTTATATACTTCCACCATACAATGAAAGAAATTCAGCTGAGAATACTAATCAGAAATAAAAAGGAATAAAATATAGATACAAGCTATAATGTGGATGAACATTATAAATGTGCTATATGAAAAAGCTAACATAAAAGGACTCATAGTATACCATTCCACTTATATGAAGTTTCCAGAAAAGTAAATATATAGAGACAGAAGATAAATTATTGTTACGTAGGGACCAGCAATGGAAATGAAGACTAATGACAAACATGCACACAGGATCCTGCTCAGATGATTAGTATCTAAAACTGGATTTGGGTGATATTTGACAATAAATCAATAAACTTGCCAATAATTATTGAGTCATACATTTAAAATTAGTGATTTTTTAGTAAGAAACTATATTTCAAAAAGTTGAAATTCATTCAATAAAAAATTGAAGTTCATCCAATATGAAAAGACATTAGAAAGTCAAGTGGTATCCTTTTGTGAGATATAAAGCATCATTTGTCCTGCACTCCTTATACACAAGTGAAAAATTACTTTTCCTTATGTTAACATTTATATCCAACCCATTTGTTCTCCTAATAATTTATGATTTTATAAGTCATGGCTACCTTAGTTGAGCTGATTTCCTTGGGCAATTTCTGAATCACAGTTTTTCTGTTGTTTTTCCCTTGACTTTTTAATTCTTTTATTTTAAAGAGGGTAAAACTAAAAATAACAAAACAGAACAAAGTAGATTAGAAGAAAACAATGTAAGTGACACAGATTTCAAAGCCATGGCTACCACAATGTCTTCTGTTTTCTTCCTAATAGTTGTCCATATTTTCACATACAATGAATTCAGACAAAACAAAACAGTATTAAACTGACCAGAACAGAGTGATGAAGGCATTATAGGCCTTCAAATGAGACAATAGAAAACTCAACAATGGCTGCCGCAATGTCTCTTGTTCAAACTAGCTGTCCAAACCTGCATGTGTGTTGAAGTTAAACAATACAAAACAGACTAAAACCTCTCTGAACAAAGAATAATAGCATTATTGGAATTCACAGCATGACTATACATAATGAGCAATGGATACTATAATGTCTCTTTTTTCTTCTAAGTAGCTATTCATTTCATCACGCATAATATAATTGATTCTCATAGACTGTTTAGGAGAAGTTCTATGGATGTATAAGTCTCTATATGTATATCTATCCTTTCTGTATTAGAGGGAAAAACAAAAGAAAAATTATCAGAAAAACACGAAACAAAAAAGACAAATAAGTAAGGAGCAAAGAGCCCAAAATAATGATGATATAGGCCTTCAAAGCAAGGTGGTTGGAGCATAACTAGGGTTGTTATTTTACATAATGATCTTCAAGAGCTCCTTAGATCACCATACAATAATATGCACAATTGTTCCAATCCTATGAATATTAACTTTTGTTCCAAGAACTTACAGAATTTGTAGCACAATCATCTTAGCTATCCTGAGTGTATTTATATAATATTAGACATTTTTTCTGTTCCTTCCTTTTTCTATTTCCTCCTTTTCCCTGAAATATTATTTTTTCCCTTTTGAGCAGATTCTTACCCTTTCACTGTATTTATTGAGGATTATGTATCATATGTATTCTTCCTGTTTCTCATACTAGGGAGACTATACGGTATTTACACATGTGAGTTTTCCAATCAAAATACCACTAGCATACCTCACAGATCTAGAGAAATCATCCCTAAGATTCATATGGAACCAGAAGAGACCTAGAATAGCAAAGGCAATTCTAAGTAACAAAGGCAAGGCAGCGATTTGAAGTTATACAAGTGTATCTTTGATAAAGGGGCCAAACACATTCACTGGAAGAACAATAGTCTCTTTAATAAATGGTGCTGGAAAAATTGGCTCTCCATATGCTGAAAACTAAAACTAGACCCATGCCTATCACCATGTACTAAACTAAAGTCTAAATGGATCAAAGATCTAAATATTAAAACAGAAACACTAAATCTGTTGGAAGACAACATAAGTAGAAATCTTGAAGACATAGGGGTAGGTGGAGAATTCATGAACAACAATCAAACTGCGTGGGAAATACTTCCCAGAGACAATAACTGGGATCATATTAGTTTTTGCATCTCAAAAGAAACCTCCAGCATAGCACAAAGAAAGCCCACAAATTGGGAAAAAAATCTTAGTGAACTGTCCCTCAGATAAAGGACTTCTTTCTAGAACATATAAAGAATTTAAAAAAATCAGACCTCCAAAATTCAAAGACCCAATCCAAAAATGGGCATCTGAGATGAATACACAGTTCTCAGATGAAGAAATATGAATGGCAAATAAATATATGAAAAATGTTCAGCATCATTGGTCATTAGAAAAATGCAAATTATAACCACACTGAGATTCCATCTCACTCCAGAAAGAATGGCCGGGATCAAGAAAACTGCCGACAACAAATGCTGGAGAGGCTGCAGGGAAAAAGGAACTCTTCTGCACTGTTAGTGGGTATACAGACTGGTGCAACCACTGTGGAGGTCAGTCTGGAGGTTACTCAAAAAGCTGGGATTGGATTTGACCCAGATATTCCACTTCTGGGCATATTCCCAAAAGAATTGAAAATATCATGTCACAGTGATGTATGTGCACCCATGTTTACAGCAGCACAATTTGTAATAGCCAGATCTTGGAAACAACCTAAATGCCCATCAATTGAGGAATAGATAAAAAAAGATATGGTATTTTTATACAATGGAGTACTACTCAGCTATAAAGAATGATCACATTAAGATATTTATAAGTAAATGGACACAACTTGTGACCATACTCTTAAGTGAAATAAATCAGACTTTTTAATTATTAAACCCTCAATATGTGCTAAAAGTTTAAAAACTCCAGATAAGACAAGCAGAAATTTATTGCTTGCTAAGTTTTAGTTAAATCTGATAGGGTTGGCTACGAGTTACATTGTCCTCACAAGTTAGAATTAAAAGATTTTGTTTGCACTTTGTGTCAAAAGCAGTTCAGGTAGATATTGCATGTCCTTTTCTTCTATTTCTCAAGCACAGATCAACAAACATTCTCAAAGCATGTGATTCTATACTCATGTCCTCTAAATAACTCCCATAACAAAGCTAAAACACAATGAGTTCTTCATTAGTCATTGGTAAAATTAAAAAAATAAAACTAAGAGAAGATTAGTGGGATAGCCAGAGAAGTTGTAGCACTAACACCCACAAACATATTAAAAACAAAAATTCTTAGCTACATTCTGGATTTAATGAATCAGAGTTTCTGGAGGTAAGAGCCATAAATCTATGTGTCAAATAGCCTTCCAAGAACGCAAGCATGGACACCAGTAGACCTGAGTATGATCTAGACTTTCACTGAAAGCTAAATTCCTGTGTAATACATTTAACTTCACTAAGCTTCAATTTCTTTGTATGATAAATAGCAACATTAGGTCTCATGTTGGTTTTCTGTTGCTGCTGTAAACTTATCTAAAATGTAGCAGCACAGATTTATTAGCTCTCAGATTTGTAGGTCAGAAATCCAGGCTCAGGTTGGCTAAACTAGTTTTCTTATGCACTTGACGGAAGGCTCAGAGGGATGAAAACAATTTCAAGCTCATTTTGATTATGGGAAGATTTCAATTTCTTAGCCTTTTGTACTGTGATTCTTGGTCACTCTATCTTCAAATCCTTCTCATCTTTTGAATTTCCGTGGCTTCTCTTTCTATTCTTGCCACAGCTACAGAATGTGTGTGTGTGTGTGTGTGTGTGTGTGTGTGTGTGCGTGTTTGTGTGTGTGTGTGTGTGTGTGTACCAGGGATTGAACTCATGATCTCATTTGTAGCAGAAAGGCATTTTACCACAAAGATATATAATTTGACCTTTTATTTTGCATTTTTACATAGATTGTTCTCAAACTGTATAGGGTGACTTCAAATTTGCAATCTTTCTGCTTGTCTCATAAGTCGCTAGGATGACAGGTAGCTACTGCCATGCCTGGGTGTTCTGTGTTCTTAAAAAATCATATGATTACATTAGGACCACACAGATAATCCAAAATAATCTCAATATTTTTTAAAACAACCAATATAGATGGATTGAAAAGACTAGATTTTGGAAATATGACGGAATACTAACTTAAATACCAGAGTTTCAGTATTACATATAACTTCTCAGGGGAGAAGTGGTTCAGCTAATAGGATTCTAGAACTGTTCCTGAGTATAGGCAGCATGTAGATACTACTGGGTTCAGTTTGGCTGGATAAAACAGAACCACGGCAAAGAATAAATTTTATTGTTGGTTCAAACATAAACATAATCAGATAATGTCACAGATGGGCTAAGAAGTCTCAGAATTGGCTCCCTCAAATTTTAGGTTCAATTTCTCACTGGTCCCTACACTTCTGTCCTTAAAAACACTTCCGTAGCAAAGCTGAAACCTAGACAATGAGTTCTTTCTCAGTAAGACTAAAAAATATAATTAAGAGAACATAGCAGGATCACCAGAGAAGTGGTAGCACTAACACCTGGAATTTTTACCATCCAAATCATACAAAACTTTCTTTAAACCTAGGAGACATCTGTTAAAATAATTGACTAACAGCAGCTGAAATGACTTACTCAATAGTCTTCTTTGAAGCACTTTACAAATATATTTAATCACTATGATGCACAGAGATAAAATATGAAAAATAAAACATGGAATGAAGGACATATTAGAAAATATAAAATTGTGTCTCTTTTTGCAGTGTACTATCTAGATGTACACATTTCCCAGAGGGAATTAATTTTAATTCTTAAAAAGTTATTTTTTCTGGTGATTATTTCAAGCATTCTTTTTAAAGCCCCAAGTCAGATACTTTCATCAGGTAAAGATTAATTTATTTTCTGGGATAAATTCTCTGGCAAGCGATCTTCCTCAGGTCTCTGCCATTATCCTCCAACTGTTTTTAAGCAGATATATATATATATATATATATATATATATATATATATATATATATCATTACCAATGATAGGAATGGAACTTTTAGATTGTTGCCCAAATATAAAACCACAGAATCTTAAACTGTATTTATATTCCATTACTTGTTGGATTACTTTACAAAGTTTCACAGAAATGCAATTTTAAATAATTTTGTACATTTTACATTATACATACCAATATATGCAAATATGTATCTTGAAAAATGATTTCAACTTTGAGGCAAAGGTTAAAAAAGGAACTTATCCTTAGGGTTATGTTATTTCCCCAACATTCTTCTTCAATATGTTCCTATTTGTGATTTTAAAATTTACATTCTTCTTTTGACTGACACTCCAAAATTTGTAGGGGGGTTTTATTAGTACATATTTGCATTACTTGCAGTTTGCAGTCATTTTGGGGACTGGGTTCATGTACATAATATAATTATTTTCCCTTTGCCTCCTTCTGCCCCCTCATTCCTGTTCTTCTGGACCCTTTTTCTTTATCTAATCATCTGTTGATGACTATACAGGCTGGTTCCAGAATATAGCTATTATGAATTAGCATGCTTATATCAGTCTAATATAATGTCTTAAGCTCTTTGGAGAAGACACATAGAAGGGAAATAGTTACATCATATGGAATTTCCAATTTTAATTCCTTGAGAAGTCAACAAACTGGTTTCCATAATGGTTATACTAGCTTACATTCCCACTGATAATGTTGTATAGGGTTTTTGTTTTTCACCATGTCCTTGCTAGTATTTGTTATTTTTTAATGCCTTGATGATTGCTATTTTTCTGGTTTAAGGTGGAATCTTAGTATTGCTTAAAAGTCTATTCAACAAATGGTGCTTGGAAAACTGTTTGCATAAGATTGAAATTGGACCCATATCTCTCTCCAACTACAATTAAAATCAAAATGAATCAAAGATCTAAACATTAAAACAGATATATTGAACCTATTAGAAAATAAAAATAGGTAAAACACTTAAAGAGATAGGCATAAGAAAGGATTTCTTTTTAAAACAGAAGTACAGTTGGACAAGAACAGCAAGAATCAAAAAGAGGGGTTACATCAAATTAAAAAGCTTCCACACATCAAAGGACTAACTAGAGTGATGAGACAACAAACAGAATGTGAATAAAACCTTTGCCAGCAACTCCTTAGAGAAGTAATATCCAGAATGTACAAAGATCTCAAAAATATTAGATCACTCAAAATAAAGGACTCAATCAAGCAACGGTCACATGAATTCACAAAGGAAGAAGTACACAGGGACCAAAAATATGAAAAAAAAATCTTTAGCATCTCTGAGTATCAGAGAAATGTAGATTTTTAAAAATTATTACTTTATTTGAGACAAGGTCTCTCTATGTAACCCAGAATAGCCTTGAACTCATGGAGTTCTTCCTGCCTCAGCCGCTTGAATGCTAAGATTATAGGCATGTGCCTCTAACCCAGTGAAAAACTCAGTTTTATGAAATATTTTTTGAGCAAGTCATATATGCTATAAGCCTTTCTAGGTATAAGGATATTGCTGGAAAGTATAGAGACCAAATTCCATGTCCTGATGGGGTTTGCATTCAGCATCTGAAAGTATCACAGCAAAAAGACAATAGATGTGCAGAAACCTTTTGGAATTTCCAGCATCTCAACATTTCATCTAGTTTGCACCATGACATCCATCGCTGGGCTCCTACAGACAATAAAAATCTCTGTAGGCTTTTAATCATTTGTTTGGATGTATCCTAGGATTCTCTTTTTCAATCAGGTCAACATTCCAGAAGTAAGACATAAAATAGCATATCTTGTGGTGTTTTAGAATGAATGCGAAAAAAAAAGTGATCTAAGCAAAACACTGCATGCTACACAGCTGGAATATAGGCAGATACATGTGCACACACGTGCATGCTTATATATATATATATATATATATATATATATATATATATACATACATGGAGACAAATATATACACATATATACAAGTTGACTGATTCAAACATGGACTGATACCAGCTGACTCTAAGTATATTAAAAGTTGCTACTAAAGAAAATCTGAGAGCTACTAAGCTGCTTACAGGCCATCTTGTTTACAGATATGGCTGGGTTAGTGTAAGGAGATGTAGGTGCAGGAAGAGTTTTAGTATGTGTATTGGTGGTGCTATGAGACTCCAAAAGACAGGATGAATTTGGAAACAGAGACTTTTTCTCTCCTTTCTATTCAAAGAAAGAACATTTTGAAAAAGTTGCTTAATTTCCAAATCCAGTATATTTGTCAAGTCCTTGCATAATGATTTTGGATCTATGCCAATCGTTATGGTTAATGAAATCTGTGATTGTACCCATGCTACTGTGCCCATTACAATGGGTAGGTATTTGATATGGTAAAGACTATGAGTTAAGTGATTCTTATTCTGTCAGTGCCCGAGAGCCTGTGATTAAAGTGGTCCAGATACTCCATTTTCTAAATTGAAGACCGTTTCTTCATTTTTTTATAGAGATCCAGAGAGAGACAGAGGGAGAGAGATAATGAAATTCTTCAGCAATCCCCATGACCCTGGATGACATACATCTGGGAATTCAGGCCAGAAAACCATAGCACTTTAGCTCTCCTATAAGAGGCCACCAAAAGAGTAGAGTAAGATCCACTTTCCAATGATCAACTATTACTATTTAATAGTAATTATCTTATTTTTCATATATATTACAGCATTTGTAATTGCATTGTACCTATCAATGCTTTTTTATCATTCTTACATGGTTGCATTTTCAGAATACGTCAATACACTAAAACAGCAAATTTGAGAAACTAATCCTATAAAATAAAGAAAATGTACTATTAGTTTTGCAGAAATGATGAAGTACAAATACTTCATTTACTCTCTGTCCTCTTTCCAGCTTGCATTTAATATCAGAGAAGCGTCCCATCAGAGCTTGAGATCCATACTGGTGATTGCATGGTTACATTTTGTGCTCTGCTATTTCTTGATTATAATTGAGTCACTTATACAAGTCTGAGTAAAGGCAGGAAATCAGCCATTTGTGATGAATAACTCCTGTAAATTGGATGCAAGACTACATTTTAAAAATGCAGATTAGGTAATAGCTCAAATTTTTGCAAAGAACACTACAGGTAGATATATAATCCTACTCAATAGCATACTCATTATATACTGATAAGGTGACTGAATGTCCCAATTTAACTGTGATAGTATACATATTGCCTTATTTAGCATTTTTTACAGACAAAAAGTATCTCATGTAAGTTATGAATACCAGATAAATTATCTCACGTGTAGTAATATAATGTATGTAGCTCTCAGTGAGGTTAGAAATTCTCTAGGTTTTAGGAACAGGCAGTGCTGAGATTAAATCTTAGCTCTGCAGTTCATTAATTATATAATCTTGCTAATTTTTTTAACCACACTAGGGTTCTGCTTCTTCATTAATAAAATATTTAAAAAAGCAAACTATGACTTCCACTTTAAGATTGTTTTGAAGATTAATTAAATCTTTCATGCACAGTGCCTGATGTATGACCTGGTATTACAACTTTCAGTAACAGTAGGTATATTCATATAAATAGATACTAAAAATAGAGGCAATCTTTCATTTTGAGATTTGCCTTTTTAACATAAATGTCACTTACATTTTAAATAAACACAAACTCCTTGTTGCCTCTCTCCCCAAAGCTTGAATTTTAAATACTAGCTAGTTTTATAAGTAGAAAACAGATCCATTTATAAAACAAAGTAATGAATTATGGCCAGAGAATTTGAGGTCAACAAATACAAAGAGATTTATTTCCCTGAAACTTTTTGTGGCTAACACCATCCCTTCGCAGACCGAGCTTTGCTATTCTCCCCTCTCTCCTTCTCTCCCCTTTCTATGATCCTTGAAGGAGGCAAAGCATGACTGCTTCTCCACACCCTTCTGTTGCAACTAGAAATGTTCCAAATGTTCTGTGACAGCATAAGCCAGCCCCCCAGAAAGCAGGGTGTGTGTTCTCAAGCCTTGAGTTCTCTCCATTACTGATAAACAAACTTAGCTTCATTGAAGGGAGACTGAAAAGATTTATTTGGCTTCAAAACCAAAGCTCATTACCTTTTGGTGTTCCACCATTCCTCTTCAACTCTTTTCTCTGTTTCTTCTGTTAATTCAGTTGCTTATTGCCGCTTTTCATTGATGTTCCAATTCTGAATTAATGTCCATGATAAGATTAAATGGATTCAAGCTTATTCTAATCTGAAGATCCACTGATGTTAAATATAAAACATCTATACTGCCTTTTTTCTTAAACTTGAACACAGAATACAATTGGAAAGATATTTCAGTGATAGACATTTCATAATCTTCCATAAATAATCTAATAAAGTATACATGTCTCGAGAATGTTGTAACAGTTATGTATGTGTTGTGAAAATTATTTTCAGTAATTCCAGATACAAATTATATAATACAATATCTCCCTTGAAACAAACTTCAACTACTTACTACAACTTGGTGGTTCATATATTTAGAAAATGAATACAGATAACATGCTTCAGCTCAAGATTCTTCTTTTTTTTTTTTTTTTGGTCCTGGGCATCTAACTCATGACCTTGCATTGCCACTGACCTAAATCTGCAGTCCTCAGATAAGATTCTTATAATAATTTATAGGCAAAATCCATGTCCTTCTAAATGATGAAAATGTCTTGAGAACATAGTGTGATGAAATTATAAATGTGGGGGCCAGGGATTTAGCTCAGCTGCATAAGTACCTGCCTTGCAAGTGCGTGGTTGTGGTACTGATTTAAAAAAAAAATTATAAATGTGATATAAATGTGTGTCTATGGAAGTATATAAAGTAACAGAGAATCCATAGAAAGAGTATCCTTAGAAAAAACCATTAACCATCACCTGGGTTTTCTTTTTGCATCTACAGTGAAAGATATTCATATTAGGACTTATATAGTAATATTCAAGATAGCAATTGAGAAGAAGAAGAAGAAGAAGAAGAAGAAGAAGAAGAAGAAGAAGAAGAAGAAGAAGAAGAAGAAGAAGAAGAAGAAGAAGAGGAAGAAAGGAAAATTATTATGGCCTAAGAGCAAAATTTTCATCCCTGTGTGTAAAAGTCTGCCGACCATTTAGGAGACAGATGAGAGTAATTTGGTCATACAATTTTGATAACAAAATCATTGATAATATCATAGACTGTTCTATTTGTCATCCCACAAAGGATAAATGGAATACTATCCCACACTACACTATCAAACCATCATCAAATCTTGTCATATCTATTTGAAAAATAGATGCTAAGAACTTCATTGAAATTGCTATTTTCTCATATTTGTAATTCACTCCCCTGCTCAGTTCTTAATGTCCTGCAGACTACTTGCACAGGGCATGCAAAGTTGTTAAAATAGGTTGGTCACAAAGCTTTTATGATCCCCTGATCTGTCTAAGAGTAGAGGTCAAGACCTTTACAGAATGGTTAGTCCCCATAGTCAGATTTGGTAAGCAAAAACACATAAATTAAAAATATAGATCCCTGAACTTTAGTAAAACTTTACTCTTTCTTTATGACTGTATTACTATGTTTCTGTTATCTGCTATGGATGAAGCTGCTGGATAGTAGGTTAGGGCTGAGGTACATGCTGAGTTGTTATCCCATCAGAAAGGTTTTTTGCAGGCAAAACTTACCATAGCACTTGTCACAAACTGACACATAGTAAAAATATATTGGAATATTTCTTCTTATAAAATACTTACTTTTCACAAAGCAGAAAATGAGGTTTCTTACTACATTTTAAGTAGCATACAGAATATTGCTTGCTACAGTGGGCATGTCAGTAAATTTTTGGTCACAAACTATCTTTAATAAATATTATTTGGTATTCTTTAATCAGAAAATGTTTTTCGGAAAACTCATATAAATAGTGGAGGTATGACTAGTTTCGGGACATTGTCCTAAATTGCATTACTAGCAAAGGACAAAGTTATAATCAGAAATCATTAAATCTGGGTTATTAACCACCGTATTATCTTTGTTGTTATTAAGTGGGAAATAGAGGTTTCTTCTATCTCCTCCTTAGATGTCTTTGCTTCTTTGTTTATGACTTACTGTAAAACATTTTTCTGGGATAGTTTATCAAGTGAATGTTCTACATTTGCTCATTATACACCATTCCACTTCTTTTTTGGTCTCTACTTTTCTGATAAATCAAATGGGTTATAAAAAAAACCCAAAAGCAGTGATGTTAGATATGTTATTCATGAAAATATTAGCAATCTTCTGTAATTTAATACTACTTTTATATTACCTGAGCTAGTAAACATTTTCATATGTGCCATACTACCCATACATGGATGCTGGAAACTCATCAGAATAGGAATGTGGAATAAAAGTAGACCTATTATAATTTTGTAGTTATAACATCAGAAATGATGTTATTAAACCAATGTCTAAACTAAATTTATTTCAAAATATCTCAATACAGAATGAAAAATGAAATTTTCCATTTGCCATACATAGAAATTTATTTAATTTTAGTATTTCTGTGATTTATCTGTAAAATACATTATTTATTGTGAGTTAACTATATAATAAATAAAAAAGCTTGATTGATGGTAAGTTAGCATTTCCTACCTGAAATTTTCTGGGAGAAAAGGAGTATTAAATTTACCTTAATCAGGTGAATATGGTTCAATATCACACAGTGTTTATATTCATCATTTATGTAATAATAATAAGGAAAGAAAAAAAAACAATTCATTGTCCTGGGATAGTTACTAAAGAATGAAAGACCTTCATAATAAGTAAAGAATTATTGTGCTCTGGTTTAAGTACACTTTGTCCCCCTCCCAAACTCATATTATGTTTAATCCCAAATTCGAGGACTGAACGTAAGTCCCTGTACATGATACCTACTCCTGGGCTACATTTCCAGTCCCCATTGTGAGGTATTAGGTGTAGAAAATGATGTTTACAGGTAGAACTCTTGGAATGGATTAGGATTAGATAAAACTATCAGAATTAAGCTCCCATGCCTTGATATTAATGACTTAATAGGAGAAGGGAACAAAACATAAACAACCCCATGATGTCTCTCACCACCCTAAACCACCTTAAGACACTGTTAGGTAAAAGACTATCATAAGATGTGACTCCACAATCTTGGAACAGAACTGCTTGTTAAAATAAACCTCTGTTCTTTACAGTTTAATCAGTCTGTAATATTGTATTATTAGCAAGAAAAAGCAAAGACAATGTGGTATAATAATTGGTTTTTCTCAGTTCATGACTACATTTATTGGAGAGTATTATCTAAGTAAGATACCATATCAAGAATACTCTTTAGGAGCTGAAAACATACTGAGTAAAAATCCAACCTAATTACATCCTGAAGAAACAAGAAAACAATATTTTTGTTGCAAACTGCCTCATTATTCACACACATATTCACAAACACACACTAAATACACAGCCAGGAATCAGTATCTTTGGCTTCTACATTCAGGATTTCAACCAAACACTGATCAAAAATACTCTGGCAAAATAACTTCATATTTCCTGAACACATAGAGACTTTTCCCTTGTTGCTATTCTGTAATGAACACAATATAACAATTATTTACATAGCCTTTACATTGCAGCAGGAATTATAAGTAATCTAGTAGAGATAATTTAACGTGTACAGTAGGATATGAGTAGATTAGATATAAACATGACATCATTTTATGAAAGGAATGTGAATATTTGAAGACTTAGGAATCCACAAAACCAATCTCCTGCAGACACTAGGATATATGTGTGTGTATGTGTGTGTGTGTGTGTGTGTGTGTGTGTATTATGCCAGGGTTACATAGAACTAAAGGGGAATTAAGTGAATATAGCTGAAGTGAGCTATGAAATATAGCTGTAAATATAGATGAGGGTCACTCAGAAGTACTTGTTGCTGTCTGTCAACTATCAATTTGAGCAAGTGTACCTATATTATATGTAAATTATATGAAAAATATATACTTAAAACATTTTGCACAATTTTTGACATATATTTCATATTTCATAATTAATACAAGTCTATTTTATGTCTAATTACAACATTAAATTGCTGTACACTATCAGGTACATATCTCTGCTCCCATTTATTTTTTGGGATTCAAAATCTTCTGATAGAAGCCTTTACAGGTTTCTAAATCCCACTCAGCCTCAACTTCTGATCTCAACTATTGTGGCTTGCAGAAAAGTCAAGTTTTGTTATATGAGGTAACATGGCATCTAGAATTCTGTTGCAGGATCTGAACCAACTTTGGTATACCAACACAGGTCGGTTATGCAATATATTTTATCTTTTAAGATGTTTTTATCACTAAGTTCAGTATTTGAGAGTTTGAATGTTTATAATCCTCAAGTTGAAATGACACCTAATACCACACTTTCAATTTATCTTGACAAGGAATATAATATTTTATTATTAATAGTATTGTAGCTACCATACAATATTCTATTTGATAAATAATATTGCCTTGCTATTTGAAATAAATCAGATACACAAGCTTAAACATTGTAGTTTGTGTAATACAAGAAACTCAAAGGAAAAATTAAAGAATAAAATAAAAATAAATGATAGAAAATAGGAGAAGATAAAAAGGAAGAGACCAAAGATAGAAGGGGGAACAAGGGAAAGAGAAGGGAATAAAGAAAGCAATAGTATGTGTCATGTACATGTATCAACTCCCTATGATGAATGTAGTAAATATGTACTGCAAACACGTACCAATAAAATTTAAAAATAATATTTTAATTAATTGGAAAAAGTATGAAAATTTGATAATCATATGGAATGTGCAGCTATCAAATCATGGAAATTAATTTTTACATATTCTCTTACATTTATCACTTTGTGTTAAGAACATTCTAGTTCTTCTTTTCTAGTTATTTTTGAAATATAGTATAAATTTTGCAGACTATCATTACCCTACTGTTACAGAACATCAAAATTAATTCTTACTATTTATATCTTCATACAAATTGTCTAAATTCTATATATCCTTTATTTTCTCTACTGATCACTATTCTAGTCTTTTCTCCTAGAAGATTCACTATTTTTTACCTTCCACCAATGAATGGGAAAATATTTCATTTGCCATTACATTCTGGCTGATTTCACTTACATAAAATCTCCCAGTTCTATCTTGCTACTAATGGCAAGATTTCATTCATTTTTTACTACTAAATAATATTCTTTTGTGTAAATATACCACATTTTCTTTGTCCATTCGTCTGTCAATGGAAACAAAGATTATTCTGTTTCATGGCTATGGCAGATAGTGTTATAACAAACACGGAAGTGCAGATGGAATGCTTTCATTTCCTTACTATATATATATTCATTAGTGAGGCAGCTACATAATTTTGATTGGTTTTACCTTCAGAACTTTTTTTTAGAAACTCCCATACTGTCTTAAATTGTAGCTGCACTGATTTATCCACTCGTTGTAATGCATAAAAGCCCATCTCTCCCTGTGCTCACCAACCTCTGCTACTTGTTTTTCTTTTCTGAAAATGGTAGAGCAACAATAAGCAACAAAATTCAACTTTTCTGAGGCCCAGAAACCAGACACAAACAAAATAACAACTTGGCAAGAAGAAACAAAAAAGTAGATCTCCAGGAATTGAAAAGGAATTCAAAAGAAAATTAGAAGTGACACAGAAACAGACTACAATGCAGAGAAAAAAACAAAGCATTCTGGAAACTCACCCCAGCTCTCTGGGTGGGGAATTTGTCTCCAAAGACACAAGGTAAGTCTTCAGGGTCAGGATATTCTAGGGAGAAACAGTATACCAGACAGTAGTATGAGGTACTAGACCCTTGAGAAGTCCACAGCTATGGTAAATTAAAATAAAAGGAGAGTTTTACTCGGAAGTGACTCCTGCTATGTGACAGGCAGTGTAGCTCTGCCTCACTGGAAGTGTTTAATCAGTTACCATTTCTGGAAGTATCTGATTACTAAAGACTGAGACTCAGAAAAACTGCAAGTGACTTCATTACAGGGTTCCCAGGGCAATCCTTCCCCAGTGACTGGGTGAAAGACAGCCGTGGGAGACAGTCATGAAGAGGGCATGGGCTAGACACGGGCCCCCTGAAAGTTTAAGTCAGGACAGGAAACACAAGGGCTCTGCCCTTCATATGAGAATTCAGGGCCCCTTGTATGACTGTCAGAAACATCTAAGTCTAAGAGTACCATCTTTAATACAGTGAGCTACATGTACTGTTGCCCTGCTGCCTGCATGTAGCAGAGACCAGAGGTCTGATTAATTCCCCTATGTACCAATGTAAAAACAAAAAAACAAAAAAACTTTGCTTCTGCTTCCATGCTTGCCTCTGCCTGGAGTGCATGGAAAGACACACCACTGGAACAGAGAGGCACCTCACAAACAGTACATAAAGCTTTGTGGAAAAACCATGACTTGCTGGATTCCAAGACAGAACTGATTTTCCTCTACATAGTCCATTTGCTACAACTTCCTCCCTTAGAGTCATTCCACTTCGGGCTGGTATCTCTACAAACTGTGAGCCAACATAAACCTTTCCTTCCTTTATTAGTGGATGGTAAGTATCGTCTCAGTAATGAGAAAAGTAACCGAGGCACTTTAGGAAAAGACAATAAAACTAACAATGCCAAAATGTCTAATAGAATGAATGAACTAGACAGGGTGAATAGTTAAGAAAAAGGGAATGAAAGACAAATTCAGCAATAATACAATAATGCAATGATAGGAATAAGTCAATACCTTTCAATGTGAATGGCCTCACAATCCCCTAATCAAAAGACAAAGATTGGCCAACTGCCTCAAGAAAAAGTCCTTTCCTGTATACAAGAAAGATATTGAGCTGAAAGTTTCCCTTTGAAATCAGCAACAAGACAAGGATACTATCATCATTTCTGTTCAGGATACAATTGTTCTTCAATATTTTTCTGAACAATCAGGTAAGAGCAAGAAATAAAAGGGACATGTATGGAAAGAAAGAAGTTAAACTCTCATTTACAGATAGGTCCTCTATATATAAGACCCAAAAATATCCATCATAAGAATCCTAGAATGAATTACCAAATTCAGCAATACAAATTATCAACACACAAAAACCAACAGTATGCCTGTCTACCAACAATGAACTCACTGAGAAAGAAATTAGGAAAACATTATCATTCACAATAGCATAAATAAAAATGAAACACTGAGGAATTAACCACAACCAAGGAACTGAGAGATTTCTGTAATGAAAACAGTGATCAAAGAGGACATCAAAAATGCAAATATATTTCCTGTTTCTAGATAAGTCAGAATCAGTACTGTCAAAATGGCCAGGCTTTCAAAATTGACATACAGATTTAATGCAGTCTCAATCAAAATATTGACAGCATCCATCACAGAATGAAAGTAATCCTAAAAAGCATAGAGAGCCATAAGAGACCCAGACCCAAAAAACCAGAGAAACAAAACACAAAACAAACAAACAAGCAACCCTGATCAACAACAACAAAGCAAGAGAAATCACAATCCTGGACTTCAAACTATACTATAAGGTTATAATTTTATACTATAAGGTTATAATGTTAGCATTGGCAAAAATAGATAAATAAATAAGACAAAGTAAAAAATACATATGGCTGAATGAAGTAGAATAGAGGTTATAGAAACAGCCTGAGTCACATGGCTGAAGAGACCGAAAGCATACTCTGGGGGACAGACAATCTCTTTAATAAATGATGTGGGTAACAGTGGTTATCCTTTTATAGAAGATTGAATCCAGAACCATAATTTTTACCATGTCCTAAATCAAAATCAATTGGCTGGAAGGTAAATGGATAAAACTCTCAAAGATGCTGTTTTAGTTGAGGACTTTCTGACCAGGACCCCAATTACAGAAGGAATAGCAAGAATCAACAAATGGAATTCTATCAAATTAAAAATTTTCTGCACAACCAAGAAAAAAATCAGCAAAGTGAATAGAGAATCTACAGTCTGGGAACAAAAATGCCAGTTATCTCTTGTGAGTAGAGTAAAATCTAGGCCATAGAAACAACTCAAAATAATTAAATCCCCAACATTAAAGATCCAATAAAAATGGGCAGCTGAGATGAACAGACACTTCACAGAAGAAATACAAATGACCAATGAATACAGAAGAAATGTTCAAAGTCTCTGGCCATTAAAGAAATGAAAATTATAACAACACCAATATTTCATATCATTCTAGATTCCATGAGAAAGGTTATCATCAGGAAATAAAAACAAATGCTGATGAGGCCATAGAGAAGAAAGGAAACCTTCCATATTGGTAAAGGAAATGTAAATTAGCACAATCAGTGTGGCAATAGTTACAGAGATTTCTCAAAACATTAAAATTGGAAATTCCTCTCAACTCAGTTATTCTCTTTCTAGGTATCATCCTAGAAGAGTTAAACAAACCATATTACAGAATTACATGCACATATACCTGTGTTTAAAGCAACATAACTTAAAATAGCTAAGTCTTGCAAGAAGCTTATTTGACCATCTACAGACAAATGGACTTTAAAAAAGTGGTATTTGCACATAGTGGAGCAGTACTCTGCCACCAAGAAAAACTTGAGTCATATGCAGGAAGTATATACACTTTGAGACCATAATATTAAGTGAAATAAATCTGACACATCAGCTTAAATATTGCACGTTTTCTCTTATATGAGAAACCATAAGTAAAAATGAAAAATAAAAGATATATAATAATAAGTAAAGAGACAGATCTTTCCCAAATTGGAAAGTGACAGAGATGGAGGTAGCGGGGGATGAGAAAATAATTCAGATGTGTACACAGATATACCAATACCCCAGGAAGAATGTGATCATATATTACACTCAATTATTAATAAAAATAAAAAAATGAGAGAAAATAGCCATTTCAATTAGGCTAAGGTAGATCTTATTATTGTTTTGATTTAATTTTCATTAATGATTAGTGATGTTGAATATTTTTCATTTATTTTTGCCCCTTTTTATCCTTAGAAAAATGTTGATTCAGATAACTTTTCCACTTTTATACTGGATTAGTCACTTCTCTTTTTTGTCATTTTTTTTGACAGAGTTTCACTACGCCTTGAACTCACTTTGCAATCCAGGTTGGCCTCAAATTCACTCCTGCTTCAACTTTTTGAGTGCTAGAATTACAGATGTGCATCAGCACACCTGGTGATTAGATGCTTTTTGTGTTGGCTTATGTGAGTCCCTTATATATTCTGCAAGTTCATTTCTTTTCAGAAGAATGGTTTCTGAATCTCATGGGTGAGAGGATGGTTTAGCACAAGCAAATCAACATATGTGATGCAACATATCAACAGAATGAAGAATGTCAATTATATGATCAGAGCATCCAAATAGAAGCAGAAAAAGTCCTTAATACTATTTAGCATCCCTTCAAATAAACACTATTAATCAATTAGTCATAGAAAGAGCATATTTCAACACAAAAAAGACTATATGACAAACTCTCAGCCAAGACAAAACTGAATAGGGAAAAGCTCATAATATTTCATTTAACAAATCAAGGATATCACTTTCATCACTCTTATTCAACACAGGAGGAAACTCTTTTAAGAGTAATCCTGTAAGAGAAATAAATATAGTCTTCAAATTGGGAAGAAGCAACTGAAATTTTCACTACATACAGATGACATAATATTTGAAATGAAAAAACTTAAAGATTTCATTACAAAATTTTAGGAGTGAAACTCTGTCAAAAAAATGACAAAAAAGAGAGGTGACTAATCCAGTATAAAAGTGGAAAAGTTATCTGAATCAACATAAATGATAAATGAATTCAGTGAAGCAAAGAATACAAATTCAACATGCAACAAAAGTAGCAATGTATTCATTAACAAGAGCTTGCTGATAAAAATATTTAAAGCTTATTCATGATAGCTAGAAAAAATTTCTAGTATAAATCTAACCAAGAAAGTAAAAGAATCTAAAAAGAAAATTATTAAACACCGATGAAAATAATTGAAGAGTACATACACATGCAAATGAAAGGAAAGCATTCTATGTTCACATATAGCAAGAATTAATATTGCAAAAATGTCCATACTTTTCAAAGCAATTTATAGATTCAGTGAAATGACTTTCAAGATTCCAATTACATTTTTGGATGTGGGTAACAGGAATCAAATTCAGGACCTCGCACTTGCCGGGCAGGCACTGCGTCACTGACCCAACCAATTATAATCTTTATAAAAATAGAAAATTAAGGGTAAAAATTACATAGAACAACAAAAGAGTTAAATATTCAAAACAATCCTGAGTAAAATCCTGAACCGTATATAGTACAATACTTTACCTTTAACTCTACTACAAGTCTACAGTAATCAAAACAGCATAGTATTTGCACAGAGACAAACACACAAATCAGTATAACTGGATATAAGGCCAGCTGAATTTCACCAGCCAAAACAAGAACATACATTAGAGAAAAGACAGTTTCTTCAATAAATTTTGCTTTGAAACCTAGCTATTCATATGCAGAAGAATACAACCTAATAGCTGCCTATCACCATTTACAAAGAAAAGTAGAAACTGAAATTATGAAAAAAAAGAAAAAAAAGAGGAAACACTTTAAGACACTAATAAAGATTTTTCCAATAAAACGATAAAAACAGTGGTAAAGGAAAAATAGACAAATCAGATTCTGTGAGGCTAAGAAGTTTCTGCACAGCAAAGGAAATAAAATGTAAGATATAACCTAAAAACTGCGCATGGAATTCTAATCTAAACAAGCAGGTCTCAGTCCTAGCAAAAGACCCTAGATTTAAGAATATACATCATGATTAAGGACTCTTTTTTATTTATTAATTTTTATTTTATAAGTTTGATAAATAAATAAAATTCTTATTTTCAAAGTGAAGTTGAAATGGAGAATATAGGTGAGAATCCCAGGTAGGTCAGCTAGCTCTACCACAATATTCCTTTTATGCTGTCACTCAAGCACAAAAATGTGCTAAGTGCTTTCAAGATGGATAGGCTGTTGAACATGATATAGAGTGAAATTACTTCTAGTCATAAATCTAACACTTTATCAAAGTATGTGTTTGTATAACTGAGGTCAAGGGATATGCTCAAATGTTCTAGATCTATTTCAAATTGTTACTCCACATCCATTTGCTACTTTACCATCTTCAGTTCTCTGACCTAGTCAGTGAATCTTTAAAAACCACCTAAATATTTTTTCTTTCTCTTCTTTCTTTCTTTCTTTCTTTCTTTCTTTCTTTCTTTCTTTCATTCTTTCTTTCTTTCCTTCTTTTTTGGTACTGGGGATCGAACTCATGATTTTGCACTTTCTAAGCTGGTGCTTATGCCACTGAGCTAAATCCCCAGCCCCGCATAAACATTTCTTGACCTCAGCTTTCTATTAAAAATGACTAATGAAGGTTCCCATCAGGGAACAAAGAATGGTATGGAAAATAAAGTGATCAAAATGCTTATTCTTGTGCCTTTCTCCCTATGAAATCACCTTGGACTGGTTGCATTCCATGAATTGGAGCTATTGATTTGAAAGGTGTATCCTGTGTGGTATTATTTGTCAAATATTAACATGTTTTCAAGTCATCTTGAAAGCTTATGAAAATGTAGTTCTAATTCTCTAGGTCAAGGATTGGTTCTGATATTTTATTACTTTTATTTAGCTTCCAGGTAAAGTCAACATTGCCACTCTGTGGACCACATTTTGACCAACATTTGTATATTCTTATTTCTTTTCCTATTTTTTTCAAGCCCAAGTGTAGTAACATTACATTTTCTACTAACTCATAGGTTTTATATTATGCTTTATAATTTTCTGAAACACACTCAGGGATTTAAATGCATTCTTTTTAAGAGGAGATTAAACATTTTTCAATTAATTAACTGCTACCCTCTGGTATATCTGTGTTTGGCACCCAAAAGGAATTCAATAAATACTCTGAAAGAGGGACAAAGATTTTTTTTGTGTGTGTGGAGATGAGAAGGAAATCTGAGGATGGATTCAAAGGGGAGAGAGAAAAGGGAAATTGGAGGAAAAAATAATTCATATGTATTATGTGTATGTACCAACTCTCCACAATGACTGTATTTGTTATATACTGCAATTATATCCTAATAAAAAAGGCAAAAATTTATTTTCTAAAAGAATGAAAATTGTGCTCATGATTTTAACTTCTCTGTTACATGATTAGATTGTGAATATGGAGTTGTTTATATTATATTCTTCCATATAATGTAAATGACAAATAATGTATAACACATGCATACATATGATATTTGGAGACCTAAAAGAAAGGCTGATATTTAGTAGTTTAAAGACTAGTTGTCTTATTTACTTTTCTCTCATTGCTGAAAAAACATACCTAATGCCCAAAATTAAGGAAGGCAAGTCTTATTTAGCTCACAGTTTGTGGAGGTTTCAGTTTATAACTAGCTAGCTCCAAGGCAAGATAGCATGGCAGAAGGGAAACAATTCATGGTGGCAGAAGACTTCAGAAGAAACAAGAGCAAAGGAAGGAAGTGTGAAAGTCTCTGTTCTTCCTTTATAGTGTATGCAGGGTGCCTGCCCTCTGGTGGGTATGACACTCACACCATCTCCCTGCTCTTCTCTTGCCCAGGCTTCGGATGCTAACAAAATGAGGGCCCTGGACCCCTTCTGAGTCACTTACTTAAACTTCTAAACTCAAATTGACACAATGAACATCATCTTAGAGCAGAAGGGCATGTCCTCTATATGCTAAGATGTAGTGCAACTGAGTTACTTACTTAAGTTTTTAAACTTCTCAAGTTGACATGATGTATATCAACCATAAAAATTCACCTCTTGTCAATTTTGCTACCTGATATATTTCTGTAAGCTGCTTTTCAGATACAAAGAAAGGTTTATTCCTATCAATTTACAACTTGAACATTATAACACAGGCTTAACAATCCTTAAGACTCAGTATTAAGTCTATCAACATTACATTGCATTAGAACTATTACATTCTGTCCCTGGCCC
Organism: Hydrochoerus hydrochaeris; assembly: GCA_004027455.1. Taxonomy (NCBI): domain Eukaryota; kingdom Metazoa; phylum Chordata; class Mammalia; order Rodentia; family Hydrochaeridae; genus Hydrochoerus; species Hydrochoerus hydrochaeris. The sequence goes on from PVLA01000062.1 coordinate 160,078, forward strand.
CACAAAGTCTCATGCACATCCCCTTATGAAAAGGCATTTAGTCACTCTCTAAGAGTAGCTAAAGTCCTAACAGTTTCAGTATTTCTGAAAATTCCAAGTCCCAAATTTCCTCTAAGATGTAAGGCCAACTCTTAGCTGCAAGCCCCATACAAATGAAAAAATACTTCCAAAATTTAATGGAACGAGATAAACATTTTTCATTCCAAAACTTACAAACAGGGATACAAAGGAAGGAATAGAACCAAAGCAGGTCCACAATCCAGCAGGGTAAGCATTAGGTCCTGCAGTCCCATGTGCAGCATCTGAAGCAATCTGTGGCAAATTGTGAGCTCCAAAAGACTTCAATGACTCCACCTCTATGACATTTCTGGTGGATGTAGCTCCCATAGCTTCTCTCTTGGGCTAGTTTTGCTCCTTTTTTACAGGTTTCCCCAGATGATCCATGTTTCTGGCTTTTCCAAGCTTCTTGGGTCTCCATTGCATCTTTGGTTCACTCTCAGAGCTTCACACAATTCTCTTCGAGGGGTGCACTACCTGTCCTCCAAGCCCTTCTATAATCAGTATGGAAGACTTCTTAATCCCACAAGTCTTGCATTCTGCATGGGCCTAAAACTTGTGCCACAAGGATGCTGCCAAGGACTGCTGCCTGCTGGGGCAGTAGCCAGGCTTTCCTCTCTCTTGGCTGTAAGGGTCCAGTGCCTGAATCTCTGGGCGTTCTGAAACCAGTTCTGAGGAACAAGTTTTCTACACTGCCACCATTCTGGAACATGGTTCTCTATGGTTTTCTCTTCAAAGCAAAGACTTTCATTTTTGCAAGTTTGAGACTGTACATTGTGGGGGCTTGCTGCATCTTGTGATTCCCTCAGGCCATCTTTATATGCTCTTCTGCTTTATTTTTGTAGCCCACAGCTTTACTGGAGTTCCCTCTCTGAGCAAACTGATAAAATTTTAAATCATGCTGGAAGTTTTGCTCTTCTCTTAGCACAGATCCTTAAGGTTAAATGTCTCCAACAATACCATACCACTGCCTCAACATTCAACTACTTTTAAATTTCTTCTGACAGATTAATTAGTCCACTGCCCTTAATCCTAGTAACAGGCAAAGTCTCTGGACACAAGCAAACTGCAGGAAAACTGTCTCTCAAGCCATAACATACATTGTCCAGACTCTCAGAATCAGTGCAATCCTTCTTACCAGCAGAAACCTCTCAAGCCTGGCCTTTACTGACAGGATTTCTATGGTCCTTATGAGTCTGGTTCTTACCAGACTCTCCCATACAGAACAGCCTAAGGCAATCCAGTGCTTCTCTTTCAGACATCTCCAAACCTTTCCAAACTCTTCCCACAAGCCGTTGCCAAGTTCTCTTAAACCACATGATCAGATAATGTCACAGCAATGACCCCACTTCTTTGGTACCAAAATCTGTCTTAGTTACTTTTCTTTTCATGCTGAGACAAAATACATAATGCTCAAAATTGAGGAAGGAAAAGTTTTATTAGCTCACTGTTTGTGAGGCTCCAAGGCAGGGTGGCATGGTACAAGGGCAACAGTTCATAGTGGCAGAAGACAACAAAAGCAACAAGAGCAAAAGCGGGTGAATAAGCTTCTTCCTTTATATTGTATGCAGAGTACCTGCCCTCTTGTGGGGGTAGCACTCCCACCATTTTCTTGCCATACTCTTGTTCAGACTCAGATGTTTATGAAGTGAGAACCCTGACCCCTGCCAAGTCACTTGGTAGAATTTTTAAACTGCTCAAATTTACACAATGAAAAACGTCCTAGAGAGTGAAGGGTATGTGCTCCACACATTGGGAAGGTGAACAGCTGAGTTACTTAGATATGCTTCTAAACTCAAGTTGACACACTGTATCAACCATGACACTAGTGGAAAATTTAAAACTAAAATATCTTGCTTTCCTCTGATATTCAATATAATGCCACAAAAATTTGATTCTACAGTAAAGAAAACAGTTGCCTAATCAAAAGTCCTTAGTTTAAAGTGTGTGTCCCCAGGCATGGGAACCAAACAGCAGCAAATCACACCAATTGGCATCAGACTAGCAATTTGGGAAACAATATGACATTCCAGAATGTGGTCACTGTAAAAGTTTTACTCAATGTTCGAAAATAGCTTAACTGTAACATGCTATCTAAAGGAATTCTTTTTCTTTTAGAGTATGTATTTAATCAACATTAACATTTATGAAATTTGGAAATGCTAAACTCTTAAGAATCATATGTATATATTAAGTAAATTTTGGTATTCAAATTAGTTTCATCTACTAACAAGTACATCTACTAACAATTATATCCACCATATCTTAGGCATGGAGAGTTAGAATGGAACTGATAGATGAATTTATTTCGCAAGTTCAAGGCAATTTTATTGTACATTTATTAACTACTATACTCCATGGGAGATACTGTAACTGAGTTGAATTTCATATTATTATTAATGACCTCATTAACGACCTCATAATTAATGAGGTCAACTTTTACCTTTATAAATTAAGAACTAAGAGACACTAGGAATCCACAACTAATCTGTGGAGTATTTATTCCTTTTTCACATGGTACATATGAAAACATCTTTAACCATAAGGTGTGTGATGAAATTGAGACTTTTTATACGTATGCAAGTTTTTCTGTAGAAAAAATTTTCTATTGATTTGAGCAAATACCAAGGAGCTTAGTGGCTGGATCATATATTAGAAGCATATTTTGTGTTTAAAAAATTGCAACTATCTTTAAAGTACTATACCAATTTACATTGTGACCAGTAGTAAACGAGAGTTCTTGTTGCTGACTCTCCTCACCAGCATATGCTATTGTAAATGTTTTCAATTTTGACCATTCAAATAGGTGTGCAGAAAAACTCCCTCATTGTTTTATTCGAATTCTTTTATGGCATATGAGAGTGAGTATGTTTTTGTATGTGTATGCGTCATCTTTATATCTTTTTTAAATATTAATTTAAAAAGGATAAAATAGAATAAAATAAAATAAACTAGTTGTAAGTGATACAGGACTTCAAAATATTATGAAATTAACAATAGTTACCATAATGCCTTTACACATTTTCAAAATAGCTACAGATAACCTTAGACATAGTAAAATCAAACAGAACAGAATAGAATAGAAACAATAAAGACAAAACGATGAATGCAATAAAGGATTTCAAAACAAGTCTATATAATAAATCCAAAATTGCTGCCAATGTTAAATCTAGCAAATCTTTCTTTTGGAAAATTTTAGGCACATCTAGAACTTACACACATTTTTTTAGTGCAATGTGGAAACAACATCATTCCATCATCAAGAAAAAATATTTTTAAGAAACTAATATTTAATGGATTTTGTTTTAAAAAATGAATATAAGTAAAGAACACCCAGTAGGAGGAAATAAGTAAGAAGAGACAAATTCTAGAATCATCTTCATGAACCATACTACCTGGTATACCCTTCTCACTGGGTGTGTGGTTACTGTTCTTATAATAAAACTTTTGTATTGTTTTGTTTTGTTTTTTGAGGTACCGGGGATTGAACTCATGACCTCGTGCTTGTCAGGCAGGCGCTTATGCCATTGAGCTAAATCCCTGGCCCATAAAACTTTTGAAAACCCAATGAAAAAAAAAAATGCCCACTCATGGCATCTTTCCTAAATCACAGTAAATGCCATGAAGATCCATTTACTGAATGCTGGCCTTGTCACCTCATTTGTCTGGGCCTAGTGCTTACATCTTATGGGTTGAGAACCCGAGACAGCTAGAATGCCTCCCAGAGGTAATATAAAATGGGCCTTCAATATGTATATGCAAAATGTAGATTATTAAGAAGCAGCAGAAACTTAATGTACTTTAAGGAAGCAAAAAACCTATGATTATGAGTTAATCACCCGGTAAAGATGAGATCTCTTCAATCAATTTCATTATAAGTAGAGCTGGAGGATAGGATTTTTTTGGAAATCATTAATGGAAGGAGTGTTCTCAGATTAAAAACTCTAAGAAAATGACACAAGCAGATGGACAGGGTGGAAGCTAAAGAAATATGTAGAATTTGCTAGATTATATCTTGGCTGGATTCTTTGCCAAACTCAGAAGCCTAAACTGTTCCACAATTTTGATCTCCTAGAAGTAAGAGGGCTGGGTTTTATAAAGTCATCCACCTATTTGATTTCAATCTGCACCCAGGGAAGGACATATATTCAAGGTATTTTCTCAACAGGTGGCTCCCAAACAAAGCCAATGAAGAAGCAATAGTTGCGGAATGTTGGTAGTGATGTTCTCTCCAGGTAGGGTGAGTTACACTGACCCATTCCTAGAGACCCCTAGGTTAGTTAGCAGAAGGCAGGGAAAGTGGTGGCTAAGTCCCCAGTTCTGACACACGTTACACTGTGTAAAAGTAAGGTGAAGAACTGGCTGAATTTGAGGGGCATTTAGAAGGATGAATCTAGAGTTTGATGATTGCTTCGAATATAAGATTTAATGAAGATTTACTTTTTTTAAAAGTCCAAGAAGCATGAGCATTTCCTGGTATCTCAGAGCCACAGGGTAACTTTTTATTGGGCACTTAAACAAATACACATGGTTCTTACACCTGACATTTAAAAGATCTCTTTTTTTCTATAATTATCACACTATTGATATTCTTTAATAATGTTCTTGACAATTGGTAAAGTATTATTGCATTAGTTTCTGAAATGTGTTTTTAGCTTCAAATATTGTGAACCACAGCTTTGGCTGCTTTAATTTTTCTACCCTTCTGGAAGTTAATAATGCTCCTGAAAAGGCAATTAAACTAAAAAAAATAAAGCTTCATTTTGAAGAATAAGCAGCTTGCAACCTGGTTTAATGCTGAGATGGCACTAATAACACAGCACTTATGATCTAAGGGAGAAAATGAAAAGTCTTTATTATTTCCCCAAATGATGGAACAACCAGAGCCTAAAGACATACTATCATCATTTATTGCATTAGATAACATGCCTTTTTGTAAATGAAATGCTTACTTCTCAGCATTATATCCTCCACTTTAGTGCTTTGGCTAAATAGTTAATTTGATCTCCAAACATAAAGAACCTTAATGTCATTTCAAGACTCAGAAGCCAAGCAGAAAGGTGAAAGAAAAACAGAGTGATACAGAGCCCATGAGGCAGCCTTCATTTAGAGTACATGATGGTTCATGAATACTCATTTGATTTAACCCAGAGAAATAATCTTTACGTTTTAAAATAGTGTTACTGTAAGACAATCCTTTTTCAACCCCTAATCTCAGTACTGCTTTTGACAAAGCAGCGGATAAGAAAAGCAAGTTATTTCAGTGAAATAAAAGTGAAACTTGGCTTTTAATGGAGAGATTTAAACTTTGCTTGTCTATTAGCCTCAAGAAATTGGACCTACTCTTGTAGTTGGCACGCTGGGTGGTTTTAGCAGAGAAAAGCTGTTTTACAGACAGCCTTTATGCCCCAGAAGTAAGCAGATCTTTGTTCAATTTGATCCTTGAATTGGAACTGCTATCCTAAAAATAAAGCTCCATATTTAAGGTAAAAGCCATATTAAACAAATGGTTTATTCTCAATAAAAATCCCTAAAATTTCAAAGCTTCCAACAGCACCCTGATGATGGAAAGATGTGATGACTTTGGTCACTGTTTCTGATTGTCAGTAGCTACTTGGATGAATATCGTGTTCCCTGAATAAATGAAGTGTGTCTGTAATCATCACAGAGAATCTTACACCATATAACACTACCTCAAGCTGAAAGGTGAGTACATTAATATTTCTTTTCTTTCCAGGAATTGATGTGAGTTTGTTATTAATACACAGAAAGGAGTACAGAGCTTAGTCTGTTTTCACTTCATTTTCTCCCCCATGGACCACTGAGAAGCCTCCTTCTCATTGTTGCCACTGTCTGGATGCTAAAGATCCTCTCTTCACCTCCCTAAATGGCTAAGGTTTGTTTTTGTCCCAGTGACTTTAATTTCCTTGAAGCACAATTATTTTTTGGTTTTATATTGTCTTGAAGTGTGGGTTTGCTTTTGGATTTATGAATATTTACTTAGCTTACCTACATTTTGAAAAGTAATAACTACTTACAAAGCCATCAAAAGAAAAAAATGGAACTATCCAAGGGGAAAAAGAGGATTTTTAATATAAATATCAAGAAGTGATTTCACATATGGACAGAAGTCTAGAAGCTCTGATCTGCCATGTCATCCTCTTATCTAGTCCATGCAATATTGCTTGATTTTTAATCACCTCAACAGAGTCTATAAAAAAAAGCAAATTCTATAAAATTATCTCATATAGTATGGTAGCAATTTTTACTATATGTAATTCATTGAGCATTTTACTATATTATGGGAATATACTATAAAATAAGTGATAAATTGCATGGGATTAGAGTGTGAATTTTCACATTGACTACTTCATGTTAGAAGCTAGAATGCCTGTTCTATAAAACAAGGAAGTGAAAAACATAGAAGTGAAGTATCTTGCAATGGAATAAAAAATCTGGAGAATTTGAAATCAGTTTTAAACTATACTAGCATCAAAGTTTGCTTAAAGTCATGAGGAAGATTTTCATGATTCTATTATTACCTTCATGTCTGGTAATGAATGTTACTTCTTAAATTATTATTCAGACCTAACACCTGATTGAATTCTTTGCTAAGAAGACATTATTACTCTTTTATCCTCAAGTGTCTGGCTATAATAGGCCATTCTGTGACCAGCAAGAAGTCAGTGAATACCACTCTAAAACAGTATCTTTTACCAGATAGTACTCCAAATTCCCTTCTTACACCTTCTTTAATTAAATGACTTCTACCCTAAGTTTTTCAGCCAAGATTGCACTGAATGCTTGGGAAGGACTCTGTGTTGGAGGAGATTGTGTGTGAGTGTTCTCATCACACACTTTATTTTTTTTTTAGTAGATAAGCCCAGATAACAATAGACAGTAATATGGGTAACTACTCATTTACAAGTCAATAGTTACCTTTAGAAATTCATTAAAGTTGCCAAAGCAAACCAAAGTATCCAGTATATACTGCACACATTCACGTACTCAAGCCAAATAGGATAGAAACTGTGTAACATGCTGATCCAGAATTGTTACTTTTGAAAGTATCTTTAATGCCAATCATAAGCACCCTGTACTTACAAAGATTAACCTTCTGTAGCTTGGAGTCCCTCTTTGATATTACTCCAAGTGGGTAAACAGGAAGTTGATAGACTCAGCTCTTCTCCAAGGGAGGGAGGAAATATCAGGGAAGATTCCTCTAATGCTTGAAAAAATGGTGCTTTTTTAATTTTCTTTCATGCTTTGCATCGCAGTTGGGGCTATTTTTGGATGGAGGAAAGCTCTAACTTGTGGCTAGTGCATGAATGCTGCCATTGCTACATCTTAAACCCATCTGCAACAAGATTCCCACATCAAATGACAAAATAATCTGCTATGGGAGAAATGTAGTTTACAAGAAACAGAAGATTGATTAAAGATATCAAAGAAGTGACAGTTAAGAAAATATTCTACTCACTAGTTAGCCTGAAATTGCAATTATATATAATGTGCCTTAATGAGGAAAGATGGAACAATTAAAAATAAACTACCAACACACCCTTTTACCAAGACTGGTGCCCTTTTTACAATACTTGAAAAGTTATTATTCATATTGTTTTAGCAAATCAAGTGGAACATGTTATTTTTAATTGAGGCTTCCTTTTAATCTCATCATGTAGGTCATTAATGCCTGTTTGAAAATACATGCATAAGCATCACCAAATTACTTTGATTTTCCCTCATTTCCTTATTTAGATTACAAATACAATTGGTTCAACATCTTAAGAAAATAAACATTCCTTTGAGAGTTTTAAAACCATAACATAACATTTCTGATTTTTAGGGAGCAGGTTTAAAATATTAAATTTCCTTTAAAATGATTTTTCTATTGACAAGCAATCAACTTTTTGATGAAGTATTTCGTGGCACACTTAAATGTAGAATTCTACAGCTCCTAAGCAGAGGGATTTCTTTGTTCATCTTTGAAAAGAAAATTATTTTTCAAAGAAAAATCAAATAATTGGACCTCCTCTAATGCACTGCATTTTATATTAGCTTCTTTTTTATTGTTGAAGCAAAATATTTAATATTCAAAACTTAAAGGATGAAATGGTGATTTGGGCTCATATTTTTCAATAGATTCAGTCCATGGCCCTCTGGCTCCAAAACAGAAACATGATGACAGAATAGCATGGCAGCAGAAAGCTATTTACCACATGCTAATCAGGAAACAGAGAGATAAGGCAGGAGCCACATAGTCACGCCTCCAGTGACCCAGCCCTTCTAATCACGACCTACCTCCAAATGTGATCATTGAGGTGATGCTCTAGATCTAAACCATAAAATTCCACCCTGGTTTCCAGAAGGCTCATACCCATCTAATTATGCATCATGTATTTAGTCAATATCTTAAATAATGCTAGAGCAATGCTATAACTGGTAAGAATTTGGATATTCCCATTCTAAAAGGTCAAAATAGGGCAGTATGTCCTATCAGAACAAAGCAAGATTGAAACCAGGAGAGCCATCATGAAGGCCCATAGCTGTATTTTCAGCACTCAAGAAATTCTGTGGTGAATGTGAGCTACACAGGGATTGGCCAGCTCCTACGGCCTTGCTTGTTTCAGCCCACTCTGTCTCTATCTTGCTCAGGCTCCACTCACTCCCAGAGCATTTCTCAGCAGACGATCCATTTTTCTGGCTTCTCCAACTTGTTAATGTGTCTACTGAAACTTCAAGCATCACTCTCACAGCTTCACACACTGTTGTCACATGCAGGACTCCTGGAAGAGACTGTGATCCTGTCACAAATTTTTAGCCTGGTGTCCTAGGTCATCTCCTGAAGCTGAATAGAAGCTTCTGTGGCCCCATAACTCTTGCACTGTGCATGCCTGAAAACCCAGCCCCATGTGGATGGCACCAAGGTGAACCGATAGATTGAGCAGTAACCAGGCATCAGTGAACCATGCCTGTGTCCATCCCTGAGTGCCTGGACAGCTAAATTTGGGCAAAAAATTCCTAGGTAATGAAAAATTAGAAAGATGCACAATTTTGCAACCTTGAACTTGTGAGGTCCTGATGATTTCTGAGATGCTCTCAAGTCATCATGCTTAGTATCTTTGTATGAAATATCTGCCTTCATTTTGATGCAAATATTTTCAGCAACCATGTCTTCCTTTCTGGAGAACCTGCAAATGTTTCAAATCATTTGGCTCTGCTGTTTGCTTCTGATTCTCACTGTAGATCTGGCTAAAAGCAGCCAACAGTGCCCGTGCCACAGCCTGATCACTGAGCTGGCTTAAACTTCCTTCACCATATTAATTAGTTTTCTACCATTAATCTCATTCTCCTGAAAAATCTCAGACCAAGAGCAAAATGTAGACAACTTTTCTGGCAGAGCACAATACACATGGCCTCAAGTTCATCTGTGAATGGATATCGTGTTCCTAATTGAAACCTTCTGAGCCTGGTGTTTACTGCCTGAATTTCTATCAACATTTTGACCATCTGAGCCCTGATCAGTATCAAACATGAAGCACTATGTACAATGTTCTAGGGCTTCTCTAAATGGCATCTTCAAATCTTTCTAAACTCTTCCTAAAACCAGTTCCAAAGGATTCTGAATCACACAGTCAGGAATCAGGGGTCCCACTCTCAGTAACAATTTTTGTATTATTTATCTTCCTGTCACTAGGACACAAAGCCTGACACCAGCAAAGGAAAAATTCATACCATTTCATAGTTTCAGCAGATTAAATCCATGGTCATCTAGCTCGAAGACAGAATAAGCATGGCTCCAGGGAACAATGTGGAGCCAGAAAATCCAGAGATAAGGCAGGAGTTAGGGATAAAAATAAACCCTTTCAGGTAAGAACCACAGTGACACTCTCCCAGCCAGCACTCACTTAAAAGCATGAAACTTTTGAGAAATATTTAGGTATAAACCTTACTAAATTTAGTGTTAGGTTGTTGCCAAAACTGAAAAAGACAAAATCTATATTTTCAGGAGTCTTTATGTTACCAGGTTTTTTTTTTTTAAAGTTTACATCAGATCTGTTTCCTTTTTGTTTGGATATGTGGTATAAACATAACTTAGGTTTCTGTGAGAAGGCTTTTGAATAAATGTTCTGCCTTCTTTGGAAATAGTGGTAAACACACAATAAAAAAGATTCTGAAGTAACCATGTGACTATGTCTAGCTAATTTATAACCAGTGCAGTAGGCAATAAATTGATATTTTTATTTAGCAAATGATATTTCATCCATTCTAGATGGCATATTATTGGTTAAAGAGGAAAAAAGTAAGATATTGTAAATTATCTTATGTTATGCCTGTCTATATTTGCCACATATACTGCATGAGTTAAATTGACATATATCTGCTTTCATTTTTGAATGGACTTATACTGTCTCCTTTCAAAGACTTCTTTCTGAATTTTTACTTACAGAAGAATATTTAAGAGAAGACCATAAGTATAACACATAATTATTTAGAGAATTGCATCTACTATCAAGTGGGTAGTGGAGATAGGATTAATACATTTCCTGATTCTTTTCAATGACTTTTAAATAAAAAGTGAGATGTGCTGAATTAATCACCAAGGCAGTATTTACTCTGTCAGCTAGTATTTTACAAATATGCATAGGATATTTATTACATGTTGAGAGAATGTGTTAATTTTATTTAACATTGAACAAGTCTCAAACAAAAAATATTTTTCAGGATGCCGTACGATTTTGTAATCATGGAGAGCTAGAAACAAAAGAAAGTTTTCACCAAAGTCAAGTTTTCCCAACACTCCCTGGAATATATATATATATATATATATATATATATATATATATATATATATATGAAAACAATGTGCTAATAGAATCTTTTTACTTTATTGCTAGCTTTAATATTACACATTTCTGGAAAAGATAAGTCTTTGGTAATTATGCATGGAAATTCTGAAATAGTGAAGACTTCAATGTGTAGTACTTCAGAGATGACTGCGTTTTCTTTACTTTTGTTGGTTTGGAAAAATAAATATGTAGAAAAATGATATGTGTTCCTCAGGCCTGTTCTGATGTCATGAACCTCCCAAGTAGGCTTGAATTGAAATATGACAGGCATTTTTTTTTAGCTGATACCACATTCAAAGTACTTAAAAATCAATACATTTATTTCATCATTTATAATAGTTATGAAAAATATTGCTAATCTAAGTGTTTGAATTTAAAAGAGGTGTGAAAAATTTAATTAAACAATTTTGGCATTATGTATTATTAGATCAATGCAAAAAGTGCTATTCCTATATTTTGTATGACTCTGGCTAAGACTTCAATAATCCTTAGAGTAATTCCTTTTTGAGTGAATTTCACAGTTACGCATGGTGTAGTGTTTGTCATCTAATATAGACAACTAATTTCCACTCTGTAAACTTTCAATGAAATAAATCATGTGAAGGAATATGTTCACAAATTATTCTATTTTTATAAGGAATAATAAAAAAGGTTCATCTTAAAATTTGCTATAAGTACTGTCTTTATAAACCATTGTTAAAACAAGATCCTAATTGATATTAACTTATTATAAGAAGAAGCAAACCAGTTAAAGTTATACCATAACATGAAATACAAATATATTATCAACTACTTCAGTTGTAGTGTTTGGCATTTAAATGTGATATATCATAATTCAGTCAGATCATATCCCATAATAGTTTTAAAATGAGTGAAATCAGGAAAACTAATGTGTATCAACTTATACAGAAACAAGTAAATTTAGAGGAAAGACTTGTAAAAAATTACAGTAAAAGCAGGGTGTTGTGGTGCATGCCTGTAATCCTAGCATTTGGGAGGCTGATGCAGGAGGATCATTACAAAATGTTGAGACCAGTCTGGGCTGCAAAGTGAGCTCAAGACCAACTTGAACTGCATAGCAAGACCCTGTCTCAGAAAGGCCAAAAAAATCTCTGCACTAATATGTTACCAGTAATTAACTATTGAGAGGTATCCAAAAGTCAGGATGAAGTGATAGAAAAAGGAGAGAAAACAGAATAAATTTAAGGTGAACTGTATACCCTTACTTGTGTATTAAATAGCTACATCTTAAACATTTATATTCTTCCAAAGGAAGTATTACTAAGATTGTGTGATATATTTGAGTTTTCACACACATTAGCATAATGCTATGACTACAGGCAAATGTATCTTTCTTGAAGTCATCAAAATTGATCACATTTTAAATGAATAGTTAGATTTCATGAATCACAGGTGAAGTCAAGTAATGAAACTTTTGGCTCTGTATGTGTAAATTATTACAAGTAATATGGCAATTCTTTCTTCTTACACTTCCTATAATCTCTCTAATTTTCAAGCTATATTTTATATTTGAATTTCTTTTAGGAAAAAAATTTCTTCTCATCGGCTCTCACCAAAGTGTCTCCTAACTAACTTGAGGTTTTCAGCCACACCTGAGACCTCAACTTGAGGGAAGATAAAAGGTTTCTCAGAGTGACTTGGTGCACATTAATGGATATTTTTTTCATTTTTAGTGCAAATGGTTCTTCAAGATTATAAGGAATACCTCAACCTCACTTTCACCTTACCCAAAGCTGCGGATATTGTTAGCAGTTGCTGAATAATGTGTAATTAATAATTTTGGTTTTGTTCCTCTCACTGTACTGTTTTAACAGTCACTATCTTTTGACTTGAATTGATGTTAATTTTCGTTTCTGAAAAATGATCTTTTCTCTGTGCTTATTTATACTTTTAACCGCTTTTAGTTCTCTAAGATGTAAGGATTTCACTTTTTTGCAAGAGGACTAAGATTCAGAGAAACAGAAACCCCATAAGAGGTCAGTATGTGTAGCATAATGTACAGAAATCAAATGTCAGATTCTTTCTGTCTCATTAACTCTCTAGCTTTTTATCAATTCTTTGAATTTACTTTCATTTTATGTTTCTCATCCATAAAACAGGGAATTAGTGAACTGTATTTTTATTAGTGTATGCTTGCAGTACATAATGCTTACATTCCTTGTGGGGAGTTGGTACACACACACGGTCCACCTTAATTCCTTTTATTCATCCCTTTCCCTTTCTCTATCTATCTCTTGAGCCTTTCTTTTTTTTCATGCAAATTTACAGTACATAATGTCTGCATTGCTTGCATTCCTTTTTAAATACATTTATTTCCTAGAACAGTTTTGGATTTATAGAAAATTATAAAGATAGCGTAGAGCTTATTACATCCTGCATCGAGTTTCCCGTATCAGCATCTTACATTAGTGTGGCACATTTGCAACAATTAATTACCCAATATTGAGGCATTATAATTGGCCAAAGCCCATACTTTATTAAAATTTCCTTACTTTTTATCTAATATCCTTTTTATGTTTCAGGATTCTATTCAGAATATCCCTTTAAATTTATTTTTCCTGATTCCTTACGCTCCTCTTGGTTTTGAGTACTTCATGTTTTTCTTCTATTGATGACCTTGATATTTTGAGAAGTACTAGCTAGGTGCTTAATAAAATAGCCTCCTGTTAGTTTTTGTCCAAGAATTTTTACTCAAGAATTGACTGATACAATGGGATTTTTTCCAACAGTACAGATAAGATTCCATTTCCATCAGCTATATCATATTATGTGCATATAACATCAGCATGATTTATAATTCCTGGTTGTGGTAGCATTTGTCAGATTAATTCACAATAAAGTGATTCCTTTTCTCGTTTCTTGTACCCTACTCTCCAGAAAGTTTCCATGTGTAGCCAACCTTTAAGAATTGAGGGTTATACTTCATATCTTTATCTGGACACAAATATAGACACAAATTATTTGAAATTATTGTCTTAAACTATAATCTCTTTTTCCCATTCATTTCATCAGTATTTTATTTATATTAACATAAGAATATATATTTTATTCTGCATTATTTTATTGCTCAAGTCTTTCTACTGTGATCATTGGAGTTCTTTAAGCTGGTTTTTGTTACTCTTACCCATACATCTGTTATTGTAAAGGAACACTTTCTTTTGGAGCTACATAAGCTCCAGGCTCATCTTATATGTTCCCTGCTCCAGTTCCAGTATCAGTCTTTTTCTCCAGATGCCTTAGTTCTTTTTACTGGGGAATGGTATTAGAAACCAAATCTGGCCGCATAAAATAAAAACAAGAGATTAGTAAGTACTCATTTCAATCATTCTGTTTTTCTGTACCTCCTCACAGTATTTCTAATGCTAAATTCCTGAACACTAACATCTCTATGTCACCAAATTAAAGAGATTTTATTTCTAGTCCCTGTTTTTAGCCTCTTAAAAGCTTCTGACATAGTGCATCTCTCCTATGAATATGAAGCCTTTTCTTTCACTGGTAATTTCATTTCAAGTCTCTTGTACTACTTTCCACTTTTGATAATCTTCCCTTATTCTAATTCCATAGGATTGGCTCAATTAATGCTTTCTCATTATCTGATGAATCTATTCCTTTCAATACCTTCTGTAAACTTATCGCCCATATTTTTAATCTTTGATTCAAGACTTACTCTCTAAAATTCAGACATGTATATCCAGATGCCTTCTTAAAGTACGAACTTTAGGTCCTGAAGGAACTTCCATGGAGAATTTTTAATTTCTTTTCCATGCTTCATTACACTAGAACATATTATCACTGTGTATAATAATTAATGGTAATTCTGTACTTCTATAAAGCTTGTATTTGAATTCTTTTCCCTGATTCCCAAACTTTACTATTTTCCAGTTTAATGGCTCAATCAAATTCCTTTCTGATTTTTATGCAAAAGTTTTGTATGCCCTGAACTTTTAGTTTAGTCTTTGCTCTATATGAAATGCCATTTCTTGGAGATCAAATTCAGATATTACTTCTTAATTTGAGGTCTTGTACTAAGTTATTCTTCAGAAAAAATTCTGTCATCACCATTGTTCTATCACACTATATAATCCATTTTGACATACCAAATAAATATTTTTCATTTCTAAGCCTATTTTAAGCCCAGTTTTCATGTTTTTTCTTTGTATGATTCTCCCTTTCACTGGAGAAGACCAAAGGAAGGAAGAAGGAAGGAGCTTTGCCTGACTGGTTCAGTGGTAAATCCTCAAGGCCCAGTGGAGTGACTAAAGCATATTTATGCCATTAAACATTATTTAATAAATAATTGAATAAATGTAGATTGAAGAGAGCATCATTGGTCACTTAACCTATTAAAATAAGTTGAAACTTATTTTATCATACCTATTTATAGAAGTAAAATTGTCTCACTCCCAATATTGGGAAATTAATATGTGAATTCATATATGAATATAAATAAATTGATATAATTTCAATAAAATAGAATCACAGATTCATCAAACAGTTATACGAAATGTATACCCTAAGTAGTATGAGTAAAATTGAAAAATAATGATTGTTTTTTGGACAAACAGATCCTGATTAATCACTAAAGATGGATTATTGGTTGCACAGGAATTTTCATTAGTGCTATGTTCGTGGCTTGTGTTCAAACAAGCCTAAGACTTTGCTTACACTGCATAAATACTTTGCCCAGGACAGTAGGCTTTTAAATCTTGAACAAAATCAGACAACTAGATGGAATTTCAACTTTGATGACAAGAGAAATGTCTGGATCACATGCAGGATTACTTTATGACCAACTCATATTTGTATTTATAATGTGAAAATAAAGTATAAAATGTTCAGTGAGAAATATAATGCTTTCAATGTCGTACAACTCTCTTGATTGTTATTCAAAATGATTCCATTCATCCAGTGTTAAAATAAAGGTTTTATAAATCATCATTTAATGTAAAATGGTTTCTACGGTCATTTTGTGGTTTTTATGACCATTTATGAAATATGGATTTCTGATCTGCAAAAAGAAATAGTTAGAATGTGAGTATAAAATTTCAAGATTCTACTTAATGGTCAGTTGTATTAAAAACTGTATTTTCTACCCTTATTTTAGATTTTTTTTGTTTTTGCTGTTAAAAGAATAAAATATATCCCAGTATACAGGAGGCAAATACATGTCTTCTATCGATTTTGAAGAACATGAATCTTCAACCATTTGGCCAACCTGGACCACAGTGAGTAAGAAAAATTGTTTTGAGCTACTTAAAAAATACAATAATATTAAAAGTTTACAATTTCAGCATCATATTACTAGCTGTCTGGGGCCACCTGCGGCTCAGGCATTTCACAAGTTGGACATGCCTGTTTAGATGGAAGGTTATGTTTGTAAGAGTAAAATTGCTCCTCTCTCTTCCAATGTGAAATGATGTGGCCAGGCAATTGGAGAGCCACAGAAACTGCCTGATGTGTTGGTTTGTTGGACTGTATAACACTTCTATACTATAGCACAAAATATGATCATGCTTTGTGACTTCAATACAAACACTTCTTCTCACTAGTGAATTTAAGTACCTTTCTACTAGGTTATTGCTACTAATTCATTTTTTGGATTTGCCTTTGTGTATGTTGGCTATTTCTTTTGTAGAGAGTTTTTTGCTTGTTTCTTACTGATGAGAAACAGTTCTTTTTTGTATGTTGGATATCATTTCTTTGTTTCTTATATCATTTGCATATTCATTTCTCCTATTGTATCACTCGTCTTTTAACATAATTTACATTTTTTTAAAAATGTGTTTAGCAGCATAGTTTGGCTTTTAAAAAATTTGCTGCATCATTTAAAAGCATCATTAGTTTATCAGAAAAGTATATAACTCAGGAACATCCAGAGAAAAGACATGTGTAGTATATGGTACAGGAGTACAGAAATGAAAACACTTATACGTTCAGTCATGTAGAGATTCTCCAAATTCTCTATCCTTCTGGGATTTATAGGTGTAATTCATAAATCACAAGCCCTTGGTGATCAACTCATCTTTGGCCCCTGTCCCCTCCCTGAAAGTTGAGAGAATGTAGTTGAATATTCCAAGCCTCTGGAATTTGATTGGCTCCCCTGAAAATCTATCAGAATGCTCCCTACCAGTGTTCTCATTTGCAAACAAAAAGATACTTATCAATTGGAATTTCCAAGTGTTTTAGGAGTTATGTGCTAAAAAACGTGGGTGAAGACCAGATATATTTCTTTTTTATGTCACAATTCACTCTCTGATCTCTGCCACCAACCCCTTATACTAAACTAATTATAAATATCATACTGAAAAATTGCTAGGATACAATTTAGTCACTAATAATTAGCATAAACCATTGTCATATTATATTAAAATGGTTGCAGGGAGAAGCCATTGGCTTTGCAGATTCTCACTGCAGATATTGCAGTCATCTACCATGACTTGAATGTTTGTGTCCTCACAAAATTCAGAGGTAATTTAATCCTCAGTGAAAAAGTATTAAGTGATTCAGCCTTTGGGGAGTGATTAAGGATGGATCCTTTATAAATATGTGCCCTTATACAAGAAGTTCAAAGAAACTCATTTGCCTGTTTCACCATATGAAAATGTAATAGAAAAGCACCATCTACGAACCAAAGAGCAAATCCTCATCTGTTCTTCAATCTCTTAGCACTTTGTTTAGGACTTCCCAGCCCTTGGTGATTATAAGCCATAAACTCCCATTGTTTAGACATGTCACCCTGTTTAAAGTGTTGTGTTAGCACTGTCCAAATAAGCTAAGACCAGTTCCAACAGCAGGAGTAGTCTTGACCAACTTACCGTTCACACTTTTTGATATCTTACATACAACTAACTTAAGAGGCATCACTGTCTCCTGCTCTGTTATACTTCAGAAGATAAAGATAATATTGGATTTCTGTCACTATGTAACGCATTTACTCACTCCTGTACTCTTTTTTCCCGGTTCTGGGAACTGAGCTCAGGGTGTCACTGAAGCTAGGCAAGTACTCTACCTCTGATCTACATCCCTAGTCCTTTTAAATTTTTTATTATTAGTATTTTGCAATGTATAATTTTTACATTCCTCTTGGAAAATTGGTAAAAATACACATCACATTTAGTTGTTTCCCACCCAACTTCATCTCCTCTGTACCCCCTCCCCAATTCTTTTCCACTTCAACAAAATTTTTCTTTTAGTTTGCTCTGCAAAATACTTATATTTTGGGTTTTTAGAATGACAAAAAGCATATAGTATTTAATGTTCTGTATCAGATGTATATCACTTAGCATTTTGGTCTCAAAAATATATTTTCTTACAAATGTCTCATACTTAGCCTTCTGTATGGCTGAGCAGTCTTGCACTGCATATATATATATATATATATCACGTCTTCTTTATTCATCTGTAGATATTCATATATGCCACTTGCATAACTTAACTATTGTTAGTTATGCTGTTATAAACATGAGCATATATATATATATATATTCATATACAATATGATGACTTTAACTCTTCTGAGATTGTACTCAGACTAGATATAGCAGCATCAAACAGAATGTTTAGTTTTTTTAAAAGACCTTCTATATAAATTTCTGTGGTGTTACATTAGTTTATATTCCTTCCAACAGTGTAAAGAGTTCCTTTTCCCTCACAATCTCATAAGCATTTGTTGGTTTTTGAATTCTTGATGACAGCCATTCTTACTCGGATAAAATACAATGTCACTGCTGATTTGCATTCTTCTGACAACCAAAGGTGCTAAGCTTTTTCCCCATGATTATCGTCCATTTGTACTTGTGTCTTTGGCAAGTTTTCATTTCAATTGGTGATTTTTGATTAGATCTTTTATTTTGGAGCAGTCTATTTTTTGAGTGCCTTGTATATTCCTGATACTAGTGCTGTAAGGAGCAGCGGAAACAAGCATTCTGTTGTTTGCTTCGTCACTCTGTCAATTTTTTTCTTTTGCTGTGAAGAAGCTTTTTAATGTTATATGGTACCATTGGTTAATTGTTGGTATCATTGCTTGTGAAATGGGCGTCTATTTAGAAAATTGTTATGTGAGCCTATCTTTAAAAGTTTTACCAACTTGTTTTAATCCAGTTTTTTTTTTTTTTGCTTTGTTTTGTTTTGTTTTTTGGGTTTTTTTCTTTTTTTTCTTTTCGAAATAGGGTCTCACTATGCAATTCAGGCTGGCTTTGAGCTTAAACTGTAACCCAGGTCGGTCTTAAACTTGCAATTATTCTCCTGCCTCAGCCTCCCAAGTGCTGGTTTTATATCTATACCTTTGATTCATTTTGATAGATTTCAGTACAGGGCGAGAGATGTGACCTGAGAGTGACTCTTCAGTGTGTGAATAACCAGTACATTGGTTATCTGTTGTCAGATGACTGAATGTGCACAGGGTTGTTTTGATGATTTATTCTATTCCAGTGGCAAACATGTCCATTTTGATGCCAGTTCCATGGGTTTATTTTCTTACTGTAGCTTTGTAGTCTAACTCAAAATCTGTTACAATGCCTCTTGCTTTGCTCTATTTGCTCAGGATTTCTTAGGATATTCTGTTTCTTTTTTGGTTTCATTTAAATATCAGGTTATTTTTTCAAGTTCTGTGAAGAGTGTTAGTATTTTAATTGAAATTGCATAAAAATATGTGCATACTTTTTGATAAAATGGACATTTTGATAATATTGGTTCTGCCTATCCAGGAGCAGGAGGGTTTTTGTTTTGCTTTGTTTTGTTTTTATTTTCTGTGTGTGTGTGTCTTTCATTTTCTAATGTCCTCTTCAATTACTTTTCAGAGTCCTATTGTTTTTTGTTAGAGAGGTCTTTTACTTCCTTGGTTAAGGTGATTCTGTCTGTTTAATTTTTTTAAAGTCACCATGAGTGGAATTGTTTCTGACTTACTTCATAGTGGGTTTATCCTTGGTGCACAGGAATACTACTGGCTTTGTGTGTTTATTTTGGGTCCTGCAGTTTGCTGAATTTGTGTGTTAGGGCTGAGAGTCTTCTGCTGGAAATTTTGTGTGTTCCATGTAAATGATTATGTCATGTGCAGGGAAGATAGTTTGACTCTTTCCCGTCCTATTTGTGTCTCTTTCATTTCTTTCCTTTGCATGACCCCTCTGTACGGCCCTTTTCTGAAGTACATTTGGTGACCAATACATCAAGTGGGAGAGAGGAAGATAAATCTGGAATAACGTGAATTAGCAAGATAATAATTATACCCATCATTCTAGGGTCTTTTCCCTTTGGCAAAAATTACACAGTCACACTATGGTTCCACTCCAGGTCGTCTTCCCTAGAATCACCAGAAATGGACAGGAATCCAGCTGAAAAGGACCCAGTAGTAAATGATTCCATTTGTAATACATTTTTCTGAATAGGAAACTTTACAGAGAAAATAGATTGGTGTTCACCTAAGGTGGGGTGCATTGGAGACAAATAAAAAGTGAAATGTTAAGGGATTTATTAAAAAGATAAAATTATAAAACTCTTGGAAGGAAATATTGAAGTAAACTTTAAAATCAATTTTATTGGTCAGTTTTGACATACATAATGATCACATTCATCATGGGGAGATTTTCAGACTCTTTCTGCTTGATTGTCTTTTTCTCTCTACCTCGCTCACCTCCCTCAGCCTTCCTTCCTTCCCTGTTTACAAAAGCTTCATTTCTGTTTTTTCCTTCTCTTTTCTTTTTCCCCTTTTATCTTTCTTTCCTTTTTCTCTCCCTCTCCCTTGTTCTTCCCATTTGTACATTTTATGGAAGTAAACTTAGGTGATTATTTCTTGGATATAGCATCTTAGATACTGAATCTTAGATAGGGTAAATGTTTTTCTGAGGTGATGAAGTATTCTCAAGTGATTTTGAGGGCAGTTGCAAAATTGTGACTATACTAATAGTATTTATTGACTTATACAATTTAAGTTAGTAAATTCTATGATATGTGAAATATACTTCAATAAACTTTTTTTTTTTTGACAGGGTCTCAATATTCAGTTCAGGCTGGCCTTGAGTTCACTTTGTAGCCCAGGCTAGTCTCAAACTCACAAAGATCCTCCTGCCTCAGCCTCCCAAGTGCTGGGATTACAGGCTTGGGCCACCACGCTCAGCTAATAAAGCTTTTTAGATGACATTTTATGGACTTCTTTTATGTTAAACTACCAGATATATAAAATTGTATCTAGTAAATGTTGCAATCTGGGAAAAATGGAGGAAATAGAGAAAAATTCTGGCTGAACAAGAATGAATGTCTGAGTGTGCTAAAACAACAATGAATTTTATGTTAAATAATGATAAAAATAAATCAGCTCTTTTTAACACTGTGCCATTAATTTTTTTCCCTTGGCTTGGCAAAGCAGAACTTATTCCATCTAAACACTGTTATTCATTCTCTCACTGGAAAATACCTTGGCTTCTACTTAGTGATATAAGCACAGAGCCCCAGAAACTTTGCCTAAGTGAGTAAATCTGTTTCAGCTCTTGCAGGCTGTAACAATTCCCTTTGATTTACAAGTTAATCTGAACTACTCCTTTAAGAATAAACTGGTTACTATGTGTGTCTATTGGGTGATTTCTGCTGGCAAACCTTGTCTACTCTCAGAAAATGAAGAAGAATGAGTAAGTTAGGGACAGAAGATTTCAATTTATCACCAATGCCACACACATGCCTTCAAATCTCTTCTAAAGATTACATTTTTCCCTTTGGCTTGAGAACTCAGGGAGATTTCCACGAGTACACAGTCATGGTTTTATAGCAGAAATACCTGCTACTTTTCCAAATTAATTAAACTCTTTGGAATATCTTGTCTGCTTTGGAATTCACTTCACTTGTGTTGTTAAAGCTAGGCATGCTACTCACATTTTTCATTATTTGAATCTACTATTTTCCACAATTCTCATATTATATAGACTATGCTATGCTTCCAATGTATATAAAGTGTCAATAACTACCACTGTTCCTAATTTATGTACACAGAGTTACTGAACTTATCAATAGCAATACTCATTGGTATACCCTACCAAAATATTTAGATTTGTAACCTCCTACTATTATGAAACTGAATTAATGATAAGGACAGTGAGAAATCTGGAAGCAACTCTTGGTGTGACAGAACAAGTACAGGGTGGGATCAGAAAGACTGATGTTAAAAAACAAAATCAAAATAATATCTGGGGTTAGTCATTTATTATTGGGTGGTATAAGCAAAATACTTAAACTCCTTCATCCATATGCATAATTTTGGAAACAAGAATAATAAATCTATTTCAGACATTGTGTAGGGAATTAACATAGCAAATTAAAAAAAATTAGTGCTATATGTTAGATATTGTAAATGCTCAGAATTTTTTTATCTTTTCTTTTTTCTTGTGTAGTTACAATGTATGTTTGCTGTTTGCATGCAAAATCTACTTTCCAGAAGCATCTGTTTTAATCTAGGAATAAAAAAACCCCATATAATGAACAAACAAATGCATAAAATTGTATTACAAATATTGAGAGAGATTTGGAGGTTGGGATGAAAGGTGAAATAGGCGGTTAGAATTAAATTTTTAAAAATTATTAACTAAAAATAATAAGGTTTACTTTTCTGTTTGTTTTCAAAACCGGGGTTCGAATCCTGAAGTACTCTACCACCAAACTATATTCTCAGCCCTTTTTCTTTTTCTTTTATTTATTCATTTTGGTGCTGGGATCTAACTCATGACCTTCCTTCAAGTGTATTTAGAGTAGTTATTTTTCAGTTAAACCCTTGGAAAACACTCTCCCCAGGCTGGGCTTGCATGTGTTGTCCTGCTGTGTCAGGCTCCCATAGGTCTGGAACTATAGGTGTGAACTCTCACACCCAGCTCAAAGATATTTTTACCTTTCAAAAGTGTAAAACTGGCCTAGAGAGTGGAGGTATGTACCAGTATAATCCCAGTTACTTGTTAGGTTGAGGCAAGAGATTTACAAACTTGAGGCAAGCCTGAGCAATTTAGTGAAACTCTGTATCAAAAAAAATCAAAGAAGGGTCTGGAGATGTAGCTCAATACTCCCTGGGTTTATTAGTACTACTCCAAAATGGAAGAAGGAGGAAAAAAGAAGAAAGAAAAAAAAAAGAGAGAAAAAAGGAGGAAGAAACAAGGAAAGAAAGGGAAAAAGGAAAGGAGACACTCAAAAGATTTAAAAAATGGTTTCTTCCGCCCAAATCACCAGACCCTCTAGCTACTAAACCATCCCTTCCAGTTTGGTACTCTCGTGAGACAAAAATCACTCCCCAGATTGTTAAACAAGCTAATTAGATCTAGCTAGAACCGGACTGATAATAGGCATGGGAATTTTTCAAGGGCATCCATGTCAAAAACTTCATTTCATACAGGTCCAGGTTTGTGAAAAACTGCACAAAGGGAAATGTCGCCACTTTAGATCCCTGAGGAGTTCAGTCCTTTGCCAGCAGCAGTGAGCGGAATTGTGCCCAAGCCTTTGCGCCGTTTCTGAGCTAAACATTGAAGTTGTTCGTCAGTTCGCTTCTTCCATCTTCACAGTCAGCAAGTTAAAAAAGAGAAAGAAACGAATTTCCAGCCTTTTAATGTGATACACTCAGAACACTAGCATGGGAATTCTCTTTCCAAAAGAAAGAAAAACACGATAGTTAAAATATTATGCAAATCAGCACCTCTCGAGGGGAACAAGAAAACATTCTAGAGTGGCATGTCACACCAGAATGATGATCATTTCTTTATGTTTGAAGAAATATATTTAATTTTAAGTGACAGTTAAGTCCTATTGCTAAGTAGTATATTTCAGAAATGGGAAGTGGATGAAGAAATGGGAAGCCTTTAGGTAACCTTTTGTTATTATCAGTGTTCTCACTGTAACAAGTGACACAGCGTTCACCTTTACCCTGACAAATGCTGTGTGGTGCAGGGAGAAGATTTAACAAAGTTTCCCCTGCAAACAGGCTCCTGTGCAAAAGATGGGCTAGGAAAACTTCGGCTATTCCTTTTCTCTCTCTTCCTGGCGCCTAGAGAGTTAAAAGGTGGAGCAAGCATTTATAACCATTCTGAGGGAAAAGATGTAATGTGTAAAACAAGGTACATTTCAGTTAAATTCTCTGATGACGCTGCCATTCTTTAACAATTCCACTCTGTGCTATTTCCATATTGTGCTCAGCCCTAAATATAGCCCAAAAGATTAAGGCTCTGAAAGGAGGTTTTCAAGATCCAAGATTTTTGCCTTGTTTTTTACTAAACTAAATATGTCTTTTACTAAACTAAATATGTCCTGTGACCCCTGACAACTCACTTAGCAATGTTAGAGTTTCCTTTTACCAAATTTAAAGATTCCTTGTAATTTCATGGTATACAGATATTTAAAACCTGCTGTCACGGATACTTATAATAAGAAAATATGTGCATGTTAGTCAATTAATTTAGTCCTTCTTCTTCTATAAACAAAGAGAGATTCCCTAAAGGAAAGCTATTTCTTTAGACATGCTGAATAGGTTCAACAAAATATAATGGGAAGGAAATATAACTAAAATTGATTTCCAGTTCTAGTGAAGACAGTTATAGATGGCCAGTATATGTTTCAACCATAAAACAAGTATATTGATGGATAAAATTTATGAAGCAGCAATTTGCAGGCAATGAGCAACAGAAAACATGAAAATACCCAATGTGAACTTTGCATCTGTTTTGATTCTGTTTGAGGAATTTTCAAAATTTTGTCTAAAGGAGCAGTGGCCAAAAGAAATCAATCACTTTAGGGGACAGAAAAAAAAAGAAAGAAAAAAACCCCAGAAATTGGGGTGATTAAACAGGCAGAAATTTTTGAGGAAGACAAAGAGCCACAGAGAGTTATGTAGAGATTTCCTTGAGTCTGGTTAAATACTAATTCATATAAACAGGATAAGACCATGAGGACAAGCAAAACAACAGTTTTGAGTCTGGTGCCTTAGACCACTTGGCCATCCTGACACTTAGAAATGACAGTTTTTCATTTGTTTGTTTGTTTCATTTTGGTTTTGATATTAATTAATTAATTAATTATTTTCTATGTAGGCCCAATAGTACCGGGAAGAACTGAAGTTCTGACTAACCATGTAAAAAGATGTCACTGAATATCATTCCAGGGCTGGGGATTTAGCTCAGTGGCATAAGCACCTGCCTGGCAAGCACAAGGTCCTGAGTTCGATTCCTGATATCACAAAAAAAAAGGATAAAAGAATATCATTCCATCATTCAATGAAAATCTCACAATGGTTTCTCTTCATAACTAGATATTATTTAGCCTTAGAGAAAGAGTCATGCTAAATCAGTTCTAACGAAACTCGAAACTAGTTTGAATTTAAGGAAAATGATTCAATAGTAACTCAACTGGCTGGCAGAATAAAAATGACAGCTTTTGAAAGGAAAATCAGATTCTTGATGCAGTATAAAATTGGTGTGGTTTAAAGTGTTGCAACCCACAATCTGGAGATAATAGTCAATGGAAACAGACTTTGGGGCATTATTGTACAAATTAGCAGAATAGGAATGATTTCAATCATTGATGTGGATACGTTCAAAGAATTAACAAAAAAGATGGACATAATATATAAAAAGAAGGCATAAAGTCCAAAGAGGATGAAAACAAGATGTTGATAGCTGTTACCTCCTCCAGATGTCATAAACAAGTAAACAAACAAACAATCCCCAATCAGTATAAACAACAAAACACACATATAGATTCAGAATTGATAATTCTGATTCCTTTCAGATTAACTAAGTACTTTATTATTCTATCATTTTCTATTTTCAAGAAATGGAAAAAAAGTTTAAAAACATCCCAGTGAAGAAGACAAAACATAGACATGAGCATCAATAAGAATGGATGCTAATGTTTTGCTTGAATAATGAAAGCATAGAGCCAAAAGCAAATATTTAAGATAATAAAAATAAAGTTTTCATCCTTGATTTTTCTGTACAGAAAAAAAGCATTATAAATGTAGGTAAGATAAAGACATTTTCTATTTAAGAGAAAGAGAAGTTGACATCAGAGGAACAGAAGTAAAAGAAATGTTAAAGCCATTTTTTTCAGGATTTAGCCATAAAGATGGTTACTGATCCTTTATGATGTACAAATAATGAGTAGAGAAAAGAAATTCATAAACCTGGGTGCAAGTAAAGAAGTTTGTTCATTTTTTAATATTTAAAGCCTTTAATGAAAAGTATTATCTAATAAAATATATTTTCATAGAATTTGGATGGTTTAAGGTAAAACAATATATTTGTATTTAGTGTTTGTAATAAGCATAAAAATAAAGTGACTGAAATTATTTTGCAGGCTTAATGTAGGAAGTAGTGAAATTTACCGTTTTATTGTAGATATTAACTTTAATATAATCTCTAGATGTACAGAATACAATAAAACAGATAAAACTTTAAAGGTTAATATAGAATGATAGAATAATAAAGCACTTAATCTTTAAATAACTTAAAGTAGGAATTAGAAGAATGGAATAACAATATAAGACACAATACTGTTTTTAAAATTTGGGTAACAGTAGATATAAACCAATGTACAGAAATAGTTTTCCAATGTTATTTACAGGGAAGCTCTTTCTTATTTGAAAGAGAGTAATGTGAATAATAATAAAGGTAAAACATGTATACCTACATCAACATCTAACAAGGTAGCCCTCAGGAAGAGAGCCTTACTATCAGACAGAAAGTGGGCATGTCAGAATGACCAAAGTCAGTTCATAAGAAGACATATACACCACAGTCACTAGTGGGTGGAAGAAGTTCATAGAAAAAACTCAGTAGGGATACAAAGAAATAATATGTACAACAGTATTAGACATCCGTTCATTTTACAGGAGCACGAGGACTATTTGAAATGAAGACCATTTTTGAGCTATAATTTTAATCGAGAGCCTCAGAGGTATGAAATTATACAACAGGTACCCTGAAATGGCAAAATTTAATTAGAAATTAAAAAAAGGTATTGAAAAATCTTAACATATTGTGGAAGCAGGATCACACATATAAAATTTATGGTTAAAACAAGAGCCAACAACATTAGAAAATACTTATTTTTGAATAATAACTAAAACATAGAATTTAAGACTGGTTGCCTGCCCAATTTGTGATTCTACTACAATGTGTTTAGAGTGAAAAGAGTAACTTCAGTTGCTATATTAGTAAAAAGAAAAAAATATAATCAATCATTCAAATGCTTACCATAAATTTTTGTAAAAAAAAACCTATTTTGTTTTACTAAAAAAATCACCTAAGCAAGCCAGGCATGGTGGCACATGCCTGTCATTCCAGTATTCCAAAGGCTAGGGAAGGAGGATCTTTGAGAGTTTAAGACCAGCCTGGGCTACAAAGTGAGCTCAAGGCCAGCTTGAACTACATAGCGAGACTCCGTTTCAAAAAGATGAAAAAGTAAAGTTACCTAACTAATCACAAATAAATGAAAGCAAATAATAAACATGAGATGGACAATAAATGGGTCAGAAATAGAGAGAAATTCATGAAATTTCTTATTATCTGCATGAAAGTATTACCATCCTCCACAAATAAAGAACAATAACTCTTAATAAAGCCATAACTAGACTGATCAAGGATGAAAAAAGTAGAGAAAAACTCAGAACCAGGAAAAAAGTAGAAACATTAGAAAACTATAATTATGAACAACTTGTTAATTATAAATTTTATAACACATAAAAATGACTTAATTGAAAACTCAAGAGGCTAACTCAAGAAGATTAGCTAAAACATAGTTTCTTTCTAGACACTGGAAGTTTTATAATTAGCTATTTCTCACAAGGCAATCTTCATGTTGAAATTTTAAAAAAGTTAAAGGAGGAAATAGTATAGATCATAAACAAAGTCATTCAGAAATTAGTGGAGAAGGAAATTCTTCCAATTTATCTTATAGAATAATCATAAATTTCATAGAAAAACTAAGCAAAGCTATAACAAGAAAATAAAATCCCACACCAGGATACTTAGACATGACTAAAAAAATATTTTTAAGTCAAATCTGCTAGTACCAAAAAAAAAAGAAAGAAATAGGGTAATATAGCCAAATTGAATCTATTCCTAAATGGAAAGGAGATTTAGCATTTAAAATCAATCAATAGAATTCACTACATTAATAGAATGAAGGAGGTAAAATATAATTATGTCAATGGATACAGAGAAAGCACTGAACACAGTTTTTTTATTTTAAAGAGAAAAAACAATAAAAACAAAGATACAAAGATAAAAACAAAGAGTTTCTAAAGCAAGAGAATAAGAAATTGACAATGGTTAATATATGTTGTTATCTTCAAAGTAATTGCTCAGATTACAAGATATACACATACATAATTGATCAAGCAATATAAGCACAACCCACTCTCTTCAATGAACTAAGAGAAATCAGTAGTATAATTATATTAGCTACCTTGTGTATGTATGCTTATTTGTTCCTTTTCCCTTCCTTCTTTTATTCTTTAACCCATCCCAGTTGTTCTTTCCTTCTGGGCTGTTCCTTTCCTTTTCACAGTATCTATTTTTGATTTTATGTCTTATTTACTTTTCAGTTTCTTACACTGGGGAGATAGTTCGATGTTTACACATGTGGCTCTGATTCATTTCACTTATGAGTATGGACTCTAGTTGCATCTGTTTACCTATAAAAGCCTCAAGTTTATCCTTCTTTATAGCTAAGTAGTACTCTAGTACACAAAAATGCCACAGCTTTTTAATCCATTCCTCAGTTGAGGGGCATTTGGGTTGTTTCCAACATTTAGCTATTAAAAATTTTGCTGCTATAAACATAGGTGCACATATATGGCTGTGGTATGATGTTCTTTATTCTTCTAGGAAAATGCCCAGAAAGGGAATAGCTAGATAGAATAGGACCTCCGATCCTAGCTTTTTAGGAATCTCCACACTGTTTCCACAATGATTACACTAGTCTACACTCCCACCAACAATGGAAAAGGGTTCCTTCACCCCTGCAGTCCTCCAGCATCAGCATTTGGCTGATTTCTTGATGGCAGCCATTCTGTCCGGGATGAGATGGAATCTCAATGTTGTTTTAAACTATTTCTCAAATGACCAATGATGTTGAACATTTTTGCCTACATTTATTTGCCATTTGTATTTCTTCATCTGAGAAATGCCTATTCATCGTGAAGCTTAGTTTTGGATTAGGTCTTCCAGTATGGGGAAAGGTTGCGTTTTTCAATTCTTTATGTTCTAGATAGAACTCCTTTGTCTGAGAGAGAGTTAGCTAAAGACTTTTTCCATTCTGTGGGCTTTCTTTTTGCTGTATTGGTGATTTCTTTTGAGGTGAAAAAAACTTTATAACGAGATCTCAGTTGTTTATTCTATGAATTATTTCCCTTGCAGTTTTGCGTTTGTTCATGAACTGTGCTTACCCCTATATCTTCAAGTTTTCTACCTACTTTGTCTTTCAGTAGATTTAGTGTTTCTATTTTAATACTTAGAACTTTGATCTTTTTTTTTTTTTTTTTTTTTTTTTTTTTTTTTTTTTTTTTTTTTTTTTTTTTTTTTTTTTTTTTTTTTTTTTTTTTTTGTAGCCAGGATCAAACTCCTGACTTCACTTTCTAGGCAGGCACTTGCCGCTGATCTAAATCCCCAGCCTTTTGATCCATTTTGACTTCACTTTCTAGGCAGGCACTTGCCGCTGATCTAAATCCCCAGCCTTTTGATCCATTTTGACTTTGTTTTAGTGAATAGTGATAAGCACGGATCTAGTTTTAGTCTTTGGCATATAGAAAGCCAGTTTTTCTGGTACCATTTATTAGACACACTATGTTTCTCCTAGTGAACACATTTTGCCACTTTGTCAAAGATAAAGTGACTTAGTATGTTTGTGGTTGTGTCTATTTCTTCTAATGAAACACACTTTAATCCACATTCATGGTAATATCTCATAGCAAAGTGGAGAGAAGTCCTTCAAAACCAGATAAGGGCATTTATGAAAATTCTATTGCAAGATCACACTTAATTTTGAGAGACAGTGACTTCCCTCTAAGTTTAGAGCTCAAACTTACTTTGTGTCTACATCTATGTAGCACTGTCCTTGATGAAATATCCAGTGCTATAAACAAGGACAGTAAGCAAAAAATATAAATAATCAATTTTAAAGATAAAATCTATGACCTGGGACAAACACACACACACCAAACTGATATTCTAATGATTATTCATTCAGTGTTAAGGATATACTAGAAATAAACTTAGTAATTTTTAAAAAATTTAAGATTATTTTATGGCATATATAGAAATTCCAAAGAAATATTAAATATAAATATTAAAAATAATAAGTGAATTAGTGAATACCACAGACCACAATAGCAATAAAAGAATATCAGTTTCAGTTATATAATCTAGTAGTGAACAATTGTCAAATTAAATAAAAGTATCATTATACTAGCATCATAAATTTAACCCAGGTAGCATCAAACTGAACATATAATGTGAAAGATCACTATACAAAAGCATACAAAGCCTGGAAAGATTATTTAAAAGGCTTAAAATATTGTAGAATATTTCATGTTAATAGATTGGCAAATACAATATTATGAATAAGCCAATATAGCTCCTAAAATATTTGAAGAGAAATTCCTGCACAAATTAAAAACTCATTCTATGTTTTCTTCATTTCTTTACTTATTTTAAAAAATTTACCATATGCTTTCCCTGTTATTAGTATCTTACAAGGCTGTGTAGATATGAATAAGAATTTTGATACACTGTTTACTAGGTAATTTTCAAAGCACTGGTTTTGTAACTATAAATATGGCGAACAAGACTAAAATTGAACATGTATCTTCTCACTTCTCCCTGTAACCCTCGTGAAACAGTTATTATGGTTTTCCTCATACTATAAATGATAATTTAAGGCATGGACAAGCTACATTACATGCCCAAGCACAATTCTACTACAAGTCAGAGTACAGGTAGGATTTATTATCCATTGACTACCAGCAGGGCAAAGTAATATGTGGGACAGTCACAAAATCATCCATGGAATTGTTATTACTATGTCAACATTTCTTTTTTTTATCAAGTCCAAGGAAATTCAGTTGTAATAGAAACATTTACCACAGTTACATTTTCATCATAACTAACACAAGCTAATATTCTGTATAAAATTACTACCATGAATTAACTTTATGTCTGCAGAAAATGGGATTCTATGTAATTACTGATTTCCATTCACAGTAAAAAAGCAAATTATCTCCACCAACATAAATGCATCATAAATTGTTTTGAGGCATAATGAAGAAATGAATTTCTGAAAGAAATATGGACCAAATCTGCCAAATTATTGTAAATGATAGCCCCTTTAAAATTAGGGCATGTAATTGCAATTGGAAAATGTTATCCTGCTAATGGTTACATTATTATTTGGCTAGACCAATAATCCTCTTTGCTGATGCTCCATTTCTAGAGTATTGACAGGTTTTACACATTTAAACATCAAAATGCCATCATATATATATATAATGATTTACTGTTTTCCACATCAGATTTGTCATAACAGTGTCATACATGAATGTAATGTAATGACATTTTAATTGAAAGAAGATGATTTGGTAAATAAAAATAAACCTAGTTTTCTTTGTATATTTCTGAGTGGCTGACAATTTTCAGCTGAATATACTTTCAATTCCAAAGATTTTTCTAACATATGGCCACTTGCATTTAATCTTAATGAGTGCAAATAACCTTTACTATGTGACATTTGAAATAAAAAAGAATAATCAACTTTATTTCAGCATAGCTTTTTAAAACAATTATCTATTATATTTTGTGTAAGAATGTAACATCTGTATTACAAACAGTCACAGATAATAATGGTATGATCCTTTTACTGTAAAACTCTCATGCTGTCTAATAGAAGGAATTGTCTATGTTAGTCAATTCTATCTATCCAGTAGTACTCAATTAAAATATTTTAAAACCAAATTTCCAGCCCAAGGATATAGCTCAGTGGCATAGTGCCTGCCTGGAAAGCATGAGGTCCTGATTTTGATTCCCAGAAAGAAAAAAAAAATTCCATTGAACCTAGAGTGACTAAATTTGAGGCTCCATAGAAGAACTAATAGATGATGTCTCTTCTACATTAAGTGCTCACTTAACTTAGAGACATGGAGGCTAAGTCCCTTGTCACTTCACTAAGATTTCTCCTGCATGTACTTCCCTGACTATGACTTCCCCAGTGTCCTGGTATCAGCACTGTTGTAGAAGTAAAATCACTATTCCTGTGCTTGTCCCCACATTGAAGAATGTACAAATCAGTATAAAATAATTCTCTCAAAACTGTAAATCAACAGAGCTTTGGAAAACTGCTTTATAAAAACGAAAAGTTAATGTTATCATGAGGAGGTTAAACTATGCTATCTTGGAAACTTTTCTATTTGAGTTAAACTAATGACCTTGATAAAATAGCCTGTGCAAAATCACTCTGAACTATCTGCCATTTTTTAAAAGAAACAGACAAAATTCTCATGGGAAAGATACCCTTTTTATACCAGAAGCAAAATTAGTATCTTATCTTCAAAAATTGGAAGTCCAGGCTGAGAAAATTACTTATCAAACTTGTAATAACTCATCTTTTAAGAATCTCCATATAATTTACTTGCTTTCTCACAATTTACCATCCTTTGCCCAATTTATTCTATTAGTAACCAGCTATACTTTCATTCTTCATTTGACAATTTAATTTTAAAACTTAACCATGACCTTAAAAGGGGGAATACAGGTGTAATTTTTCAGCTCCTATAATGACAAAGAAATTAAACTAGATTTTTTTTTCAGTACAAGGATCAAAAAACTAGATTTATTTATAAATGCTAATTTAACTTTTTTACAGACAAAAGAGAGACTGTGAAGTTTATTTATATATTAGATTTTTCAAAACTTTGGGTTTTCTTCATATAAATATGACAAAATATCCCCTAATGAATTACAGCAACAATTTTTTAGAATTTCCATTTTTATTTGTTATGACTTCTTTCTGTAGGGGAAAATGATTGAATTTATTGATTATCTTAGTTACCTTTTACTTGTTGCTGAGACAAAATACCCTGATGCCCAAAGTTGGGAAAGGAAACGTTTATTTCTTACAGTTTTTGGAGGTTTCAGTCCATACTCAGTTGGTTCAAGACAGGGTGGCATGGAGGGGGCACAGTTCATGGCAACTGCAAACAGCAAGGCAGAAACGAGCAAGAGAGAGAGACAAACCTTCTTCCTGCTATTACATCACATTTTGGCTCCACCCCCAGGTGGGTGTAGCACTGACACCATCCATCCAAGCGCTAGACAATGAACCAATCACAAATGCACAATGCAAACACATGAGGCCTGGGGGCCACCGACATGAACCATGACACTAATGAACTGAATTTTATGTTCCAAATCTCTGTTTTACTTGAAATCCCACCCACACATCATTTAGTAAACATTTATAAGCTTAGGACAACTAGACTGATGAAAAATTTATTGTAAGCCACTTATTTTCATCTTTAGCCTTCTCAAGACTCCTGGAAGATCTAGAAGTAAAAATCATGGGAAATAACAACTAGTAATATGAACAAATTATTTGAGATTCATTTTACATATCTGTGCAATATGATTGAAATATAGCTGCTTCAGTGGAAAATCTGGAGAACTGACAGATCATATGAAAAGTGACTGGTAGGCCTATAGTCATCTTTCAAAAAAATGCCTTTGAAATCAGAACACAGATTTGGTTTTATACAAGTGAAAAGCAGTGTTATGTCTTGTATCTAGATGTCCCCCTTGGTGTGAATGGCAGGTGATCATAGGTGGGAAGTTTTGAACACAGCTGGATTGGGTTGCATGCTATTGGAATTAAGAATGTGATGCTGGATTAAAGGTGTCATGCTGGGATTAAAGGTCCTCCCCCTTGGTGTGAATGGCATCACCCCCAAAAACAGGTGGTCTGCATACACTTTAGAGACAGAAACAAGTTGCTTTGCTACTTCACTGCTTTGCTGCCTTCCACATGCCCTGCTTTGCCATGAACTCCTTCTCTGTGACACCCCTCTGCCAACCCACCTTGCCTTGGAGACAGCTGAATATGAGTTGGAACCTCTGCAAACTATGGACTGAAATAACCTTTCCTCCTTTAACTTTGGGTTTCTGGTATTTTGTTTCAGCAGTGAGACAAGTGATTAAAACATCATCAATCATAGAACAAAGCACCATGTTATAGACACATTGTGGTCTAGACTACAACTGATTTGTAACACTCTTTTTATAATAATTTATGCTATTAATAAGTTAGTTTTATGTTGTTCAGCATTCTATGTTTCATTAAAATCATGTATGATGCCTGGCCACAGCACGCCAAGTGTCCAGTGCAGGTTCCTCACATGGGACGTAGGTTCTGCCCAAGACGCAGTCCCACAAGGACAGGGATAAAGCAGAGACTGTTGATGATAAAGCTTGTTGGACTCCTTGAATGACATGTTCAATTTAAATGCAAAGACTGGGAGTGTCAATAAAAATGTAAAACCACACACACAAAAAAATCATATATGAAACAGAGATAAGAACCACGTCAATGAATAATGTGTGTAACAACTAATTTAGATACTTTAAAATGTGCTATAAACATGGATAACACAATTTATAGCTCATTGCGAACCACTTTTATTAAATTCTTTGCCATAGATCTCACTACAGGACCTCTTTTTTGGAAGATATCTTTGACTTTGCCTTGATCAAGAGCTTGTAGAAAGATACAGAAACTACAGGCACACTCATTTGAAATCAACAGAGCCAACATTCAAAATAGTCTCAACAAGCTACACTGAAAAACAAAAATAAGCAGGAATAAATTCAACAAATGTGTGTTACCTTTCTTTTATGTCTGATAAGGCTTCTAATTAGTATGCATGAATGTCACCCAGAAAACCTGCTTTTTGACATTATTTTCCATGAAGCCTAGAACTTTCTGTTATATCTACCTTATGTCTATGTAGTGTGGCAATAAGCCAAGCTAGAATATTAAGAAAGCATAGATGCCTATCAACTTTCCAACACAGCTCCATGGTGAAAGAAGCTTGTGAACTGGATTCTAAATCCTGACTCCTCTATTTACTATCCATGGGAAGTTATTTGAATTACTTTTTCTAATTCCTTAACTAAAAAACTGAGGATTGGAACATCTAAACTATAAAACTTTTATTAAAAGTGACAAGGATAAGAACCTTGTTTCTGTTGGAACCTATCTATACATATCTATCATTAGGTATCACGAATATCCTAGAAATTATTTTATTATATTGTTTTTCATAGAAGTAAAAATAAAATTACCAAGAAAATGAATACAAAAAGCCAAGGTCCTACTGCTAGTAAAGCCATGTTTAGAACTAAAATGTGACATCTAAGCCAGCCAATTTAATGATGGATAAAAATCTGTTTAATCTGAAAAGATAAACACAAAAACATCTTTATACTATTTCTGCACATTGGTAATTCTTCAAATTCTTTTCTTCTGTTTCTCAATTCTCTGTATTTGCTATCATTCTAATCACCAAGGCAACATTCTTGGTTTACCCGCAAGACTTTTGTGTATTTGCTTAACAATTAGAATTTTCAAATTATTCTTGCTTTACCTAATGATGAGAATAGGTCCATGACTGCCCATTTTCAGGAAACAGATATCTCTAACTCATTTGAAAAAAATTCTATTTCTTTTAAAAACCTTCCAGTGATTTTTGATGGATGACATTGAAGAGTTGCAAAGAAATATTTACTGTCATTTTTTCTTTGCTCTGTGTGTGTGTTCCCTCCTCAGTCCTATGTCAGGAATCTTTGACATAAACAAATGGGAGCAAGATATATCACACACAAGTCAAACATACGTGCAATGCACGAACTCAGCACACACACAATCCTCACACAGCTGAAGGAAATTTGGGAAATGAGAAAGGTTTCATGGAAGAAGTAACACAGAGAAGATTAGTATAGGACTAGCAAACAGCACAGTACAAAGACAGGAAGCAAAAATTAATGCCATTTTCGAAGAGGACAAGTGGCGAAAGAAAAAAGTATGCAAATATCCCCTGCATTCCACAGAGAATGTGCTAAGCATTTGAACCATAATTTCTAGTTTAAGTCTTCGACTGCACTGAAAATAGGTATTACTATATTTATATGAAAAAGAAACCAAGCCTTTAGAGAATTTAACTCACATGATTAAGTCAAAGCTAAGAAAGAGTAGAGCTGGAATTCAAACCTAAGTATATCTGACTTCAAAGCTCAAGCTGCTTTGCTAATATCAGGACTTATCCCATCACCCAGCTTTAGCACCTTGTCACTGGTAATGTGAGATTGGTGATTTGTTAGTATTCTTCGCAGTTTCATTTCAATTCTGCTTTCTAGCCTCAACTTTTATTAGAAGCACTCTTTAGATTTGGAAACAAACTTGAACTCCACCATTCTTATTCTGTCTGCATCTTTCTCAATACTTATGTGAGTTTGGAAAGTGACCAGCATTTGGACTCAATTCCTATGATTTAACTTCTTTGCAAATGGGTTAGTTCTAGTTAGCTTTAACTAAGTTGCCAAGAAAGTACAAACTTTTACTGCTACTTTGTATACAAATAAAAAGGAACAAGTATGCATTTTTTGAGGGCTTCAAAGACTAAGAAATTATTTTATAACAAAAAACAGGCATCCACCATGATCAACATGAACACTATGCTGTTTGCCCCCCAAAATAAGAAAGAGCTATTGGGATGCAATGTTGAGGATGCTAAGGAAAGATAAATACTACATATACATAAAACAAATAGAACAGTGGAGACTCAGTAATGTATCAGAATCTAAAATGTTTAGCTGTTTCCTCTTTAAAAAATAATACAGGGTAAAAATTTGCTGTAAATTTTAATTTCTTTCCTAAATGTGTTGGTGATTACAAAGCAAACAAAATTGACTTTAAACTCAGACTTATATTTTTATAATTCCTATTAGTAAAAATATCTGTGTGGTGCAGTGATAGTTGCATTCTTGAACGGAGTCTTTTCTCTCGAGAAACAAGGCTATTTACAAAATCTACTTACTAGCAATGAAATTCAACTTTAAAAATAGACAAAAATTTCCATTTTGATTGTTACTCATTTAACTTTAGCAGCAATATAATACATTGATATAAAAAGGCAATAATTACATATAGATACAAAATGTAAGACTTTCCATTTCGTGTAAAATCTGAAATTATATATTTTGCTAATGATAATTTTAAAGAAATGCGGTGATATTTCCCCACCGGTGTGTGTATAAGTTCTGAGATGTCAGTAAGCTTCACTTTGATGCATGGCATAATTTCACTAAAATATCTTTCCAAGCATTTTTGTTGACATTCTAATATGATGAATAACAGTGTCAATACAAAAATGACAGTCGTTTAGTCTTTTCCAAATTTAACGTATTAAAATCTTTCTTAAAGTTTTTTCTTTATAAACCACCAACTATGCATGCAAGGCTCCATAGTCCGTGAGTGTAAAGAGTCGTAGTGAATGTTGCAACACAGTAATGGGAGCAGATTAGCCACTGCATATATATATCAGTGCTATTCTCATCTGTTTAAAAATTCTAATTAAATATTCATAATAACTAGAAAATACCAACTGGGTCATAACTGTGTCCACACACACACACACACACACACACACACACACACTCTTGTCTGCCCGTGTGAAGGGTTGAAGTTATTTCCAGCTCCATCAAAGAAAAATCCCAGTGAATAGGAATGGCTGATTGACTACTCCAGAGACAGTCAGGAAAGAATGGGCCCTGGGGAGGAAGATCTCAAAGAGTGAGGCACACAGAGGGACAGAGTATGAGAGCTGAGTTGGTGAGCTATGAATAAACTAATAGGTGACCCTTGGGGATACGGCAAGAGCTTTTGCTGCCCTACTCTCAAGGGACTGCGGAATTAAATGGGATGTTGTACAACTCCGCTACTGCTGAAGTTTACAACTTCTTCAAGTGCTAGTCTCACATTTTTTATTTTATGCATATTAGCTTAAAGTTTTAATCTTCACAACTACTCTAGACTGTAAATACTCTTATAAATCCGATTTCACAGATAAGTGCAGATAAGGAGTACTTTTCAAAATGGTTAAGTTAGATGTTAAATATCATATCTCCAATAAGAACCTAAATCACGTAGGAGTCATGATTCATGCTCCTATACCATCATATAAGCACAGAGAATTTTATAAATCTCCCATGTAGGGGGAGAGAGAGGGAGAGGGAGAGAGAGAGAGAGAGAGAGAGAGAGAGAGAGAGAGAGAGAGAGAGAGAGAAATATATTTAGCATCCCGAGTACCTCCTGTATGGGATAAAGAGATAAGATAGGTAAAGCCTTCTGGCCTGCTGATACACAAGTAGCTTAAGGTCACTAGGCTATCTGAGTTATTCTGCATGACATCATTATTAACAGAGCTAAAGAAAAATATCTCTTCACATTGGGACAGGAGAGACACAATGTTTGCTATAGTTAATTCTGTATGGGTAAAAGTAAATGCCTCTTCACATTTAGGGCAGAATTTCTCCAAATATCTTCCAACCACTAATATCCAAAATATACATTATTTCTAGAATAGTCAAGGAACTAATCATAATAGGTAACTTTGATAATTTTACAGAATACAGAAAACATTTGGAACATGTAAGTGATTCTCACTCGGTAACAGAACTAGTAAAGAGACTAGTTAACACAGATGTGACTCATTCTAGAGACGATGTTCTCTACACTGTGCTTTTACATGTGACAAGACCAATAACGTGAACTCAGTTACAAATGAATTGTGACTATTAGTATAAGCAATTGCTATTATATATATATATATATATATATATATATATATATATATATATCTTATATAATATGTGTTACAATCTTGCTGTGAAAATTATTCTTCCCTGGAATAAGCATTGTAACATTCATATAATTAATGAATAGGGAAAAACTAAGTATTGGCATAATTTCTAACAGTGATTCCTACTTGGCAGCCCTCACTGGAAGACTGACTGAGATGGAATAAACACTAATGGTGGGGAATGGTTGAGCCCACCAATCTTACCATCTGAACGAATGAGCCTGAGAAATCAATAGCTCACAAATATTAAAAGATGTCCGACCCTTTTAGGAACAGGTAATATTGGGGCCTTTGAGTGAGAGGTATTTTGCCCCCTACAAGTACTCACATTAGGTGATTTATGGACAGCACAAAAAGATGTTTTTCTGAAGCAGCTATTAAAGTCAGCTGAAGAAGCAGCACTGATAATTGCAATATTTACTGAAAAAGCACTTTCATTTTCTGGGATTAAGGACCCCAATATATTGTATGGGGTTATCGCCACATTAATATTAATGGCTACCATTCAATCACTCATCAAAAAGAGAGATGGGTTCTACCATCTCCATGTGGATGTTGTTTTCTTCCATAATTTTTTCCACACAAAATAAGGAACATATTCTCCTGCTTAAAAAAAAAAAAAAAAAAGCTGAACTGAACTGTAAAAGAGGTGGTTTATGAGTGACAGATTGTAGGATAAAACACCATAATCAGTGAAAATGTATTATTTAGGGAAAGTAAATTCCCTCAGTTACTGGTGACTGCTCTAACTGTCTGAGTAAAATAAAGTATGCAAATGCTTGCTCTAGAGTTGACAAGAATGTCACTTTCCTTTATCGGACACAGTGCTTTATCACAATGCAGTCAAAAGAAAGGAGGAAATGAGGTGGAAAATATTATTATAGGATTTTTAGGGTACTTTGATAGAAACTAGAGACAGCTGCTAAAACTACTGTATTTAAGAGCAAATGTGAGTAATGAGCCGATAAGTGAAATATGTAAGGCAGGGAAATATTTCTGGCAATACAGACGCTCCCACATAAATTTACTTGCATCTAAGGTTATTAAGGAGTAGGCTGAAGCTGCATGGAGACACGGAGCAGGCAGTCAGCTTCGCCACCCTGTTTACACAGCAGCGCTTTCGGAAGAGCTGCAGGACTGTCTCAGGTCCTGCAGTAGTGACTATGTAGTCTGTCTTCTCTCCGCCTTCCATTTCTTCCTTCTCTCATTCTATCTCTTCTCTCTGTTTGCACTGGCTGCCAGGAA
Source organism: Hydrochoerus hydrochaeris (assembly GCA_004027455.1). Taxonomy (NCBI): domain Eukaryota; kingdom Metazoa; phylum Chordata; class Mammalia; order Rodentia; family Hydrochaeridae; genus Hydrochoerus; species Hydrochoerus hydrochaeris. Next base: position 200,167 of record PVLA01000062.1, read on the forward strand.
ACACAGAATGTAACATTCTGAGTGAGCGCCTCAACTCTACTTCCTAGGATACTTTTTTATTAATAACATTTGTTTGCATATTTTTTCTTCATATGCTTATATATCATTTACAATCATATGCAAGTGATTTTGTCAAAATGGTTTCAAGTACCTTTTAGAGAGACAGATTGTTCATTCAAAACAAACATGAAACAGATACAAACATTTGCAGTTAATTTCAAAGGACACGGCAGTATGGCAGTCTCATTCTTTTCCCTTTGTTTATTGTGTTCTCATTGCTGACTTTACTAGGGTGATGGCAACAGTGAGAAGGTGTTACGTTGTGTGTAAAATCATTGCTAACAATGTTTTGGGGCAAAAAACATGAATAACAGCATGAATTTTATTGATTATTATTGCACTAATTTATCTGCTAAAGCTTTATTATTTTGCTGTCATTGTCAGGGGAAATAGACATTTCTATTTATAACAAAAATATGTCTATCATTTGGCTAAGTGTTTTTCTCCTTAGAAAATATTTTGAGATTGATGTGGAATAAATATTTAATAATTCAGAGAAAATCCCATTGCATTGGAAGTATTTCTTTTGATTTGTAAAATACTCTCTTTTGATGTGCTTTACTCTAAATGAAGATTAGTGTTCCCATCCACTTAATTATTGTTCTTTCACTTCTGAAAAGCTTTTTTATTGTAAATATTTGTTGAGAGAGTAGAAGATAAAGACAATACCTAAGGGTATGCAAAGCCTAAAAAGAGAATAAGATGGGAGGAGGAAATAAAAACACTAATGCAAGTACAGAAATTTTAAGGCTTGTGAGAGTACCCATAACGAGAAGTATACCTGAAATCACTGCGGGGTTCTACACATGAAGAAAATGCAGTTAGAAATGAAACTCAACCTATTATTCTCAAACTCAGAACTCCCTAGCCTGGCGGTTAGCAAGTCTTTCTTCCCACAGAGAATTCTGAGAATGGCAAACACTACACCTTTGGCCTGAACTCCGAACAAAATGTGGCCCAGCAGTGTTTAAACCCGTAGTGATCGAACTGAGAAGAATCTAGAAAGAAATGTCACTTCCAAATAAGGATGCATCTGTTTTGGAAGGAGTCAGAGACCTGAATGTTCCACTGGGGTAGGCTGTCACTTGTTCCTAAAAACAATTTTAGGTGCACAAATATGAAGGCAGGCAGTCCTCATGACAGGAGCCCTCATCTCTGGCAAGCTCAGCTGTTTTCTGTTACCCACTGCTAGCAAAAAAAAATTGTGGCAGAGTGTACGTTTGCAGTTTATATAAATATCATGAGGAAGTTCTTTTGAAAAAAATATATATGGTTTTTAGGATGATCAGATTTAAATTTTCCAGATCTGATAACATTGATGTAATTGAGAATAAACTTAGGTATCATTAGCAAATATATATGATAGTAGTTGTTTTGGGTATTAAGTCATTCTAATTTTTGTTTATTCCAATGAAATTTTTATTTGCAATGCAATCATCATCATTATTTTGAGAAGACAGATTAGGTGAAGCAAATGTCAAGATTCCAAGAATCAGGATTTTGTTACCTTTTAGCACTTTCAGGTTTTAGTCAAAAGTTATGATCAGACACTGAACTAGTTCAAGGGTTGACTTAAGCAATCATCCCTAAGGTCTTGATAGAGTCTCACAAATTGTTCTTTCAAGGGCAAAGGGTTTTTCTAAATTGCTATTCTTGAAATTGAGAGCCATATGAAGCATGTAGAATTTTATCACAATGCAAATTCTGGTTTGTTTAGTGGAGCCTGAGATTTTGCATTTTCAGAAAGCTAGCAGGCTGCCTTTATGCTGCTGGTCCATAGCCTCACATTGATCAGCAATTTTCCTAGTTTATTTTAATCCAACTATAAATCGTGTTTACCTCTAATGTCATTGAAAACACATTGCATTTTACTACTGAATAAAATGTCACTGAATTCACCAGAAAAACTCCATACTATATATTCAGTAAATTGTGGAAAGACACATTGGTTATTAATAAAAAGGAGTTTTAGGAGGTCTTCTATTAGCACCATTGTAAAACTCTTGAAAAATGATTTTTCATGCATTATTTATCATTATATAGTTTACAATTTTCCCTCTTTATAAATTCTTTTGTGTTTTCTTTCAATTCTTTAGTTTACTTTTTGTCTCATTCCTCTTCTTCTTCTTCTTCTTCTTCTTCTTCTTCTTCTTCTTCTTCTTCTTCTTCCTCCTCCTCCTCCTCCTCCTCCTCCTCCTCCTCCTTCTTCTTCCTCTTCTTTTCTTCTTCTTCTTTTTTTTTAAATGTAACTTTCACCCATGTTTTTCAATCTCCATTCTGAGGTTTTGGGACCAATTATATCCTATTCATGAGATAACAGCTACAAAACTTCCATGGCCTGTCATGGCAAGAATTTAGACCACTCTGTTTTGGTCATCTGTCAGAAGATTCCTTTTGTTTTACATGGGAAGAAGAAGAAAGCACAGAGAAATTGTAGGAGTAGTCAGTGGTAAGACAAGAGACTTCCTAACAATTCCATGACAGGACTGCCAATTAGCTGCCTCCTTGTTGAGGGATACACCCTCTCCAGACAACTTCTGTATCTTTTACAAAACCATGTGCTTGAGACTTTGCCCCATGCTAACAATACCTTACCAATGGTTTTTCTTATAGAATATAATCTTGCAATCTATCAAGTTCCCCTTCCAAAATGCCACAAAAGCATAAACTTGAAAGGATATTTATAAACTTTGTCTATATGTCCTTGAAAGAAGCAGAAGATTAGAAGAATTAGATGTTTAAAAAGTCATCTTCAGATGCCACTTTTCTACATTAAGCCAGTTAATATATTGTGAAGCCCTCAATTGACAAAAGGAATATATTATTTTCCTATCAAATTCTTTTTGTTTGATAAAGATGTCTCCATTCCAGGTGACCTACTCGCCACCCTGTAAGCAGCTGGGGGCCTAGCAAGCTGCCGGCGCACCCAGGCAGGAACTATCAGCGATTCCTGAGCTCTGCATCATGTTGGAACTTTGGGCGCTGGGAGAACAGGCGGCCTACTCGCCACCCTGGTAAGCAGCTGGGGGCCTGCCGGTGCGCGGGCTAAGGATCAGACATTTATACATTCACCCCCGCCCCCGGTAGCAAGTTGGCACAGGCTGAGTATTTTTTGGGAGGATGAATGTATGTAGCATGGCAAGTAAGGGGGATTTCCTTCTACCATCTCTTTGAAGGCAAATATTCTTATCACTCTTTTGCTCAGTTTTGATTAATGGTACTGCTTTATTCAATATTCTGTTTTTATAAGTTTGACATTTCCTTCCATTTTCCTCTACCTGATTAAAAGAACAGGTAATGTGAACAAAATGGGCTGTACTATTGAGCCCATTGCTCATGTCCTGGTGACCCGCTGTGAGGTTCTATGGTCGTTTTACTGCACTGCAGTCCCATGCATTTGTTCTGTCTTGTTCTGCTGTATTTTGCTACCTTCAAAAAAAAAGTAGATAAGAAAATAACAAAATACCTCCAAAAATCTCCCAACTCCACCAAAGCTGATACATGGTTCATGGATGAGGAGAAACTCAAAAACAAGGCAACAGAATTATATAAAGTGATTAAAATGTATATAACAACAACAAAACAAGTCAGTAAGGTACTGAGCAACCTGAAACAGGATATAACTAAACAGATAATGGACTTAAAAAGTAAAAAGAAGAAAATAAAGTGCTCTAGAGGATATGGCTGCATGTATGTTTGAGTGTGTAGGATTGATAACCATGTTGCTAAGTTGTTACTGGATCATTGAATCTCTTTGCAGTCTCACTGTTTGAATGTCCACTTTGTATGCCTTAATTTTGTAACTTTAACAACTAGGTCTAAAAAGACAATATGTAATTTATCAACTAGTGATTTCTTACTGCTCTTTTTTCTGAAATTCTGTATTGTTTCTACCCCTTTTCCTGCTTTTCTTTCTTTTTCTCTTTAAATAAAATTTTTAAAAAAAGATGTCTCCATATCTGTGTGTCTACATACATTTGTATGCACTTTGCCTTATTGCTGTAATTTTCAGGAAGTGTGTATACTCATATTCTCAAGAACTCACATGTGAACCTTTACATTGTATGGGGTTCAGCTTTCAGTACAAAGAATAGTGATTGGAAATGTGTTAATTTCCTGTCTACAAATATTTATTTAGCTAAAAAAAGAATAAAGTAAAGAAAAAGCATTTTGTAAAGAAAAATAGCTGGAATATATTCTTTCCATATAACAGAAAATAAACAGCACCATGAGGAAATGAGAGATGAATCAGTCAGATCAATGACTTTCACAGATAAGACTAAGGTACCTTCTGATTTCTGTGCCAGTTACCTGGTAGAGCTGTGACTGATAATTGATCTGTCCTGCCCATCAAATATCTTCATCTAACATCACAATCCTTAAAATTCTCCCAAGTGTACCTTGTTCTCCACTCTTTCAACAATGTCTTACATACTTTCTGTTTTTCTTAGAGTCATGTAGTGACTCTTTGTGTTTTCTGGTCATACGTGGTCATCTATTAGAGCCATGAGTAGGAGCTGGCATAAACTCCTATTGTGAACATATTTTGTTTTGGTTAAAACACATTTTTTAGCATGCTTTTGGAAAGCATCATAGTAAAAATGAAAAGAGATCATGTCAATACTTCCCTACTCATCCAATCTGCTATGGCAAAATGCTGTCACTCTGTAATGGAATGTTTAAAAGATATTAATAATTATAATTCAGTTATCCCTTACCTAAGAACAAACAAATGTATAACTAATCTCTATCAAAGTTTCTTTGTATTTCTTATTTAAATTAATGAAATAAAAAGATGTCAAAGAGATGAACAGTCATTGTATGTTGTACTAAGTACAAGACAGAGTAAAATAGTCAACAGACTAATGTTTTTATTATAGTGATTGGTTATTATCATTAGAGATTAGAAAAAATTTCAATAAAGCTTTCCTTTATGGAATACCTGACCTATTCTAAAGCTACAAGTTTTTCATGAATTGCCTGAAGTACTATTAGCTGGGCTTTATTATTCCTATATAGTGGGTGGCAGGCAGACTTTAAGGTCAGAGAGGTCAAGTAGCTTCTCCACATCTAACAGCTTGTTAGTGCAAGGTTTTGGAGCCAGACAGATAGACTATTGTTTGAATAAAAATTTCATGTTCCATTCATAGGATTTCTATTTGGGTGGACTACATGCCAGAATGTATGTTGCTGTTTTATGCTGTATATGCACCTCTGTGTGTGTGTGTGTGTATGTGTGTGTGCATATGTGCTTGTGCATGTGCATGTGTGCATGCATGTGTGTGTTTATGTATGTGGATAACTTTTGAAATCTAAAAAGAAAAATCTCTGCTTCCAAGAAATGTCATTTTCTACAGTTTAGCCATAGATTTATTATACTTGGCTTAAATGCCTTTTCTCCATCAGAATTTTTTAAAATTTTTATTGGTATATGATTATAATTTATAATACACAAATTCCATTCATCTTAGGAAGTAGGCACAGGTGAATAGCACAGGTATTCTTTTATTCTTTTATTCATTCCCCTTCTGTTCCCCTCTCTTCCCTTCCCCTCCCTGTGTCTCTTGCACCCCTTGATATATATATATATATATATATATATATATATATATATATATATATATATATGCATGCTTGAAGGAATCATGGTCACATTCCTTGTAGTAAATTGGTGCATGCATGTAACACTTAGAATTGCTTTTTTGAAGAATTTGTTCCATAATCATAGATAAAATTAGTCTCATTATTTTGAATGAATGATTTTATTCATCATCTTCGTTTCTACCTTTATTGCTATAATAATTTGATATCACTTTCAATAGTCTCATCACTTTGAATATCATCTGAGATTCAATGTTCTAATATTGCTCACTAACAACTACAAAAACTATCAGAAACACAGCACACGATAGACCATAATGCACTTTCAGCCTAGAGGTTTATATGGCATTTTGCAGCCCTCTCCCTGCACCCTACATTACCTCTAGAATAACACTAAACTGAACTTGCTTTAAGTTTATAAAGTTTGTATCCTAAAATTCTATCCATAGATTTGCTTCTAGATATATCATGGTCATTTTTATTATTCTATGTGCATGTATTTTTTTGCAATATGTGTTTAATTTCCCCTCTTCTGACTACTTTTTTCTCTCATTTGTCTCTTTTCTCCTTTCTTTTCTAAAAGCACTATCTCAGGTGTAATGTACTTTCATTATTGATTTATTTCTTCAATTAGTGTTATCTAAACAGTTTTAGTCACGTACTCAGCAGGGAACAACTATATAAGTATGTATCCACAATTTATGTATATTTACTTGTAAAGAATACACAAGGACATATTACTGATATATTCTGTATGATATAGAATATGAAAAATAAAGACCTTTAAATGAAGATTTTATTAGAGCAGATTCTAATATTTGCTATCTAGATATCAATGAATTATAGTCCTCACCTCATTTTGGCTGAGCAGATACTATTTAATCTCTGAACCTTAGATTCAAGGTCTCATAAAATTCATATTACTAGCAAATTTCTGTAACCCTATGTCTTATGCATCTTTATTATTCCAGACAGACATGTTTTTCATCACATGTGTTTTGACCTTGGCCCAGGGACAAAACAGCACTGTGTGACATTGATCATCAATAAGCCTTAAATAATGGGACATTTGGATACGGATCTCTTAGAACTATGTCATCTATAAAAATATTTGTTTGTGCAAATAGTTAGGACCAAGCAGGATATGTATCACAAATAAGTGTACCTGTTTTTTTTTCTGTAAATATCTCAGAGCAAATTTGCAACTATTGGCACCCACATCTTAATAATAGACTTTCAGGAAGATGAGAAATGACCTCATTAACTCATCTTCAGAATAGCAATTTTCTTAGACTTTTCTACCAGGTGAAAGATGTAATAAACAGACCATCAAAATATTTCAGATGAATTTTAATTTATATTTTAATATTAAAGAGCAATAAATCATAATGAATAGCTGATATGATTAGTTTTCTATAAATGTCATAAAAATTAGGTAAAATTTTACCTATAGATTCCTTAAGTACTTTTATTTTCAACATAAAAGAATATTAGTCTGAAAATGGAATAAACTTTAAGAACAAGGTATTTTAAAAAAATCTTCCTTTGTGGTAAGTGCCAATGAAGAACACATTTCACATTAATTGGTTGTGTCAGTCCAGACCATCTGTCTCCCCAAATGTAATGAATGCTGGCATTCTTATTGGTGTCTACTCAATAGCTCAAATTGGGTCTGGAAAAAAATCTGCTCAAAGTCTTGTTATAGCATCATCTTGTGAGTTATGGAACAAATGTTAAATTTCCTTTAATCAAGGTTCATCCTGGTGAAAAGTTTAACTTCAATTCTATATATTTAGAGCAAGATTACGTGAAGATATGTTTTATTCTTGCACAACTGCATTCCATATTGTTCTCATACTATGAAACTCATTATATGTGTGTGAGATATCATGTGGCTTTCCAGCATTCTGTGTACCAATTAAAATGCACATATACCTTTTTCTGGAGTATTTCATTGGTTTGTGGCAACCTCATATAATATGTAAATGATCATCATTAATTTCATTTTACAGATGAGGAAATAAGGCTCAGAGGTACCACATGATTTAAGCTGAAGCCATTTCTTCTGGGATACTCTTCTCTTCTCTCTGGTGGCCACAACTATTCTGAAGATCTCGTATAGACAAAACTCTTTCACATCCAGAATCTCTAATTTATGAAATACGATAGTGGGAAAAGAAAGTTGCTCCGAGCTTTAGTAAGCATTGGAGCTTGATCTTAAATGACCTATCACCAGGCAATCTTTGCTTTTATCTCAGTATCCCAGTTTACATCTATGTAGCTTTGGAGTTACATTTTTTTCCTTTAAAAAGTAATATATTTTAATCAAAATGATAAATATACCAGTATGCTCTCCCAAAAGAAAATAAACTCCAGAAAATCTCCTCTTTTGTTGGGTAAAGGTAGCAAGGGTGTTCACTTCCTGATATTGATTGGGAAGCTAATTATGAAGCACCATGCTCAGAGCACAATTTTATAATTATGAACTAGAAAATCTAGTAGTCCTTTCTGTGCTAGTAGAAAAATAGAAAATAGAAAAGTAACTTAAATCTGTACTATCACTCTTGTGGAACTAGATCAGTTGAGTTGATTAACAGTGTCAATGAACAGCCCATCCATACATCAGTTTAACATAAGACCAGAAACTTTAGATGACCTCCAGCTATTAATGTTACTGCATTTTAGAGATATCTATTTAGATTCTTTCATAATGGCTTAACTCTTTGAAAATCATGAGGAATACATATTTGATTGTACAACAATTGAAAAGCACTGATTCTTCTCCATATGTGTATGATGTGGTATGTGTGTGTGTTGTGTGTGTGTGTGTTTGAACAAGACAGCTGATGATGAACTGTAATGTAAAACATCTAGATAGTGGATGACAATCATTAACATGACTCTCAAAATCATATGAGATTTTAAAGAAGCCTCAAAGAATTAGTGAATCTTTTCATTGATAAGCAATAGAAACCATGATGAAAAAATGAATGTCATAAAATCTATCCCAGAAAAACAAGAAAAAAATACACTGTACATTTCAAAGTGAAAAGCTGAAGACCAAGAAGGAAAGTTTAGAGAGCTACTTATGACCTGGCCAAATATCTCCATCCAGGGGTTGTTAAGAATATCTAGATCCTTTGCTACATCTATATCTTCTATCATTGTGTAAAGAAAAAGTAGCAGTAATAGAGGAAATGTTGGCCTTAGAATGAAGGTATTATCTATAAATGGAAAAGATCTATTTACCAAATATGTCAAATTCTGGATTCCATTCTGTAATTTACAAGGTACAAAATAGACATGATCCCTTTTACAACAGAGTTTATAGTTTAAGATTAGGTGGAATAAATCATATGTGGTAGTTTCATCATTTTCCAGAAGAAATATTATCAAAAAGTTTCAGAATATGTACAGTGTGAGGAATGGACTTAGTCTGAAATCTTCTAGCATTTAAAAAGCAGTAAAGATTGTCTGGATGGAACACAGAGGGAAAGAGAGAATTCTAGATTGAGAGAACCGTAAAGACAAAGGTTTTGTGGCTGCCTAACATGAAAAAATGTAATGTTTGTTAATTTTCCAGTTTCTTTTTATATATTATTCTATTGAATCTATTTAATGAAAGATAATACAGTGTCAAATAAGAAGACTGATATTTACTGAGAATAACAAGCTTAAGCAAGGTCATACTACAGGTACTAAACTAATACTTGAACCCAATCCCATATTTCTGAATGAAATTCAACTCAACCTCAATTGAAATAATGAGATTATTAATGGTTAAAACATTGTGGGTGCTTCCATGGGCATATTCATCTACAAATTTGCCTGATACAGTATACATAAACATAAAGCAAAAAGATGGATCAAGTTACTCAGTATCTATGTAATCCAAATCAACACCTTAATGAGCTTTTGTTTATTACTAATTGGTAGAAGTAAGATTAAGTGATGGTGTTAGAAATCAGCCAACATTCTACACTTTCCATACAAGCTTTACAATTATTTAAGAAGACCAACAGATGCTTAGAGATTATTCAGCATGTTTAAAATACAGTAAAACAGACACCACATTCTGTTTTTTTTTCACATTTGCATTTAAAACTCATCCTAAAATTAAATACAAATATCTACCTTTGAGTGTAGAACTGTTTATTATAAAATGCCATGCTAGTGCATGTGATTTATATTAAGTTGCAGTTTTCTTTAAATAAAAATAACAAAAATAAAGTGGGCTAGATCCACAGTGACAATTTTCAAAAATTTTCATGCATGCTCTAATGGATGACAACTTCTTAAACGATATTGTGGCATAGGAAATGTTTCCATTACTGTCCTTATCAGCTGTCTAAGGGCGGTAAAAGATATGGGGAGCTTTAACTTTCAAAATAAAACTGCAATAATTTTTTTTTTTTGGATATCTAGTACAGGCAAGTGGCTTTGAGTCTCACTGGATTGACAACTCCTTTTGCAGTAATCCATGGTGAGACGCTGTGTGTCTTTTTAAAGCCTCAAGAAGGTTTCCAGATCTTTAGAAAAAAGAAACAAAAAATACATAGATTTGTTTCTGTGCTGCTACCAAGGAACATTTCATGCTTTAAGGTTCCTTAAAGTCATGTCCAGACAAGTTTCAAATTGGTTTCCAACCCTGGAAAAATCACACCAAAATCTGGTTTCATTACCACACACTGTCATCCCTAAAGGAGGGAGAGTTCTGTGATACTACGTGCCGAATTATTCATGTAATGCCCCCCACTCTTGTCAATGCTTACAGAAACGCAGTTAAAAATATGTTCTAAAAAATCTGGGCAGACACTTGTAAAAGTCATGGTTATCATTTTCCAGAGCCTCCAGAGACAGCATGTCAGTCATGACTATTAAAAGTCCATTTAAAGTATAAGTCCCCATTAGATTTTTAAAGTACTTTTCATTCAAAGTGTCACACATGCTGAGGGAATTTTTGCAGCTCTTTTTACCTGCAAGTAACAGTTTTGCAGAACGTTTTTATATTTATTTATTTATTTTTATATTAATAGATTTTTAGTACATAATGATTACATTTATTTTGGGGAATTTAGCTGCTTCTTTCTTACTGTGTAAAATTCTCTGACTGTTCTCTGTGTTAAAATATCTTGGACATTTTCATTTTGTGGGAGTCTAATTGTTTTGAGTATTTTCTCTATAGAGATGGTAGTTGGCTGAGGACTAGCTGGTAAAGTTTTCTTTCTTTCTTTCTTTCTTTCTTTCTTTCTTTCTTTCTTTCTTTCTTTCTTTCTCTTTCTTTCCTCTTTCTTTCTTTCTTTCTTTCTTTCTTTCTTTCTTTCTTTCTTTCTTTCTTCTTTCTTTCCTCTTTCTTTCTTTCTTTCTTTCTTTCTTTCTTTCTTTCTTTCTTTCTTTTTCTTTCTTTCTTTCTTATTGTTGTTGCCTCCACCCCACCCTGATTTTGCTGGTTATCTCTTCACTCTGTACACTATTCCTTAAAAGAGGCTATAACTTCTCAGGGTGTAAAACATCATACGACAGAGCTGAAGCACTGACCCCAGATTATTAGATATCACCTCTAATTGTTTCATGCAGATTACTCTTTCTTCATATCCTTCTCTCTGCATATTGCAGAGGTGATTTCAGGCCTCTTACCTATCCCAGCCCACGGCATTCTTGTACTTCCTGCCACAACTACAGCAACTAATCCCCGAGCTACTCCCCTCTTCCTGGATTCTGCCCTGGGTGGAGGCCTTTGTTCTGGTTAGTCATCACACTAGGTGGACTTAGGATCCCCTTGGTTCCCCACAACTACAAACATGCTTTAGTGTCTTTTTTATTTTTGTACGGGAGATTGAACTCATGACCTCACACTGGTTAGGCAGGCACTTATGCCACTGAGCCAAATCCCCAGTGCCTTACTGTTTTTATTCTTGCCTTGTGTCACACTGTTGTGGTAGAATAGAATTAACTTGCTAGGATCCCCATAACTTTTCCATGGGATTATAAATATAAACTTCAGAACCACAACAAGGTTCAGGAAGGGCTCTCAATAAAGGAGAAGGAAAATAAGAAACAGAGGAATGAGATAAGGAAGGGAAAAGGATTGAAAAACAGAAAATAGAGATTTTTCAAATGGTAAGAGAACCAAGAGTCAGAGGGAGCAGGAAGGATAGGAGGGAAAGGGGACAAACGGTTATATCACGTACACGTACAAACTCCCATGGTCAATGTGATCATTATGTATTGTAAACATGTACTAATAAAAAGTTATTTTGGCACAGGAAACAGATACATAATTTGGCTAGTTTAATTTCTCAGAAGCACTTGGTTGGAAGGGTACTGAATAGCTCACAGAAGCAAATATACTGCTGGACACCTGGATATCTAGGAAAAGCAAAATCATTGCATATTGAAAGTTATCAATAGCAGGTGCTTTTCAGTCTCTTCAAAGTATTCATATTTGGTGTGTGTACTACATGGACTAAAAATTTAATTGAAGGGAATGCTAATTTGAATTATGAGCTGATTTTGGTCCTATCTACACATTGTAAAATGAATGAGTGGCAGCTTCCAAATGACAATAGAGAAACTATTACCAAAGAATGATGAAAGGGCAGAACCCCTCAACCAAGTGCTTTGAGTTTTGTTTGCTTGGTTTGAATTCTTTTTGGTTTTTTGTTGACATGTTGTCAAAAATATGATCCTAATGTCTTCCTTTTTTAAAATCTCCTTCAGGAATCTCTTCTAACTCCCATACCAAAATGAATAAAGTATCTATCTAGTAGTAAATAATACAGGAACAAAAAATATCTTTTGCAACTCCACAATATGTGGATGAATCTTATGAACATAATGTTGAACAAAAAAAGTCAAACTATTGCATGATTTCAATTATATAAATTAGAAAAACTAATTTATAGTTGTTAAAAAGCAGCAGTTTGATAACCTTGAGAAAAGGGTAAACAACTAGAATATGGCAAGGCATTAGATACATACTGTCTTCTTTTTAATTTGGATACTGCTTCTGTGAATACTCATTAAATTGTAAACTTATGTACGCCATTTGGTGTGTACACTGCCTGAAGCAAAAGGAGAATTCAATAACATTAATCTTGTCATTTAAAAAATCTTGTTATTGTGTTAATATTGGATGTTTTAACATTAGTTTTGACATTAATGAATATAGTTCATTAAGTGCTGAATGTCTCCTGCCCCTTAAATTTTGTGCACACTGTAAGTCCTCACTTGCTTTATACTGTCCCAAAACCTGTTTGTTACAACAAAGAAAATGGAAGCCAAAGAGTGTGAGCCAACTGAGTCAGTCAGGAAGAACATATCTTCCTCTTGGGAAGTGCTTTCCTCATTAGTTATAGATGTTTCTACATCCACTACTCTCAATTTTATATGGTTATTAATCATAGAATGACTCTCATGGGCTTCATACCTTCCATTAATTAGTCAAGTCCTATCTTAAGCTTTCAAAAGGAAAAAAGTGTTAGCTTTTCATTGCTGTGATAAAATATTTGATAAAAACATCTTAAAGAAGAAAATATTTATTTTGGCTCATGGCTTTAAAGATTTCTATTCAAGATCTCAGGGTTCCAACATTTAGGCCTTCTAGCGAGGCAGAAACATTACAACAGGTGGACATACTAAATTAAAAGTATTTACCTGTGGAAACCAGGAAGCAGAGAGAGACAGAAAGAGCTTGTGCTGTAGATCTTCCTACTCCTTTTTTTTCTATCTGGGATCCCAGTCTTTTGGATACTGTTGCCCACATTCATAATGCATTTTAGTTTACTGTCTTAGTTACTTTTTGTCATTGCTGAGACAAAATACTCAACACCCAAAGTTAAAGAAGGAATTGTTTGTCTAGCTCATTTACAGGTTTCAGTCTATAATTGGATATGGTAAGCAGAAGGTAGCAAAGCAAGCCAGGGACCTAACAGTTCATCTTTCTCTTTCATAATCTATTTATCCCACAGGGATTGGGGTTGTCCCAAATCAATCATTGGGTTGATTTAGTATTCAAACACCTTAATCCAAGTGTCATACACTCTAGATCCAGCCACTGCTGAAAAAGTACTACCTATGACCTCATGAGATTCTTGGGGGACATCTAGTCATAAACCATAATATCACATCCCTGGCCCCCCAAAGACTCATGCACATCGTTTATGCAAAGGCTTTTAGTCCCTCTCTAAGAGTTGCCTAAGCCATAACAGTTTCAGCATTGCTGAAAAGTCTAAGTCTCAGGTTTCTGAGATTTAAAGAAAATTCTTAGCTGTGAGTCTCTATATAAATGAAAAGAAAATTAAACACTTCCAATATTTAGTGGCACAAGATAAATTTTATCAATCCAAAAGATACAAATAGAGGGATATAAAAAAAAATGGGACAAAAGCCAGTACAAACTCCAGCAAGATAAGCATTAAGTCCTGTAGTTCCACATACAAGATTTGAGGCAATCTGTGGCAAGATATGAATTCCAAAGTGCTAGGGTGGCTCTTCTAGTGGTGGTATCTCCCATGGCTTCCCTTTTCAAATGACTCTGATCCCTCCTTGTAGTTTTCTTCAAATGATCCAATTTCTTGGCTTCTCCAAACTCATGAGGTCTGTGCTGAACCTTTTGGTTCACACTCACAGTTTCACATACTTTCCCAGACCTTCTGAAATCTGGGGGGAAGTCTCCCTGACCTCACAACTCTTACATTATGTATGAACCTAGAACCAGTACTGCATGGGGGATGATGTCAAGGTCTGCCACCAGCTGGAGCAGTAACCAAGCTTTCCTCCCTCTTATCTACAGGAGTGGAAGGATTATAGCCCAAATCCCAAGCAACAGATTCCCTAGGCCACTGTCATTCTGCAAAGTGGTGCTTTGAGGATCTCTTCTCAAGCAATGTTTCACTTTTGCAATTTCGAGATTTCAAGGCTGGATTCCTGCTGGTTCATGTGTTAACCTCGGGCCATTTTTCCATTGTCTTCTGACATACTTGGCTTTTTCTTGCTAATCTTTTCAGTGACCAATTTCTCTTCCATTTCATCTTTGCAGCCTGAAACCTTACTAGAACTTCCTTTCTGGTCAAATTCTCAACATTTTTTGTCATTCTGCTGGTTTTTCCCCTCTTGATTATCCACATAAATCTAGCTAAAAGCCCCAACAGTAGTTTTGCCAGTTTCAACATTAGACTGCTTTGAAATTTCTTCTGTAAGATTAGTCTACTGCCCTCAGGCAAAGTCTCTGGACACAAGCAAAATGAAGACAAACTTTCTGCCAAAGCATAAACAATCTGGAGTCCAACAGCTAAAACGGTCCTTTTCTCCAGAATAAACCTGACCTTATCCTTTATTAGAAGCATTTCTATCAGCCTTCTTGTCTTCTGAGCTCTGAGCAGAATCTCCCATCAAATACAATGTAAGTTGTTCCAGCTTTAGTTTTTCAGTCAGCATTTCCAAAACTATGCTAACTCTTCCCCATTTCACAAGCCAGTTCCTCAGTTTCCTAAACATATGGGCAAATAGAGTCACAGCAACAACTCCATTTCTCTGGTACCAAATTCTGTCTTAGTAACTTCTTTTCATCACTGAGACAAACTACCTAATACCTAAAGTTAAAGGATGAAGAGTGTGTAGCTCAGAGGTTGCGCAGATTGCAATCCATAATTGGCTGGTTCAAAGGCATGGTGACACAGCACATCATGCATCTCAGAGAGGAACCAGTTCTTCCTGGGCAGAAGGTGACAAAGTAAGCAAGGGACCTTAGCAGCTTCTTTCTTTTCCTTTTATAATTGATCTAAGCTACTTGAATTAGGAGAGTACCAAACCAATCAGTGGACTGATTTAGTAATCACACACTCTATCTTCTGCTTCTCCTGAAAAAGCTAACCTATGACTGAATGAGGCACTTGAGAGACAATTAGATATAAATCATAGCCCCGTCCCACATGCCAATAATCTCTGGAAACACCCTCACAAACACACACAGAGGTGTCCCTTACTAATGTCCTAGGTATTTCTCAATCCATCAACTTGACAATGAAGTTAAACCATTGGAAAAATATAAGAAACAAAACAAGCACTTTCTTCAGCTCACCTAAAAGTTGAAGAGGTTGTTTTTCCACGTTTAAATGTTAACAAGTCCAAGGAATTCAGTTTGAATAAGGTCCAAAGACGGAAGAGATTTCTACAAAAATATGAAATCTATTATCCAGTTTTTTCAAAGAAATTTTAATTTGCAAGCCATAAATAATTCCCTGAGATTAATTATCTTCCTCAAAGGAGAGGATCACAACAGTCAATTATAGGCAAATGTTACAAAACAAAGAGTTGTGGTTTTCCAATTATTGCCTTATGTGATTATTTTATTTGATGTTACATTGTATTTAACATAACTTGTGCTTTTTTTCTTTAGACACTTTAAAAGTCTACCAAGCACTTTTGTCAATTTTTGGCCTTTGCTTTTGCTTTTGGATTGCTATTTCTGATTAACAGGAACTTGAAAGTCTCTTGCTTGGAAGTCAATCAGAATGCAGCTCTTTAATAATGGTACAGTGAGCAGTTGACACTTTACTGGGCTAACATGTTTTCAACAAAATGATAACATCTGTAGCACATCAATCACTTGACATAACCAAAATAAATCCAGCTTAATAGAACAATATCTCATGATAGATACTTTCCCTTGAAACTTCCCATTTTTATCTCCACACTTACATATTGATAAATGATGTTTCTTCACCTTGATGCTCTTTTCCTTTGAGCAGAAAGCCCAGCATCCTGTGACTGAATCCTATTGAATTCAATAGAACACTAGCATCTTTAAAGCAGTGTTCAAGCAAAGTCTTCCCTGTTTCAGTATATCACCAGTGAAGTGAATAAACACAAAGAAATAGCCCAAAGTTTAGAAGGGCATCAGTCGATTCTCACCCAGGGCAGGTAGCATGACATCTGTTCGATACTCTTTATTATCTTTCCATCAGTGTGCAAAGGGTGCAAATTGTGTAAAATCATCAACTAACAGCAGAACCTTTGACTTCCTTAACCAGTTGCAGAGAAAGCATGAACTCTCTAGTCTTCTATTTTCAGTGCTTTCTTCCATTCATATAGTGAAGGGGAAGTACCAAGACGGTGGAACGATAAACAGCAGAGAAAGAGCTTCACTGATAGTTACCATCTTGACCCTAGAATACAGCAATGGGAGGAAGGCAGGGAGGAGAGAAGTTGGCCCCCTGGACCCAGGAAGGATATGAAGCAAGAATTGAAGCCCATGGAGAGAGTAAAAAGAGAAACTTCACCGAAGAAGGAGGTTGCTGGTGGCATTTCCTCCTTGAGTCCAAGACTCATTGCACAATAGGAACAGTTCAAACTCGTGGACGCACAGTGATTGCTGGAAACCCCTGCGGCCTCCATGGAGAAACATGGCAGTAGAGGGGAGCAAGGGATGTGAGGGGCAACAATAGCTGGGGGTGAGTACTGACAGCTTAGTCATCCTACACCTGGAAGACCCTTAAGAGTAGTCATTTCCTGAGGGCTCTAAGTACTACCAAGGGCAACTTACAAGCTTCATGCCAGGAATTACACTAAAAAAGAAGAAGAAGAAAATGAGAAGGCACTTAAGAAGCAACCCCAGAGATACAGTTCACCTAAGGTAAAGCCAGGGAACAAAGTGATGAAACAATTTGAAAGCCATCCACCTGGTGTCTCTGAAGTGATAACAACAAAACAATTGAGTGAGACACCAGAAAAAAAAAATAAAATCAGAAATGTATGAAATAACTGCAGAGACCATATACACAATGAAAACCATGCTTAGTGACTCTAGAGCAGATACAGACAGAAAAATAGAGGTGCTTAAAAATGATGGAAGCCATGAATGGTTGGCATAGGAAGAAATATAATCCATGAGCCAGATTCAAGCAGATATTCAGAGAATAAAAATTCCATGAAAGGTATCTGCAGCAGATTCAGCCATTCATGAAGTGAAAAGAATGTTTACTCTTTTCAATGAATGCAGTTAAGAAAAACCTTTTCAAATAACTGACTTCTTGAGAAACTGACTTTTTGAAAAACTACCCCAATTAAATTATTTAATGCATACAATTTTTTAAAAATTTTACTACTAAATTCATTTAATTATTGGATATTTGTTAGGTAGATAATGTTATATATTTAAAATTTCTAGCATAAACTTCACTGGCATGTCAGACTTATAAAAATAATTTTAATTACAATGTCATTAGCATTAGGAATTAAGGACTTTAAGTTAACCATTTTAAAAATAACATACTTTATATTTCATGTGATGTCCTCCTCTTTTTAAAGTTTAAAATATTCATATAGCATATAATGCATGATAAATATTGTATCTGCATAATCTGGTCAATATTCAAATATTTTTGTCTTTAAATAAGGCTGAAGTAGCATGCATTTCTCAGAAATGTATAGAATTCTCATAAAGCAAGTGTTAAAAAATATACTGTTAATACCAAGGAATATAATAGTATTAGCAAAGGCATACTTAAAATGATTTATGTTGTGAAAAATAAAAAGAACTATGTTAGAATATCTGATATTTATCACTTAAAAATTGTAACATTTTTATTTTAGAAATTAGTATGATATTAATTACTTTTGGAAGTTAGCAAATGTTTTTGAATAAATTCTACCAGTAACATGCATATTATGTGTAATACACTTATGATATTTATTTTTAACAATTAAATATTCTTACACTCATATATCAAGCTAGCATTTTTTCATTACAGCTTTCATTCTTCTTTGGGTAGGCGTCATTATTTTTGCCAAATTATCCTTTAAAAAGAGACTATTTCCAAGTAGAAACTATATTATTGTGTTAACAATAGTATTGTACTATATTGCTGTATTGTATTGTATTGTATTGTATTGTATTGTATTGTATTGTATTGACCAGTAATATGCTGGGCATATTGGCTCACACCTGTGCCTATAATCCCAGCACTCCGCACTCAGCACTCAGTAGGCAGAGGCGAGTGGATTGCAGTGAGTTTAAGGCCAGCCTGAGCAGCATAGTAGGACTCTGTCTCAAACAAAAGAGTGAATAATTTTATTTAAAATAGTTATTGAAGCATAAAAAAATTTAACTTGGTTATTTCATTGGAAATAGGCTATCTACTCATGAGAAATGATAATAATACTAGTGATCCAATGATCTGCAAGAGAAAGTGGGAATCTCACTATAGTGTAAGAAAAAGTAAAAAACTATTTGCTTAAACAAATACTTAAAGATTTTATTATCACTTTCTGCATGTCAATCATTTTCTAAAAATTTTAAATGTTTAATAATTTCAAGTATTGATATTCAACTTTCATAATTCACTACTATGAGGAGTAATTCTACAAAATATATGACAAGATTTTATTTGTTTTTCTTTATCTCCTCTGAGATCAAGTCATCAGCAAACAATAAAACAAACTTTTGACAAGGTCACATAAATAGTCTGCAGTCAGAAACGTTGAAGCAGAATATCAGTATATTTGTCACCGTCACAAACCCTCTTGCCTAACAGATGGTTTATAGGGGGAAAAAAATGTATCTTAAGAAAAAAATTGCTAAATGGGGTTTTATAGTCAAGTTGGTTGGAAAACTTGAAACTTCATTATGGAATTCCTGTATGGGAACATGAATTAATACAAAGCATTTAAAAATAATCCATACCAAAAATATGTGTAGGAAATATTATAACTATTATTAGTAACATAATTATCACAATCACTATTAACTTTAAAATGTTTTATATTTCTAAGACTTTTATGAATTTCAATTTCTTGAAGGAAGTGCTATGAAAATATTTTAATTGACCTCCCCTTTCCATTTCTCTGCTTTTGCTCCAACCTACACAAATACTATAATTGAAGTTAACATAAGAGAAGAGTTTCCTAAATACAGAACCTTTAATAATTATAATTGCAATCATAAACCAGCCCACAAAGAAGAAAAGTAATATCATATTTTTAACTAATGTTCTCCGCTTTCTCAACCATTTCTGAAGCAGACCTCTGAGTGTGACACAGAGCTCAAGTGGTTCAAGTTGTTCTTTAAAGAACTCAGTGAAATCAGTCTTCCTCTATATCTGGGCCATCTGCATCTGTAAGGTCAATCAAATATGGCTAGAAAATGTTTGCAAAAAATGCATCAGTTCTGAACATACAGTCTCTACTTTTCTTATTATTCCCTAACAAATAACAGTATGACAAATAGTTCCATGACATTTACACTGTGTTAGTTATTGTAAATAGTCTAGAAATGACTTAAAGTATACAGGATTACATAGATGATATGTAAATATAATGTAACTTTCCCTAAATGACTTCAGCCTACAGGATTTCTTGAAGCAATCTTTTGCAGATACCAGGGGATTGCTACAGTATGTTCTATATCTATTTGCATAGACATCCACTTAGCAGTATGTCATGGTTTGGGACTAAAATGTCCACCCAACTGTTCATATGTTCGGAAAGATTATCAGATCATGTGGGTGCACACTCATTAGTGAATTAATCCACTAATGAGTTCAGAACAGAGTGTCCTGTTGGTAAGTGGGCTCTGGTCAGAAGAGTTAAGTCACTGGGGACTTACCCTGTCCCTCTCTGATTCCTCTGTTTTCTGCTTCCTAGCTGCCCTAACATAAGCAACTTTCCTTCTCCTGACCATTCTATCATTTAATTTCTGCACTGGAGCCAGTCAAATATGGACTTCATCCTGCAAGACATGTGAGACAAAATAAATCTCTATTCTTTTGATTTTGCACTTCAGGCATTGTGTCTCAGCAGGGAGCAAAGTGATTAAGACAATATTTTCTGTATTCATATTTTCAGGAAGATCCAATTTCTGGGAAGTCCTGTGGGGGCGCTGTATTCATCAGCTCACCCACTGATAGGCAAAATATCTGACATCCGGACTTGAAGGAGAGATTTCTTTGCTCCTGATTTCTAAGATTTCAGTCCATGGTTGGCTGACAGCAGAGCAAAAAATCACGTTGGAAAGGCCTGGGAAAGCAAAGCTCCTTCAGGTGATCAGAAACAGAGCCAGTGAACAGTATCAGCTTGGGGAGCCAATGACCAGATATACTGTAGCACTAAACTCGTACGTCCATGACCCACCAATGATACCAGACTCTTTCTTACTAATCCTCTAGGTAACTCCCAAGTAAATAAGCTATAGTTGCTCTCTACTGTCACAGTTATTCATTTTTTTGCCACGTTCCCTCTTAAGCTCCACAGATATCTTTGTTTCTGAGATAAAAACTGGAAGATAAACATGTTTTCCCCTATCTCTTTAAGGTTGACCATTGACGTGCTGCTCAGAAATAAGGTGCCTTAAAAGAAGCAACCATGCTGATTGGACTTGCTTGGCACCATGTGTACAGGGTGACAGAGCTCAGAAAGTCACTTAATCAATTCTGACTAAGGATGATAATTTGGGAAGTGAAAGAAAATCTATGTGGATTTCTTTGGAAAAACCTGAGCTATCAAAAACAAGTCATCAACTTAGAGTTTAATCTATTCAAACACATTTATAAGAAAATAATTTTAAAGTACTTCATGGCCGTGTCAGCATATTTTTGAGCACCATAGCAAGAGGGGCTCTGGGCTTCTTGCTTGAATTATAAATGCCATTCAGAAACCTGATTTTGCTCTGGAGAATACTAAGAACAGTCTTCGTTTATGACCTGTTTTCTGGGATGTTTGCATTATAATGCATTCAAGAAAAAATAAGACAAAATGATTTGAGCTTAACTAAATGAAAAAAAAAAAATTAAGCCCAAACAGCCTGCAAACCAGTTTATGGAAATTATAATGGCTAACTTAGCTGACATAAACATGTATAAATCCATTAGAAAATATTTTTTTCAACTTATGAAGAGTGTCATTACAATCAAGCAAGAAAGAATTAAAACAAACAACAAATGTTTATCAATAAAAATTTAAAGAATTTACAACACATATGCACTATGAATATTCAGAACAAGGGCTAAACAACAACTGACTTGGGACCTCCATAGATTGAGCATCAGCCCTCCAGATCTCATAAATCTCTTTCCAATGTGCTCAGTGACTATTACATCTAGAGCAGCCTGGTCTGCATATCTTGATGCTAAGGTTCCTGCAAGACATAACTGTACAAACGTGACATTGGTGTGTCACCTCTTTAGGACAAAAAATTAGTTTTGGCTTCTCTTATCAACATCTTGGAAAGGCTAGGGGTATTCACTAGTTCGAATTTTCTCAAAGAACATCATGGTTCATGTGCTACACATATTGTTGTGTAAGAGTAACTTTTCCCACTTCACTAAGTTGGTTGATTTTTCAGACTTGAGAAAGGTAAACAATCTATGACTGTTTTTTTATCTCTCTGTCTCTCTATCTACATATATAATGCATATATACATATATATATATATACAAGCATACATAGATGCTTTATTATTAATTTTCACATGGAAAATGCTTTATTATTATTTTATTTAATGCTTTATTATTAAATTTCACATTCTTTTCAAGAAATTTTCATAACAACAGGACAATTTCAAGTTAAGTTTCAGTTTTCAGTTGTATAAAATTGAATTTCACAATGTAACATTAACCAATACAAAATTCTGTTTTTCATACACACAAAATGAGCCTGAGTGTGTGGTTTACTGTTTTCATACAGATAATAGACAACCTTAAGAGGAAAAGACTAAGCAAAATAAATAAGTTAGATAGATAACTACCAGACTCTGTCTCAAAAAACCTATGATCTTATTGAAGAGTATAAGATAAAACAAATTAAACTTTTTAATTTGATGCATCTTTTCTTTGCATATTTTATTCTTTCAACCAAACAGTATCATTATTATTTTTTTCTGTGTGCTATACACTCTCTGAGATGTAAAGAAAGCAATGTCTAGCACCATGATAGATTAGGTACTTCTTTTCACATTCCTTCCAAAACAATAAAAAATTTGATCAGAACATAGGAAAACAGTGTGAGGTGATAGGTCTGACAGAATGGAGAGGACTGAAATAGCAAGTAGACAAGACCTATTCATCTTCAGTTCCACGGACTCTATCAGTACCCTGATTAAGAGTTAAAATGATTAGGAGTTAAATGAGATCAGGAAATATAAAAGATTGTCTGAGTAGGAACCAATTACATAACAGCTCAACACCACAGCGATCATGGCACCTTTGCCAGATCATGGCACAGTTCCCTTGACTGTACTTCCATATGTGTATGGTTTGGATGTGGTAGTCCCACAAAGGTCCATGTTGCATTCCTGGTCCTCAGTGTGCCCACTTTGGAACAGTGGAACCTTTAAAAGGTAGGTCTTTGTGGGAAGTGCTTAAGTTAATTTGAGTAAAGTCCTTGAGAGATCTGTGGGTCTTCCAGTCTTGTATGCTGTCATATTTGATTTTATCTTCTCATGTATACTCCCATCCATCCATGAGGGCTACTCAGCAAATACTGATTCAGGAAAGCTATGGGATCTTAAACTTTGAGCCTCCAGAATTAAGTAACCTCCTCACGAATTTCATTACTGTAATGTAAAACAAAATAAGACCTTGTGACTATTGCCCTGGGGAAGATAACCAGGTACATAGCAATACAAAAGGCAGACATATAAACAGAATTTAGTGAATGAGTTAACAATTGCATTTTTCAGTGTAATAGCCATAGAGGCAAGTTAAATGACTAAATCAACTTTACCCTGAAATATTTAGGATTCTAAAACCAAAGAAAGGCAGAAGTCATCCACTAACTAAAAGTCAACTATCTTTTTCTAAGTTCTCTTTTCCAAACAGAGTGATTATATTTTCAAAATGCAAATTTAGAGAACAACGTGAAAAACTGTTGAAATTTTGCCTGCCTTGGAAAATCCAATTTCATATTTCCATATTTATTAAAGAGCTTTATTTCATACAATGTGTGTACTATTTGAAATCATACATAGGATTTGCTGACATTTCTAAATTCAATTTAGATACTTTCTAAAATAATTTCCATATCTTTAATGAGTTTTGTAAATCACCTCTGAGAACACACAAACTAATATTCTTTGTGAAGCTTCTGGAAGAGCAATACTCATAAAAGGAAGCTATGCTAATGAGTGAATTATATTGGAATATTCTTTTCACTGTATGTTTTCCGTTATTTTAATCAAGCAAGTGACAGAGACAATCTCCATACTTATTGTGTAACAACAACACCTGCAGAAAATTTGAGGACTGTGACAGTTAACAAATGTGAAGCACTGAGGATGTTAAAGTGAACAATATTTTATCAAGTCAAAAACAATTCCTCTACCCTGCAAGAGGGAGAGTTTATATTGCCATTCCTAGCAGTTAAGCATCTAATTATAACAGATCCTCAAATTCTGACACATTTTCACTGTACCTTACTTCTCTATAATTGAAAAATAACAGAGAAAATAAAGATTATTTTAGAAAGTATTTTTGCTCAAGGAATTATGAATCAGAGAAATGTTTAACTGAAAGAAAGTGTCTTACTAAAGTGGAATATTTTTTCTATTAAACATGCCCAGTTAAAATTCTTCAGTGACATAAAAATGTACATGCTAGAATGACAATTAGTACAAGCTCTCCAAGAATGAGCCATTATAAACCTCACCCAATATGTGGCCTGGTATCGAGCCATCAGAACTATTTTGAAAAGTCTTTATCTTTAAGAAGTGATAACAGAGATACAAAGTAAAGAAACTAGTGATCGCAGAAAAATATCTCCAAAGTATGAATGATACTTAATAAGTTTGACATAAGAAAGCTACTTAAGTTTAGCTTTGTTCATTCTGCTCACTTCTGTGGCATCAAACCAAGCCGGATATTTTAATAATCCTTCAGACTGTCTCAGACAGCCTTTGTCCTCTGGAAGGAAAACACAAAGCATATCCATCTGTCTCCTTTCATTTATTAATTTTCTTTTTTTTAAACCTAATTCAAATAGTTAAAATTAAATTGGCAATTTGAAAGGTCCTTAGACCTATTCAGTATCCAAATATGTCTATCAAAAATCTTTGAGTTAAAATGAGCTGGAAAAACTAGATTTCTATAAATCCAAAAGAAAATTTTAAAGTTTGATACAAAGAGAGTTGCTAAGGGATTTATTTTATAATATAAACTATGAGAATAGCCAAGCTATTAGTCACTCTTCATCTCTGAAATTCTATATCAGGTAAACTAATCAGAGTCAATGTTCTGCAAGCCTAAAAATTTGCATTAATTAGGGATTAAACTGGTTGTGGATACTTGTAAAAAATAAATTCATTTAATTTTTGATCAGTTCATGTTATTAATATATTTCAACTACTTTTTATGTGTACATTTTAGCTGTAGATTTTGGGAAAGTGTAAGCAAATATAGAAGTACATGTTATAATACATGAAAGGAGAAAAAAGAATTAGTTTATATATAATGTTCTATAGAACCATAGGAAAAAATCATTTCTATGAATTATTCTATATTTAAGCATAGCTCCAAAGAATCCATTTATTAATTTTCCCACACTTACCTATACACTAATCTATGTTTTATTCACTAAAATAAAAATGTAATGGACTTGACTGTATCACATTTCTTCCTAAATCTGACTAGCTGGGATACTTTGTAAGGGAATCTCTTGCAACAGGGACATTTAGAACAAATCAATTCCACCAGAGTCTTCATCTACAAGAAAAGAAGTAGATGTTTTCTCAAATTCCTAGTTTGTTACATGCTTGATTAACAGTGGAGAAATAACTGATATGAAGTAAAAGAATAAATGATGATATCAAGATGTCTAATGTGATGGGTTTAAATCCTACAAGATAAAAAGTGTTTTTGGTTCATGGTAAAAATGTTCATGGTAATCAATGTTAAATAATCAATGTAGTTGGTATTGTATTTATTTGTTCATAGTACCCATTCATTTCAAGCAGTAGATCAACTTTATATGTATGTGCCATCAATCTGCCTTTGTATACAACTGGAAGTAGCTAAAGATTGAATTAATTTTTATAAATTTTCATCCTCTTAATTCTACACATCTTCTATGGTACCAACCTTCTCATTAGCACAATCTGCCTATGATTAAGAATGCATTATAGGCAGCCTCTAAGATTGTCCCTGATTATCATTATCTCTTTGGTAATGACATACATGATGTACATGCCTTTGGTATTGATGTACTTTGGTATCAATCTGCATTGTGCCATGGCTGGTTTGTGTCATAAATAGCATACAACATAAATGAACTTGTCAGGTCCAAGACCTCAGGTTGAATTATGAACATTCTCTCCTTCACATTTTCTCAATCTTTCTAATATGCAATGTTGTATTGCCTATAAGAAGCCCATAGAGTGAGGAATAAAACTCTTCATCTAAGAGTCAGGAAAGAACAAAAGCCTGTTAACTTGTGAGTAAAAACAGAAACTGAGAGAGAAGAAAATCACCAGGATTCCAGGAACAATGGAAGAAAGGCCTCAATGAAAGGAGCAGACAGTGGAATGAAGGAGAAAAGTAAACAACAATGACAGAAAAATAGCATAGCAGAGATGAGGCAGAGAAGATTGGCTATATCGCTGTTTTGTCTTGACTGATTTTATTCGAATCTGGTATGCCTGAGAGTATCAAGTCTAAGAATAGAGGCAACTACTCTGAAAATAACAAGATTCAATAGGATATCCATTCTGGTTTGATTATTAACTGCCTTTGAAGTCCTATAATGTCTCCAATGTTTGGTTTTTATTAGCAGTTATGTACTGCTAAGTTTAATTATACTATGTTTGAGGATATAGACAATTTTATTGAAAATAACAAGACATCATAGTAACTACCGTAGATCCCCTAGTATTGTGGTTTTATATGCCCTTTTCATTTCGTGTTTCTGTAAGAATTTGTATTGTTGACTTGTTTTGATTTGTTTCTCCCTCTAATACAGAAAGGCTAGTTATACCTGTAGAGACTTATACATGTGTAGAACTTCTAAAAAGTTTACGAGAATGGATTATAGTTATTGTAAAGAAAAAAAGAGAGGAAAAGAAAGTATTCTAAAGGATATAGCTGTATGAATGTTTAAGTGTGTAGGAGTGATAACCATATCACTAAGTTTTTGTTGGACAGATGAACAGAACTGATTGCAGTCTCACTGTTTAAATGTCCACTTTGTAGGCTTTACTTTTGTAACTTGAACAACTACTTCTAAGAGGAAAACATGTAATTATCAACTAGTGATTTCTTACTGGTTACTATTTTTGTTTTGTTTTGTTTTTTGAAATTTTGTATTATTTCTACCCTCTTTCTGTTTCATTTTTTTCTTTAAATAAAAACAAACAGAAAAAAGAAATAAATTCTCCAGCCTGAAACAGAGCCAAATATTTTTTTGTTTTGTTTTGCTTTCTTGAGACAAGGTCTCACTGTGTTTAGCCTGGCCTTGCACTCACTATGTATCTCAGGCTGGCCTTGAACTTGCATCAATCCTCCTGGCTAAGTTTCCTGTATGCTAAGGTTACAGGCTTGTGCCACCATGCCCAGATCTGAACCAAAACTTCATGTGCAAACTAGTAAAAGACAACCCGAGCTGGAACAACACAACTGAATTGTTCACAGATTTCTAATCAAAAAAAACTGTGAAATACTAAATTTTGTCATTTTAAACTGTTAAAGACTAACATAGTTTTTTATGCAGCAATAGCTAACTAATGCAGACATTATTCCCTGCAAGTAAAATACTTATATATTGAAAACCTAAGTTGTGGAAATAGCCCTGGAACTGGGAAGCAGAATGTAAGAAGAAGGTAAGTAAAGGGCCTTGTTCATCACAGATGGTAGAAGTAGAAGCATCATGGTCTCTGATAAAGCTGCAAGTAAGAAATGTCAGATAAAATCTATTGAAAACTGAAGAAAGAGGGATTCTTTTTATATGGTTGCAGAATTTTTCTGTATTCTTGTTACCTCCAGAAAAATATAAACAGAAATAGACTGATAAGATAAAAGGACAATTAAAGGAAAAGGAGTCAAAATTTAATGGTTTTGAAATTTCTCAGTCTCCACAGATAACAAAATATGATTTGAAGGTAAAGCTGAGGGTATAATTTAAAATATTTTTAAGGTCTCAGATAATCAAAGATGGTATCTCAGAAGACTATGTGGTCAAACAAAGAAGTACTATGAAGAAATTATGGATATGTAAATCTTCCAAATAAAATAGAGCTTCTAGAAAAATAAAGGTTATTGTTCTCAGAAATTTCAGCAAATGATACAGATGAAGGTTTACATTAAATGTGTGTGAATATGGTTTTCTTTTCACTTGGATTTTTTAAAATTTTCGAATAATGGAATAAATGCCCAGAAACATTCACAGGAAGTCTGAAACAAACATGTTTAAATGAACTGTAAATGCATGAACACTCAATTTGTACTGAAAGAGTTAAAAAAAAAAAGGAAATATATACGTACTCCTGTTATGGTTTGTATTTAGATGTCCCTCCAAAGCCTCATGCAGCAATGTGGGTGGGCTTCTAGAATTTGTGATTGATTCATACTCCCATGCTGGGATTATGCACATGAGTGCTACATCCATCCTCGGGCAGGTAGCCTGCATACATTATAAGTTATACATTATAACTCCCTTCTTACTGCTTTTACAGTCTTCCAGCTGCCATGAACTGTTGCCCCCTTCCATGTGGCACCTTGCCTTGTGCCAGCTGAGTATAGACTGGAACCTCTACAAACACTGATATAAATAAATTTTTCCTTCCTTCATTTTGGGTGTAAGACATTTTGACTCAGCAATGAGAGAAATGTAACTAAGACAGAATTTGCTCCCAGGAAACTGGGGTTGCTGCCATGACTGTATCTGGCCATGTCATTCAAGAGACTTTGGGAATGGCTTGTGGGAAGAGTTTGGAGATGTCAGCTAAAGGGGTAGAGTTAGAATGCCTTCAGCTGTTATATACAAGAGATTCCAGTCAAGGCTCTCAAGTTGAAAAGTCTCATAGAAATTCTACCACTAAAGACCAGGCTCAGGCAATTTCTTCTTGAAGAAGGACTGCATTGGTTGTTGGACCCCAGATGACGTGTGTTATAGATTGGCAAAAACTTTGTCTATATTTTTCTCATGTCCAGAGATTTTGTGTAAGACTAAGACTCAGGGAGGTGGACTATTTAAATTGGCAGAAAAAATTTCAAGGCAGTCAAATGTTGAGGTAGTGGTGTGGTTATTGTTGGGAGCTTTTAGCCAGATCTATGCTGAGAATCAGTACCAAAGAGACCATCAGCATGATTTTAAAAATGTTGTGGGTTTGTACAGAAAGTAAGTTCCGGTAAGGTGGTGGGCCACAAAGATAGAATTGATGATATCTAAATTGCTGATAAAGAACAGGAGAATAGAAAAAATGGCCTGAGGGCATCACAAAAATCAACAAGTTAACACCCTTTGAAACCATAAAACTGCAAAAGTGAAAGGCATTGCTTTGAAGAGTAAGCCACAGAACACCATGTTCCAGAACGATAGCAGAAAAACTATGTTCCACATTAGCAGTGGCAGCCATACCTGGTTCCAAAATGGTGGTGGTCACATCATGTTCCACAATGATAGTGACTTTGAGAATTTGTTCCTTGGAATTGGATTCAGCTACCAAAACTCTATGCCTTCCATGAAATAGGAAGGCTTATAAATCACTTTCTTATTGCTAGCATAAAGTTACCCAACATTCACGAATTTATTTTGGTTTATAATTTTGGGGGGAGTCACTCAATAATCAGCTGGTTCCAAGGCAAGAAGGGAAGGGTGAAAGGTTTGGCAGAGGAAAAAGGTTCACATCATGGCAGGAAGAGAAGAGAGAGAGAAGGAAGGAGCCAGAAAGTGAGATACAGCTTTGCACATCATCCCTCCAGTGGCATGCATCTAACCAGTCCCAACCTCCCCCCCAAAAAAAACTCAGATGCTAAACACATTAGTGAACAAATTCATTGATGAGTATACTGTCCTGGTAGTCATCTCCCAAGAGTCCTGCCTCTGAGCTCATGAGGAGTTTGGGGAATATTCTAACTCTTAACTACAACATTAGGTTTACTGAGAGGTGGCTTTGACACCATTGAAGGAAACTGTAATGTTTGGATACTGATAGAAACTATTCTATGTTGCATTCATTATGATATCAAAATAATATTTTCACAGGTCAAGAAAAAATGCATGTGAGTGGTTGTAACTGGGGAACTTATACCTGTGGATATTCATCTTCATATGGCTCTCATTCAGGGTTGAGATTCCAGAATTTGAACTGACAGTTTGGTAGACTGATCATTTTAGGAAGACTTGGAGAGAGGAAAAAAAAAATATATATATATATATGCAGACACATTGTACATGAAAAAGATGAGTTAATGTGTACAGTGATTTTTTTCAAAGGTGTACACTTTAATAATCACATCAATGCATTTCCTGTCTCTCAATCTTGGGAGGAATCACTTAACACTCTGAGGTTCCATTTTCTTTATAGAAAACTGAGGGAATTATCCCTGTTTCATTGAGTTTTGAAAGTAAACTTTTTATTGCTTATAAAATCATTAAACCATAAAGTATATTCTGAACCATTCCTTCCAAATGCTGAAATAATTATTTTTAAAAGAATAAAAGTTCATTCTAAAGGGCAAAGTAATTAAGATAAGAAAAGTGACATAAAGCTAGCTTTGGGAGTTGGGTGGCAAAATGATGTTTCTTAGAGAAGGTAGAGCTTGTGAGACAAGCAGAATTTAAGAAATGGTTGAAACTGTGATTGTGAAGGTTGATGTAGCACATAGATATGAGACTCAAGGCACAATAAACTGTTGGTTAGAGTGAGTCTTGGGTTTTACTAATTGTATAATTTGTGCTGCCTTAAGGAAAAATGTAGTTGGAAGTCATTATTGGAGTGCAACAATAGAAGCCTGAGAAAGAAATCTTGGTTCTTGACATTTAAATATAGTCATGTACTGTATTATCCCTAAGGAAAACAAGAACATTTAACACTACGTACATGAAATACTCCTTTTGTGTTCCCAAGAGTCTTGCTGAATTAAGTAAGTGTGCCAAGACTTGACCCTTTGGGTATTTTCTAAAGGACACAGTGTTGTGGTATAGATATAAATGTTCCCCAAAGTCTCATGTGTTCAGAGGTGGGGATATTGGTAGATGATTAGATCATGGGGGTTCAATATCCATTAGTAGACAAATCCATTGCGTTCACAGCTGAACATACTGCTAGGAGGTGTGGCCCAGCAGGAAGAGGTGAGTCGCTGGGGTGTAACCTATAAGTTTTGTCCTTGACTCCTCCCTTCTGGCTCTGCTATTTTCCTATGGCTGCCATGGGTTGAGAAGCTTTCTCCACCCAGACACTTTCCCATACCATCTCTAATTTAGAGTAAAATCCTAAGGACTTCAGTAGGCAAATTAACATCATGCAAGAATAAGCCACAGTAAAAGGAACTGCATACATCTCAAATTATATATGTTAGACGGTTCAAGAAAGAAAGTGCTAAAGAAATAACTCTACACAGGAATTTAATAAGTAAATCAGAATGAAATTGATCACAAAGTCCTGTACTTGGCAAAAGTTCTGGCACACGGAAGAGACTAATAAATACATGTTGAAAATGAGACCTCAGAATTTGAAAGCAGAATGGAACCAAATAGCATTCCTATAGCAGCTGATTCATTTGAAAGATGAAGAAACATTTTCTTTTTTCCTCCCATAAGAGATTTAGAAAGATAATTATTACAAAACCTAGACTCTGGAGTGGCTTGGCCACTTAACTCAATGTACTTGAACAAATAATTTAAATCTATGAGCCTCACTCTTCTGAATAGTCACAAATGGCTCCTTTAAATTCTAGCATGTACATGAGCTGATGAACACAATGCCAGACCCACAGAGAATTTTCCATAAATGAGAGTCAGTATTAATACACAAATTTTCTAACAGACTAGAGAAAAGGATTTATGTTTCTTTCATCCAACACTATTTTTAAATCCAATTTTAAAATTCTAATGGAGCTATTATTATTTATTGACATTTTATGCATGACATGTGTTAATTTATGTATGTTATTCTTCATATGTTACCTGAATATCAATGTTCCATATGATCTCTTTTTGTCAAAATTAGTCTATAATATTAAATGGCACTACAATGAGCTCATTTTTTTCCAGTAATATTCTGCCTATTATAATTTCTGAACATTCCAATTCATCAGTGTTAAAGATAATTTCCTCTCCTCATAAAATATTAATTCTTTTTTGTGTGACTAAGAATTGTCTTCAAGCAACTTCTTCCTGTCATTAATTAAAATAATGAGTAGTGTAATATTAAACGTGCAACTCTCTGACAAGCACTCAAGTGTTTGCTGAGAAGTCCCTTTCTACCAAAAACATCTGGAAAATAATATGGTAAATTAAAAAGCTGATACTTTAATATACTACAGGGTAATCCCCAAGTCTAGGTAGGCAAGGTGCCAAATTGGCAAAGCTCTTCTCTCTGGCACAGCGCCATGGCTTCCTCATTTTTCTTTCCTAGACGAGCTATGTGAGGATTTTACTCAGCCACTCTCTATTTTCACTGTGTTACTTATCAGACAATAAAATGACAACAAACACATTTCAACACAGGTTAGCTTTCCTGCTTGTGACAGACAGTGTCTCACACGGACACAGCTATCATAAATATTTTAGGTACTCCAATAGACTTGGGAACAACTGTAGTTAGTAAAAATAGTTGCATGACTCCTGCCCCAGCAGTAAAAGTACATTGCTCCTTCTCATTGGTTTTATGTCCTCGGTTTGATGCATTTTAATGGGTATTCAGGTCGCCTTCCAAGAAGCTGTAGTCTTTTCCTTACTTTTTCCCATCTCTCAACTTTATGTTTTCAGGGTGTTGAATAGTATGTTAAGAGTTTAAAGCTTTAAAACTCAGTCATCCAACACTTTGTGAAATGAGTCAGTTGATTTCTCCAAGACTTTACTGTTCTGATTATAACCCATCACAGCCATACGATGTTTTATAGTTTGTAAAAAGCTGTCATATTCTGACGCCTTTGATCCTCAGTTGTACACAAACAAGGATTAACTACCCCACTTTTCTATTAAGAAAACTAAAGCTCAGCATGTTAAGTGATTCCTCTCAAAAATTAAGAGACAGGAAATATGCAGCTGCGCTTTTTAAAATGTAAAG
The DNA here is from genome assembly GCA_004027455.1 of Hydrochoerus hydrochaeris. Taxonomy (NCBI): domain Eukaryota; kingdom Metazoa; phylum Chordata; class Mammalia; order Rodentia; family Hydrochaeridae; genus Hydrochoerus; species Hydrochoerus hydrochaeris. The sequence continues at coordinate 233,040 of PVLA01000062.1, forward strand.
CCTACATTAAGATAATCATTCTTCATGCTACATATGCATAAATAGGAAAACAAAGACATGAACTACGATTCATATCCTTTCAACCCTGCACCCAGAGAGCAATCCATAGCAACATTTTGTAGCACAAAACGCAGACAGGAAGAAGGGAAATTATCTGCATCTGATTAAACTTTTGTATTATATTCAAAAACGTCTTACCTATATAGTTCCAGGTAAAATACCCTTGAAAATTGCTTTCTTTTTCTCAAATAAAAATAATTTTACATCCTTTTACTCTCTAATGGTTCAGGCCATTTCCTATTTTACAATTTCACTTTTCTTTTTGGCTGTATTTTACTCATTCTAGATCAGAAACTTCTTGAGAATACTTGATTAATTTGTCTCAGGTGTTTTTCAAGTGCTTTTCTATGTGCCTAGAATACAGAAGATATTCATTAAGTATTTGGCAACAAATGTGTTAGCTTATTCTTATTTCCCCAGATGTGATCCAGGCAGCAGAAAGAGTGTAATTCAACAGAGCTGGTGTCCCTGTATAATGATCTGTGTTTTCCATCATGATATTTAGGAGAAGGTGGAAACTAGTGAATCTGTCTATGCAGGCAGAAATTGTAAGTGAATTCTTAACTGTAAAGTATTTTAAGCTTGTACACTGGATAAGGCATGTAAAAAAAAAAGGTTAATATTTTTCCTTACTTTTTCTTTATTATATTCATTCATAATAGGAATAAATGGCTATCTTTTATCACTCCTGAGGTTATCTATGTAACCATTACTATATGGGTCAAGTTTATTTTTTGAAATTTATGTGTACTTTACCTGAAACTATGAGTCAATTGCACTGCTACCATGATAGGCACCTCCCTTGACTCCCACTATACAATTCAAACTACTTTTCATTTTTTTCTCAATGGCCTGCTACAAGTATACAATGATAACACAGGTATTCACTTATTTTCTCTCACCGTCCTGTGTTAAGGGCTTCAGATGTGTGACTCCATTTCAATTTGAGCAATTATGAGGTCTGAATTCTTTCAGATCTTCATTTTCCACTCAGAATGCTGAGAGGTTAAGTTACTTCCTTAAGGCAAGAGCTAAAAAACACTGTGACCAAGATTTACCCACAAGCAACCTGACTGCAAAACCTTTCTCACTACACTGCTACAGAGTTCAAGCTCAATACTTTAGTGTAATCCATTTGCTTTCATTCACTGCTGTTTCCATGTAACAGTCAGGTTGAAGACTTCCCCTTCTGTTGTCAATGAAACCTCTAAACTTGCTCATGCTTGGCCTGAAGCCATCTTTGATTCATTATCCTTCATCCTTCATCTCTAGTTGCCAAGGACCTTTTCTCAACAGTTCTGAATTAAAGTATGGACACTATACCTAGTGACAATCACAACTTAATCAACCCTAAAAACACTCACAGCACTGAACATTAACCTAACGTGGGGCAAAATCACCTAACATAAAGTCTACTTAGCCCCTTCCTAGTCCAATGATTGAAATGCAGGATGACCAAAAGTTGCATGTTTTTGTTAATTTTAATAAGATAATATGACAGGAACTATAAAAATACAATTCAACAAATTTATTCAATATGAGAATCAACTGGTTGAAATGACACTTGCCCACTTGATGACTGGGACCGTCTGTAAATAATCAAAAGTGCTGCCTAAGTGATCTTTGAAGTAAACTGTTAAGTGGTTAATAATATGTTAAACATATCGTGTAATTTACTAAATATTATTCTTAAAGTAAAAAAAAAAATCCTTATACTTTCACACCATTGTTAAGCCAAAAACCATCAGTTAAATCACTGTAAATCAGTTCCTGTCTACACAGACCTTAAGAGATCCCATTCATTATTGTCCCGGGTCAAGGCAAACTTTCCAGATCAAATGGACCTTTCACTGAGTATAATCTGGCAAAGAGGAAGAGGCATGGCTTTGGGCAAAGTATTTTCCTTTGACTGAAAACAAAGAGGTTCAATTACAAATGATCAGCAACCAACAGTAAAAGTACATGCAGAAAACATTGATTTTGCCTGCAAGTGGTCAGGAAAAAATACCACGGGGCTCACCTTAACCTGAAAAGTCACTTTATATTCTTTTCTTTCCAAGAACAATCCTCTTTATCTTTAAAAATGTAGCCAAATAGCATTGCCTTGGTGAATCCTTCTATAAGTACTCCTTATTGATGTTCTATTATACCATGTTTTATGTTCTAGAATGATATGTATCACAACCCTAGCTGGGCTACAATCTCCATAAAGACAAGCTCTGTATCTTCAGTGTCATTTTCTCCCAAGGTCCCTTCTCAGCACCAGGTATAATGATTAGTAACTGCTTGAGTAAAACTTCATCAAGGAAGTAGTATGCAGGCCCTCTCCTGAGTACTTTACTCCTTTCTACCCATGGGTTATGTTGGAAATTAAGTTATAGCTATGTATAACTAGATAATATCCACTGATGTTCTGCCCTGAGGTTTGAAACATTTATAAACAGAAGGGGAAGTGAAATAAAAATATGAAAGATAGTCATAGGAAGAATTACACAAAATTCAAAATTAGGAATACTAAGTTCCAACCCAGAAATGGCCATGTGCAAACAGGAAATTTTGAGTGTATTAACTCTCTATATGCTGTGATTTCCTAGAAAATGTACATGGTTTAATCATAGAATGTTTGAATTAAAAGAAAATTTATAGAACCCATGATATTTATTCTATAGTAGCAGACTATAATGTTCCTGGTACTTTACATGGAAAGAATATTTTAAGAAACAAAATTATATATATTTACAGTTGGAATAGAGACACATATCTTATTCAGGCAAAAAAAAACTGAGTAAAAGAGACAAAAGAAAAATAAAATCAAAACCTTATAAGTTAATTTCCATAAACATAAATAAAGGAAGATTATTCCATTATCCCTAAACTTATTCTTAATCTCATCCTTTATTTTAAATGCTAATTCCTGGAAACATCGTCATTTCAATGTCTTTTATCTTTTCATCTGTTTCCACCCAGTATGTACAAATCTGTGGAAAGATGAATGAGTTTTCAGTTACATTAATTATTACACTAATTCTCAGCAATTGTTTTTATTGTCAATAAAAACATATTTTGGAAAGCATTTAGAATTTCTTATGTTAAAATATGAATTATAATTCTTCAATTGTGTTCTTTTTAGGAAATGCAGATCCATGATTTTAGCATTCCAGTATCAGAATATGTGAAATGTTTATCCACTTAAGTCAAGTGGCATTATCTTTTGTTTTTAAAAAATCAAAGAGGATTTCCCTATGTGTGAGAATACTGATTTCAGTTGTTTGTTCTAGATTATTATTGGCAAAGTTAAACTTGAAAGTGAAGTATAAGATCTTAATGAGCTATGAGGTGCAGTAATCTTAGAAAGAAGAAACTATTAGAGAAAAAAATCACAAAAATGTGAAGATAAACACTATTTGAATTATTGATTCTTCAGTTGAGCACCTACACACAAGGAAAAATTCCAAGCAAAAGCAAAGGTTACAATTGAACAACTGAATCCATTCAGTTATTGACACCACAAACTTTAGCATCTGATTCAGACCACAATGTAACTTACTAAACAATTAAATACTCATTATGGGTTGGAGATTTACCTCAGCAGCATAAGTGCCTGCCTGGCAAGTGCAAGGTCATGAGTTCAATCCTTGGTACCAAAAAAAAACCAAAACAACAACAACAAAAACAACAACAAAAGCCACCTCATGTAACAAATATTGCAAAATGGAACTTTAAAAGTGTGTTTTTTTGTTTTTTGTTTTTTTTTTAGTGGCTATTACAAACTTCCATGAGGCTTGGGCATAGAGGGTTACCCTCACCTCTCTTCAGCCCATATGAATAGACAGAATACACAAATACTGGCACCTGGACACCAAGCTCAATTTCATTCCCTTTAGGCAAGAGAGGCAGAGGTCCTAGTCCAAGAAGGAATGAAACAAGCATAAACATGTCAATTTTGTCACTGGGATCCCTTCCACACTGTTTTTTGCTATAAAAGAATTCAGCTCCCAACACACCTCTAGACTAGGGGAGAGTGATTTGAGGGGAATGGGTCCTCCATCTCCTTGGAATTACCATTGAATTAACCCTTTTTCCTTGAATAAACTGTCTCTTGATTTGGTCATTGGTGACAAAATTAACCTAAACATACGAAACTACATAACCAGGAACATCCAGAGGAGAACAGAATCCAGAGCCTCTAATATATATTATCCTCAGTGTTCAGTATGAAATAAAACAACATACAAATAAGAAAGATTATATGACCTGTAATTAAAATGCATAATCCTTATTGGATTCTGAATTATGAATGGAATAATATATATTGTTGCTGTATTTTCTGCTTTTCTGTTCCTGGACAAAATATCTGATTCCCAACATTTAAAGAAAAAGGATTTGTCTGTCTTATGACTTCAGAGTACTTACTCTGTAGTTGGTTGGATCCAAGACCAACACATCAAGGAGGACAGGCCTGAAGGCTTAATTCATGGTGGCCAGGAAAGTTGAGAAGGGGAATATAGTGCCAGAGAGGAAGGGAAAAGGGACCACCTAGATACCTCCACGACCCACCCAGACGCTTCAAGAATCCTGCTTTACTAATCCCATTGGTAAATACCAAACCAGTCAAATTGACAATGAAGCTTAACAGTGACAATTAGTATGACTCACGAAATTTAAATATAGAACCAAGAGGATATAATATTACATTATCTATGTAATTTTTCCCCATTCTGAGCACTACACTATATATATGTAAGAGAATGTTCTATTTTGAGAGATTACACAATGAAAAACTTAAGAGGAAGAGAACACATAACTTCAAATATTTCAAAAAATAATGTGTGTAGAAAGTTAAGATGTGTAACTTAACTTTATATGTGTAACACATATTTTACACACTCAAATACAAATAAAGCAATGAGATCTAAGTACAGGTTTTCAGACTTTCCTGTAGGCTTGACATTACACCAAATTTTTTTAAAGTACCTTTAAAATATTTGAAAACATGGAAAAATCTATTCATTTATTATGTATATATAATGGTTGGCCATAGTTCCATTTATGCTATAGGTCTTTTTTCCTAGATTAATACAACATTAGTTTCAAAATTAATGATAATGAAAATATGATGGATGTAATGTTTTATTTTCACACTTTTAAAAGTAAACTCAATGCTCAACTTAAATTACTTAAAATTTGTTTTACTGGCAATCAATATGATGGATATTATAAACATTTAGTTTAATAACAACAATTACACTGATGTATTGTGTGGATTGTATCTTGTCCTTGTTCATTTTGATATTAAAGGTGTACATTTAATTCAGTTCATTATTAGGTTATACATGATAAATTGATTATATTTCCAAATGTAATAAAATATACAACCTACCCTTCTTTTACTATATAACAGGAAGTATAGATCAGATTTAACATAATTAATTTGAACTAAATGAAAATAGAAGTATACTTACAAGGTTAAAACTGCTGTACATACACAAAAGTGTCATTGGAGTTTTTATAACATAATTAATTTAAACTAAACAAAAATAGAAGTATACTTACAAGGTTAAAATTGCTGTGCATACTTACATAAATGTGCCACTGGAGTTTTTATTTAGTTTAGCTTTTAGCAGTTTGAAAGAGACTGCTTCAATATAATTTTATTTTTTTAGGTCTTATATAATTGCATCAGAGTCTGTCCTAGACATTATACTTAACAAGCTTCTACCTTATGTTGCCCTGATAATACATCTTGTTTTTCAAAAGTAAACACACCACTTTTTCAAGATATTTCACTGGATTTCACAAGTTAGTATTAATTATTCTAATCCATGAATATCTATAAGATCCCCATACAAAAAAACTCTCACAGCATCTAATGAGATACATCTGCTTATAAAACTTTAGTGAACATACTTGTTCCATTATTGGGTTGTAAGCTGAAGGGCAGACAAAGGGTACAGGTTTCATTGTTTATCTACAATGATCTCTAGAATGCATGCCAAATGAGCAATGGAAGCTTAAAAAGCATCCTGGCCAGCCTATTCTAAATGAGCTATCCAAGGACATCAACAGTGTTTGATTCAGTCTGTTAGTGGAATACAGTGATTAAGAGCATGGAGTTGCCAAACAAAAGTACTGAAAGTGAATCCTAGTTCTGCTGCCTTATATTAAACACCTACAACAAATTGTTTAATCTTTATGTGTGAGTTTATCTCTAAAATTAGAATAAAATATATTCTTCTTGTAGACATATCAGAATTAAATTTATTAGTGAATAGCAGAGAGATTTGAAAAACACTTGACTGTTAAAATATACTGCATGAATGTTTGTTATTGCTACACCACGCATCACTAAAATAGGAGGTAGCTGTTCTGCAGAGAATAGCCCAGCTGTCTTGAACCATGGTGTGAGAGGAGCCACTGAAAATAATGTTTCACTACTGATTAGATAAATGATCTTGCACGACTCACTTAACTACTCTGGGCCACATTTCTTGTATTTGTTAACTAGATTTTAAGGGGGATAAAAGATAAACGATGTTGAAGATAGGGATAAAGGAAGAGGAAGAAAAGAAGGAAGAACGGGGTGGTGAGTGGTGAGGACAGAATCTCTCCATACACTTAACTGAGAAAGGAAAAGACAGAAAAGATAGTGGCGTGAAGTGAGCCAGTGAAGAGCCAGAGACTGATAAGGATATGAGATAAACAGCAAAACGTGCCTCACAGTACTTAAATGTTAAGTTTTCATACTGAGTTAAATGTCTTGTTGAGAATAAATCTCTTCTGCATCCCACTGTCATATTCCTCCTCTTCAGTAAATCATTAGGTTAAATAAAATGAAATGATTGAGTGATATAAAAATTCTAAATTTTCACTAGTGAGGTTTGGATAAAAAAAAAGTAATTGAACATAGAAACACAAGCCCAAAGCACTTAATATCATGTGAGCTATAAAGTCAAAGAAATATGGTGGTTGATTTAAATTTCCACAAAAATTGATAGTGGCTAACATAAACATAGGTAAATCTCAAGGGATCAGGATGCAGTACGTGCCATCTAGATCACATTGCATTTAATAGGAAATAAATTTACAAAGGTTACAAAGAGGCGAACTTCAGTGTATTAAAACAGACCATTTTGACAATTAATCCTGTACAAAATTATTGGGAGATTGAGAGCCATCAGTTTCATTACTTGCCTAAACAAAACTAAAACAAAAATGAGCACTCATTGGCATTACTACAGAGGAGATTTAAGACAGAGAAAGATACGCAGGCTGGTCTTCAGGTCTCTTTTAAGAAAAAAAAAAAATGATGAGTAATACTGAAAAAACTTTAGAAAATGAACAAGACATTAACATATTATAATAAGTGATTCTAACTTGAATACAATTTTAAGAGAACAAATTAAATCTGAATGATAAGGAAGGAAAGAATCTTAATTTCAGAAAAAAATGAAAATAGCAGATGCTTACAATTAATGGTGTAAGAGTAGGGATTGTAACATTAAAGGCAGGGAGATACTTATTGCCTAATAATGCCCTTGGGGAAGATTTTATGGTATTATGTGAGCGTGAAGCTAATAAAACAGAAATGCATAACAGAAAGAGGGAAGAAATAAAAGTAGAAGCTGTCATAAGACTCTATAACATATGGACAGTGTGACAATATTTACATGTGGGTGAAGATAGGCAAAATTTTCTGAATTTGCTACAAATCAGCAATTATTGGATATCAACTAGCTTGTGGATATTATAGTTGAGAAATAAATATGGGCAGATATTCAAGTAGCAATTAAATAACCACTCAAGCTGCCAATTGGTAATAGTAAGTATATTTGGTCTTTCACCACAGACCTTTTAGAGAAAAGCGCTTAGTATTTTCCTTACTTCCGCATTGCTTGGTACTTTGAATTTCTCTACTTCTTTGTGAGGCTCTCCATAAAACTTTTATCCCAGTCTCTTCCTATTTTATTCTTCCTTTTCTTCCACTTTCTCTTTCAGAAAACAATTATAAAAAGCCTCTTTTACCTTCCCAGACTTTCACATTCTCTTTCTTCCTCAGAGTACATAACTTATTTAAATATTCTGTGCTGCCTCTTTCTACCTCATAAACTGGCAGTTTCCATCCTTCAGGTTTCAAATTAAAGATCACTTTATTAAGAAGGACATTTATGACCCTGAGAGACTTTTTCATTCTCCTTTTCCTGAAGTACCAACTAAGCCTAACACTCATAGTACATAGTACACTTCATTATAATTTCTTGTTAAAGCTTCTCTGTTGGGCTAGGATGTCAACAAAATCATAACAAGTGCCACCACCTGTTTATTCACTGTGTCGTAAGTACTACTGGATATCAGGTATAGAAACTTAGTATTTATGTTGGAAACAGTCAGCAAATTACTACGTGGATGGAGAGATGGATGGATTAAATTATGATTTAATAAATGTTAATTTGACAAATATCACTAGTATTTTAGATGGTGTAAAGCTAGGAAACAAATAAAATATTGTTTCTTATGCTAGAAATTTATATCAAGAGATATGCAATTATATAAGAAACACAGGGCAATTAATTTTCTCATTGGTGAGACAAAATACCTGACACTCAAAGTTTGTAAGTTGGGTTGTTTTTGTGCCAGGAATCAACTCAGGGATTTGCACTTGGCAAGCAGACGCTTATGTCGCGGCTAATCTGTATCCCGACACCCAAAGTTAAAAGAGTCTTTATCAAGACTGGGTAATCTAGGTGTTGTCTGAGCTGATTCCTGTAAAGCGGTCTGATCAGGCAAACAAAGACACAGAGCAGAAGAATGTGTGTGATTTTAGAAACTGAGCTAAAGAATGTGGAACTTAGTCTGTTGGAAATAGGAAGCCATAGAACATTGTTAAGAAAAGTAGTTATCCATTTTATTTTAAAATTATAACGTGGTAATACAGACAGTTCCATATATAGATTGTATGTACCTAAATGAAATAAGGAGTCATTTAAATAATAATGACAATAAATTACATTAAATGTGATTCATAAATGTTAACATGAAATTTATGTAGTTGCTATAGTTAAATAACTATCCTCAATATATTTGCACATATTTATATATAATGCTGACAAGACTACTTAGAAAATATCAAATGGCATTTACCAAAAGTTATATCCTATAACCAAATTTGAAAGGATGCATGACAACTGAATTTTCTTAAGAGGCTAAAACAACTGAGATTATTATAAATATGAATTAATCAAATCTTTGATATATACATGCATCTATATATAGGAAGTTTCCAGTACATCAAAATTTTCCTTTAATATTACCATGCCTTGTTTTGATGTCAGTAGCCCACAAGCTGACATGGGCTGCTATATTTATGATTTGGAAATTTTAATGCCATATGTATTAATCTGAAACATATTCGACTTTTAACTGTGAATTGATTTCCAGATTATTATGGGGTAGAAGCAAATAAAAAGGATATGACTAAAATGTTTATCTTTATTTTTATTTTCCTCAGATGTGTTTGTTTCAACCTGATTGAACAGCAACTTAGTTAACCTTGGTGAATGCATATCTCTTTCCTGACTTAATTGTAATTGCCTGGAGTGTCATTTGTGTCTAGTGCTGTGACAGGTTATAAAACAACAAAACAAGCCACAACCAAAGTCAGAGAGGAGGAGAGAAAGTGTGAAGTGAGAGCTTTCTACTCTTGGGCTCTTTTATATTTTGTTAGCACAAACATTTTCCTTTTCAGATGCTATCCATATCCCCTTTCCCCCAAGCACCTTAAATTTTATTTACAGAACAGGGTAATGACGTGATTTTCAATAACAGGTTTTCTAAGTGTTACCAACTATGAAATGGAAGAATAGCTTAATTGGCACATAAAAAGTTAAAACAAAATAACAAACAATTGCCTTTGGGCTCTAATGCTTAAAAACGTGCTGAACTGAATAATTATCCGAGGTTTTTAGTTGCTGTTATGCATTCCCATTACAGCCGGCCTTGAAGACATCCAGTGTAACCTGTTCTCCACGGAAACTTGCCCATGAGGATGGCACATGATGGAGAGACCAAGGGACATTTTCACCTGCACAAGAGTTTTATGCAAAGCTGCTGAAACAGCCAGTGAAGGTGAGGAATGAAACAGAAATATTGTGGAGAAAAGTCAAAGTTGAAATTACCACTTTAGAACATCTTAGAGGCAATTACTAAGAATGAAAAAAGACCAAAAAAATAACTGATAAACATTTAAGTTAACTGCAAGATGATTTAATGTAAGCCAGACTGACTTAATGGACTTCTTTCAAGGGGTAGTCTGCGAGGACTTGGAACTTCAATGGGGAAGATTTTTCCCAAAACCTGGTATTTTCTAAGTGCTTTGGGTCTCATTCTACATTATCACATAGGGGGATCATTATCATAATGTTAAACTTTTTGCTGTAACAAGGAATAATTCACCAGTTCTGGCTTCCTCATATTTTTTAAAAATTTATTTAAAAGAGAAAAAACAGTAGAAACAATGATACAGAGTTTCAAAACAAGACAATAGAAGAATTAACAATGGTTAATATATTGGGTATTATTATCTTCATAGTAGTTGTACAGATTGTAAAATATAGGCATGCAAAATTAATCAAACAATATAAGAACAAACCTTTTCAATCACTAAAAAAATTAGTAGTACAATTATCTTAGCTATCATATATATATATATATATATATATATATATATATATATATATTCTTTTCCCTTCCTCCCTCCCCCCACCCCTATTGTTCTTTCCTTTTGAGTAGTTTTCTCTCCTTTCACAGTATCTATTACAGAGGCTTCCCCATCTTATCTGACATCCTCTTCTTGGTTTTCATGATAAGCCTGGATGGTTATAAACTCTTTTTTAGGCTCATCTCTGTTTATGACCTCTCGCATCTAGGATTCCAAAAGCAGTATAACCAACTGCCAACTAAAGGGTACCTTTGAAATACATTTGTGACTTCTAAAATTAACATGTCAACAGTAGCACTTGATTCCCAGCCAATGCCTTCCCTTGATCCCCAAGGCCTTTTAATGGCATCTTTGCCTTTTAGAGCATTATTTTCATTATTATTTTTAGTCTTCTTTATCCATCTGTCTCACCATACACATGATCTTCTATCATTTTGGTTCAGTTTCAGTAGTTAGCAAAAACAGAACAAAAAGTATTACATTTTAAGAAAACTAAAATTTTTCAACTATTTCAGTTTAGATGCAATTTTTTTATGTCTAAGGAATTTTTATTTATTATTTGATTTTAATAATATTCATTTTAATTTATTTACATGTATGACAGATGATCTCATAGATTTCGACTATCACACTATTATCTCTCTTGAGATTTATGAATTCTTGTTCTCACCTATGTTAATAATAACTATCTGATAAGCAATTATGAAGGGAAATTAAAACTTAGAGGTGAAGTTTGCTAAGAAAGTTCCAGAGATATATTAGGTACTGGGTAAGGCTGTGGGTGGTGGGTGTCCTCAGTGCTATTGGTGTCGTAGTATGTTTTAAGAAACATAATGTCTGTTATAAAGGAGAGGGACTGGTGTGGCCATACTAGATTTGGGGGTATTGATACCAGTAAATAATTCCCCTGAAAAGCAATTGTACCTATAATGTGGAAGATTTTATTGTTGCTAAAAAAAGAAAAAAGATAAACTCAAGAACTCATAAGACATAGACTTATGTGACCATTTAGCACAAGCAAACTCAGCTTTTGCATCATTAATTCTCACTGATGGGTCTCATTTCATCATGATCTAATTATTGATACAATAAGATCTGGGTCATTTAGAAAGTAAATGTACATTTATCTTTGTTTAAGAAGACAGTGAATCATGCATGTCATTTAGAAAGGTTTATATTTAAAATTGTTACTATCTTGAGGTTAAAATGATGCATGAAAGAATTAAGAAAACAGAAGGATAAAAAATCTCTAGGTAAACATTAATGCCCTAAGAGAGTGGCACATATGAGAAAAGAAAAAAGTCCTTTTACCATTAGTTGGCAGCTGATATTTCTTTCTGCTTTGTGTGGCTGCTTGGTATGCATGTATCAGGTCACAGGTAGAAGACGTTGAGGACCATTATACAACATAAATGTTTATAATATATCATAATTACCAACACACCTGTGGTAAATAACTGTGAGATCCCACAACAAATATGTAGAAAATGTTCAGCAGCAAAGGCAAGAAATAAAATTCTCATTTTTAACCTTCCATTGGATGGGATCCAATTTACATGTTGTAGAAGTTGGAACAGCCACTTGCAAAGCTGTGAAGCAGAGGTTTGTCTGTAATGTGTTCCATGCGCCCCAGCTCTCCACATTAGGCTTTCATGAGGTTCAGGGATTTTACCTTCCTTCATCAACTTGTTTTCTTTTAAGAAAATATGTGCCTTATATAGTCACTTGAAAAATCAAGAAACTACTATTAACAAATCAAAAATTATTAACAATTATTGTAAAATCAAATTCAATAATTTTGGAAATGGGTCTCAATCAAAATTAAACTAATATTTATTGGCACTGAATCATAAACTAGTTCATCTCAGCTGCTTTGTTTTCCACCCTTCTTAAGGTGATTCTTCGGTTCATGAATTTAACTTGTTTTGCAAAAAAAGATGGCCATGTTTGTGTTTTTGGTTATGCTTATGTTTGTGTGGGTAAGATGACCACATTTTTGTCCCCTGATGTGGAGTTTGTGAACAGAAACAAAATTCTTTCAAAAGCTTTTGTTTAAGAATCAGCTTGTTTGAGAACAAAGTTCATGAACCTAGGTGATGCTGTACTCTCATAGCATCCCAGGAAGAAACATGATCTCAGAATATTCTAATGGATCAGGGGTTGGTTTCAGTCATATATTTAAGAAGATTCTCTGGAGATAAATATCACCTGAGGTTCAGCATATTTGTCTTGAAACATATCGGTGGATTATGAAAAGTGAATTTAAAAAACCTCTATATGTTTGAATGTCTTTTTTGTATTCTTCCTTCTCACCCAGCTTCACAATGGTAATATTTCTGAAACGTTCCAGCTTTATGCTAATGGAAAACTGAAAAAAAGATACTTTGAAGTGTTAGCATACTATAGGCATATTTTTGAAGAACTGTATCTATTACTGTCCATATGATCTCTGTGGGTACCACTGGATATAAGAGAAATTGAAACACTAACGGTGTGCTTCTGAATACATGTTTGGGTTTTTTTTGTTTACTTTCCCCTATCTTCTTTCAATGGGCACTGAAACTCACCATCCCTACATTGGTAAAAAGAAAGTTGAGAGACCAATTTGTGGCCCATTACATAAGACCATCCTGGTTTCCAGGACAACCATTGTGGATACAGCTATCACTTTCATTTTTATTGTTTCATTTTTCATTTGTTCTGATTTCTTTATGCTCTTGTTTATACTTTATTTTTCTCTATTATATTAGTAAAAGGAAAGTATTACATAAATAATTTTAAATTATGTTAGAAAAAGAAAAATGACTTAAGATTTTGCTTAGGCCTATTCTAACTCTTCCCACCAAACATATAGATTAAGAAAAGTAACTTTTAAGGTCATCATGCTTCCTATTCTTTAGAGAAATAAAATCAATCAACTCAAAAAGAAACCATGTCTTGGCTGTAAAAAATCTAAGAAGTAAATATTATGGACAGTTAAGTGAGACTGGCTCACATTTAGTTATATTGCTCCCAACTTTTAAATTAACATTTGATCTGAAATCCCATATGGGTCAGAGGGGCTCACAAAGGAACTGGCAAATGCCGCACAGTGCAATGGGGCTGAATGCTGATCTAGTTTTAAGACTGAGAGGAAATCTTTACCCTATGAACTTGAAAAGGAAGAAACACAGCCTGAAGCTATATCAACAGGGAATTAATGAGCCACAGGACATAAAGTTTAATAGAGAGCAAAACACATTAATGAGCTCAAAGCTCATGTTCACCCTCAACCAATTTAGTCAGAGAAGGCCTACCTGGTGTCCCTCTCTCTAATTCCTTTTTAATGTGTCACTCATGCTGCTACCAGAGAGTCACAGCATTCTGTGTTTCAGTTCCCCATCACCTGCAGAGTGAAGTCTAATGCTGTGTCCAGCATTCGAGGCAATCCCAAATGAAATCCAGTTACCTTACTATTCATGGGATATATTTCTCACTGCTCTTCAGTTATGCATTTTGCCAGCATGTTTTCTCAATAAATCGTTCAGTTACAATTTCTTTTTTTTGTACAGAATGCTTCTTTATAACAAAATGTTTTCCTCATCAAGCACTGCACGCCCATGATTCAAGATAGAATTCAAACATGAAATCCATTCTGAAGACTACCTACATGTTTTGTCTGCATCTTCATAGGTACAACTTGTACTTACATCTGTGGAAAATAATAATTAAGTATTAAATGTTGGTTACTTTGACAGAGAATGAAACTGAAAAATTAAATGAGGAAAATACTGCGTTAGTATTTAATTCAAAGTGTTGCTTGGAGAACTTAATAAGATAGATCTATGTACTTGATTAATATTAATTACTTGCAGTTTTTACTAGTAAACTACAATATGTGAATTCTAAATCTGAATTATCCAGCTCCCAGAGATATCTTTCACAGGTATGCATAACTGAGCTGAGTTATGATACAACTCTTATACTGCAAATTCTGTTTTTCAGGTTGGTTTATCTGCTCTCCAAGTTTCTCAGACATGTACTCATAATGAATGAACATAGCCAAGCTCTTTGACACTATGTTTCAGAGACAATTATGTGACCTACCCAAGTCTGAAACTGCAATGCTCAATAAACAAGAAAGAATTAAATAGTGCAAAATCTTGCAGTGTTTTACCAAATCATAGGAACGACTAGAACAAGATGAGATTTATCATGTTTTTTTGGAATTTTGACTTTACCATATGGATTCAGACAAAACTGAAATGCAAAACAGAATTATAAATCATTCAAAGCTGTGAACAAAAATTGCCAAGTTTTATATTCTCAACTATGAGGTTGTAGACCAAAGGAAGGAAACAGAGGTGCTCCAAAGGGTGGGAAAAAAGATCTGATTCTCTTTAATGAGTACCATGTATAATGTATGTTGAAATGATAGTAGGGAAAACAAAGGTACATAAGAAATTTGATTTTCTAAGCCACACCAGGAATTATCAAGGACTGCAGTGGGATGAGCTTTGCTCTCATAATAAGGACATGAATGTGTTCTCTCTTTGTTCTTTCACTTGGTAAGTAACACTAGTATGTCTTCTTTGTATCAAGCATGTCAATATAGTTAGGATTCAAAGACTTCATAATGGTACATGAGTTTTTAGGCTGGTTATGCTGAGGTTTGCAGACAATTTTTTAAAAGACTAGTCAGCTAGTCTCTCATTGAATTGGTATATTTCGACCATTTACATTAAGGAAATTATGTATAGGTTAGACCTTAAATCTGCTAGTTTATGTTTTACGTTTTGTTGTGTCTATACTCACTGTGTTCAGTTTCTGTTTTATTCTTTTTCTCTGTCCACCTCTGAATATTTCAATCAGTTTTAGAACTACATTTTGTTATATTTACAATGATTTTAGTATAGGTTTTTCCATTATTCTTGGTCTCATATTACAAATTCATGACTCATTATGGTCTATTGACATCAGCATTATACCAACTCAAAGTGCAAAAGATTTCCTTGCCTTCCCATTCCTAAAATAATCTGTGTAAAGATTTACAACCTCAGACAATCGTACAATTTTGGTTTCAAATGTCAAATACAAGTTAAAAGACTCACAAGGGGAAAGAGACTACCTCAAATTTACCCATGTTTTTAACTTTCTACTAATTTTATTTCTTTTTTTTTTTAAATGTTTAAGACATTTAAAAAATCATTTCTTTAGCCATTACCATAAGTCTACTGGTGACAAATTCTTACAATTTCCTGTCATTTATGAATGTCTTTATTTCTCTTTCATTCTTGAGGATATTTTGTCTGGTAATATGTTTCCAGGAAAGTAATTCATTCAGTAATTTTAAAATGTTGTCACTTCCTTTTGGCACAGTTTCTCATAAGAAATTTACTGAATCCTGTGACATTTTTTACTGTAATTACTGCAGTTTAACACTTTTAACCTATCAGGTGTTATATCTTGCTCTGCATTTAAGGCCTTTGTCTTATAGAGGTTTGATTATAATGTGTTTTAGACCTCTTTGGATTTACTCTCTGAATTCTGATTCTTGAATTCTAGCTTTTTATATTTTACGAAATTTGTGAAGTTTTCCGTCATTATTTTTCAAGTATTTTTTTTTCAGTTCCCCTTTCATGCTTTTCTTCTTCTGGATATGCAATCACATGAGTTTTAGATCTTATTATAGTAACACATATCCATGAGGGCTTTTTTGTTTTGGTTTGGTTTTGGTTTTTGGTTTTTAAGTCTCTTTTCTCTGTTGTTCATTTGGGTAATTTCTATTGTTCTATTACAAGGTTAACCATATTATCCCTTAGTCTCTTCCATTTTGCTATTGAATCTATATATTGAGTATTTTAGTTAAGCTGTTAGATTTCTTTTTAGTTGTAAATTTTATTTAGTTCTTTTTCATGTTCTATTTCTTTATTGATAATTTCTATTTATTTTATATCTTTCAGTTTTTATTCATTTCATGCATGTTTATTATTTCTTCATCAGGTATTTTTAGTATGGCTTTTTAAAAAGATTTGTCAGATAATTCCAACACTGCTATCACTTTAGTGTTGTAATCTATTGTTTTCATTCAATTTGTTATCTTTCAGATTCTTTGAAATGATGTTTTTGTTTACTGAAACTGGATATTGCATTATGTTAAGAAACTCTGGATCTTAATTAAATTTCTGCATCAGCTTGCTTCTTCTGGCACTGCTCTGGCAGAGGAAAAAATTGGCAATGCTTCATTACTTTCAGGTGCATACTAACATCTGTGTGGCATTTACTGATGCTGGGAGGAAGATTTCCTATTGCTGACTGATATTGAGAGTCCTGGGTCCTCACTAGGCCTCCAATGGCACCTTCCCCTTTGGGTGGTGTAGGTGTGCTTCACCTTCTTCATTTTCATAAAGGTTGAGGAAAAGACCTTGTCATGAAATTCCTAAATATCCATAGGCTTCCTATAACACCATCACAACATGAAGAAGGGAAAGACAGCTCTCTGTTACTGCCAACCAGGGAGAGGATTTCCAATTTCCCATTATGTTCCTCACTGCAATGGAATAGAAGTTCTAATTAGTACCAGTATGGATGAATATTGCTATTCCTGACATGGTCTTCTCTAACATCACCCCATCAATGGAGTCAAAATACCTCTTCGTATCCAGGTGATGGTTGGATTCTAAGTTCTTCATTTGGCCTTTACTAGTGGTAAGGGAAGTAAGACTACAGAATTTTCTGGAGCATTTGGTTTAAACACAAAAATTACTCCCTAAAAATGTTCTTTTTCATGCTAATGTGTTTTTTTCCTTTGCTCAGGCTAGAAAAAGCAAACTTTATCATTGCTTTCTTATTGTGCCTGCTGGTGCCTCTGAGTTGCTGGCTTCGTCATCTCCAAGCCTGGAGTTCATGAGGCAGAAGCACTATCCGGGGAACTCACCATTATGGCATTCCTTGGGTCCTTAAGTTTTTATTCAATATGCTTTCTTATTTACAACTTTTACATTCCTATGGTTTTAAATGCATTATCCAAGAGAAAAGGGAAAATATATTTATTCCATTTTCTTGGAAGTGGGGTTCCTCTGTTTAACTTAAAACTAAATTAAATTTTTTTCTTCTTAGTTGTGTTTCTAATTTCTCTAATTAAACTCATCTGTAGAAGAACTCAGAAGTTTGGATTTTGTTTTAACCTTTGAATTGCATAGCCCTTCATCTGGATTATGCTTTGCTTCCTCACCTTTAAAATGAGAACAAAATTATCTATCAGCAAGATACCAGAAAAGATGAGATAAAATTATGAATAAAGAATTTGGCAAACTTTCCCATGCATAGTCAATCAAAAATGATAACTGCTATTACTTTCATTATTAATATTATTAACAATTACAGATATGTTTTCATTTCAAAGCCATGTGATCTTAAACTTCATTTAAAAATAAAGCAAAAAACTACTGTCTAAATCACAAGAGTAGTATAGGCTTAGGATAGAAATTTATGGAATATATATTAGTAACCTTGAATCAGAGCTGGAGAGAGAAAAATAATCAAAATTTTAGAGGCAAATCTCAATTATAATGATAGATTTTAGGATCTAGCAAAATTCCCGTCTGAGGATCAGAGTGAAGCAAGACGGCTCACACAGTTAGTCTTGTGATAAATGACTCCGTCCTGAAAGGAGTCTGCCAAGATATCGAAAGTGCATTATGTTATAACAAAAAGGAAAATGTCAAAACTGTTTCCCGGATTTGAGAAGAAAATGTGCCGTATCACATGTCATGATCAGCATGTCTTTTTTATTGAATCTCTGCATACTGACTACTCTTCTGTCCCAGTAAGTGTATTTCTTTTCAAGGCACAGAGAACGTCCTAATGACATAACCACGATGATTCATGAAATCCGAGGGTTTACTCTTTTGTACTGAAAAGTCTTGTGCCATTATCCTGTTCAATCTACCAGGCTGAGAAGCCAATATTGTAAAACATGGACCTTAAGAAGGACCTCAGAAAAGTTTATAGGCTGTCAAGGACTATGTGCTGTACCCAACCCTAGCTCAGAGGAAGGCTAAAGAATGTCCACACTCCCTACTTTGCAAGCTAAGGAAAAAAAAAATCAGAATTCTGAATTAGAGTTTGGAATAGATCATACATTAAAATTTGAATTACAGTGGTTATCAATATGGTGGATTTCAATTTTTTTTCTGGTTAACTTGAACTGAACAGAAAACTTCTTTATTTACTATAGCAATCTTTCACCTCATTTTTCAATGGAATTCTACATTACAAAATTCAACATACACCTGATGAATAAAGATCAGTAAAATAAAGTTCTTAATATACAAGACTCTGCAAAAGTGAGGAGCTTTACAATCACTTTCTCCCAGTATATATTCGTTGGACATCTCTTTTGTGTTGTCACATCACTTCCCCTTTGAGTGATAAAACTTCACTTGGAGGTGAGCATTATAATCTTCATTTAAGAGATGGTATTTATAGAGTGTACCACTAGTTAGCATTGGGATTTCTATTGAGGTCTATCTGTATTTAAGTCCTAAGTGTTTTTTATTCTAAATCCAGAAACTTCCTGCTCTATTCTTCTTCATTTTTAATTCCAGGCCAGATTTCTCATCAGCCAAATTCATGATGTTTTCAAAGAGATATTGAAAGGAGCACAGTGCATCCCTGTGGCCAGCGAGGCAAACAGCAGGGATCAAAGTTTGAGATTTCAGGGAAAGGGAAAACTTAGTGGGTGTCCCATAAACACAAGAAGTATGTTAACCCAAACTATGATCGTGTAAACTAATAAGACAGCTTCCTCCTCAGGATATGTAGTTTCTTTCACTTTTTGGTTTGTGCGTAGCATGTGGATTGTTTCATGCGTGCACGTGTGGATTTTACAGCCAGATAAATTTTAAAAACTGGTTCTAGTTTGCAAAACAGAACATTTTTTATGGACATGATTTTGTTTAACTCTCCCAGGAACCTTACAAAATCAATGTCAGTAATTTCTATGTCTGAGGAAATCAAAGTTCAGAAATGCCACGTAACAGGTTGCTAAGGTATAAAGCCAGGATTCCATTCAGGCTATCAAATGCTAAGCCTGAGTACTTACCTAATTACTACTTTTTTTTTTCATTGACTTGAAAGAAATGTATCAATTCTTTCTTCCTAATGAAAAGGTAAAGCAAACAAAGTAGTTGGAGAATTTAATACAGTTGATAAAAGATTAGTTCACATATTTGCTGTGACATTATGAATGACAATTCTTTAGCCTCAGTTCTCATGTTGGATAACTAAATCCATGGCAAATGTATATTTCCTTGAAGCTCTTTAAGGTTCATCAAGTCATTTTGAACTGACCTTTGTCTTGTTTCCTTTTAACTGAGAGATTTAGGCCACACTCTCAGAATATCCTTTTTTAGTAAAATGCATCCTTTGGATCCATGCAATTTACTAAGTTCCTACTAGCAACTACATCACATTATTGTTCCTTCACATATTTTTCATTGGATATTTTTGTTAAAACATGGAAGGATTCCTTTCCTTTTCCAAAGAAGCAATTGAAAGAAAAAATGATTTTCCTATGCGTACATCTCAAGCAATGTGGTGAAGCATTTGAGAAAAATTCTGGAGGGGCTTGGATTATTCAATTTAGATATTCATCACTATTTGACTAGTCATCAGGCCAGTTCATTTGATAACTGATAAGAAATTCAGCTTCTTAGTCTCACATTCTAGATTTTCTGAGTCAGAATCTGCATTATTTTAGCAGTCTCTTTGCTGATACTTCTACAAATTTGACTTTAATAAAAAATATTTTAGGCATCCTAAATTCCCTTAAGTGGTTTCTATACTTTTCCAAGGTTCAAAACCATGAATTAATCCATAAGAGATAGTTTTATTGCTAGTTCACACATATACACCCACACACTAGGAATTCACAGACACTAGCTACTGATTTATTTTCCTATAAAATTATGGAGTAAGGGGGAGTTATAATACTACACTGATAATTATTTCATTGATCTATTTTCACATTAGTTATGACATTTATTTTTTTTATGATTAGAAGATCTGTCTAATTATAATTGTATTTATCCAAGTTGATGAAGTTAACAGAATTTCAGGATTAAACACTATTTAATTTTGAAGATATTCTCGATGCACTTTCCCCACAAACTAACAAGTTATTTTTCCTTAAGAACAGGGGATGAAGGCCAGGGATAGAACTCAGTGGGAAAGCACTTGGCTGGCAAGCATAAGTTCATTGTTTGATCCCTCATAGCAAAAGAAAGAAAGAGAAGAGGAGAGGAGAGGAGAGGAGAGGAGAGGAGAGAAGAGAAGAGAAGAGAAGAGAAGAGAAGAGAAGAGAAGAGAAGAGAAGAGAAGAGAAGAGAAGAGAAGAGAAGAGAGAAAAGAAAGGAAAAGAAAAGCAAAAAAAGAGAAAAGACAAGACAATGGGGGATACTGGATAAGTGATACAGAGTAGTAAAGAAAAGAATGGCTTTAAGAGTTAAAATATGATTTATTTTATCATTTCAGACAAAATCGAAGGCAGTGGATTGAACTAGACAAATAAAAATTCAAAGATTCATAAACTAGAGAAATATTCAAGTTGGAAGTAAGACACACATATTTTCTTCAAGAATTTCTGATGAGTAAAAATGACACATGGTGAGAAAGTGCCTAGCCTAAAGACACACAGCACATAGGTAATTAATTTGTCTTGATTTTCTAGACTACCAGTTCTGTAGTTATAAAAACAACTCTCTTGTCTTCCAGATTGCCAATTTCATTCATCTGAATTGCAGATTTCATTCCAGTATAAGGGCTGAAAATCCACGCAACAAATGGACAGCTGCAACAATTCAGTCAAACGAAAGTATTGCTTAGTCCATATTTCCCTCCCTCCATCCCTTCCTTTTTTTTTTTTTTTTTTTTTTTGAGACAAGCTTTTGCTGTGTAGTCCAGGCTGGCCCTTTGGGCTCAATTTGTAGCCCAGGCTGGTCTCCAACTTGCCCCTTCTTTTTGTTCTCTTATTTTTGCTCAGGTTGTTATTTTCTTTGTCAAATTTTCATTTTATATTTGTATTTCATTGGCTTTTCCTTCTGGTTGTATTTCTGAATATGCTGTCTTTTTTTTTTAAAAAAAAAAAAAACCTCCAAAGAGATTTGTGCAAAAATTTGAATGAAGCGATTATATCAGTCAAGAAGAAAATTACAGCAATTGCTTTATTCTAGTCAAGAAAAAAGTTATAACATTTTTAAAAAATAAAAATAATCAGTACTATTAAATATGTTAGTTGTAATTGTTGGTTAAGTGCAGGCTCTGTGATATGCTTCACATGTTCTTCTTTTTTTAGTAGATAACAAAGAATAATGAATAATGGGTTTTTCAATGTCTTATGTTAAATCAAACTAAATATGACCTACGAAATTTTCAGTACTT
This sequence comes from Hydrochoerus hydrochaeris, assembly GCA_004027455.1. Taxonomy (NCBI): domain Eukaryota; kingdom Metazoa; phylum Chordata; class Mammalia; order Rodentia; family Hydrochaeridae; genus Hydrochoerus; species Hydrochoerus hydrochaeris. The sequence goes on from PVLA01000062.1 coordinate 255,235, forward strand.
GCTTGCATAAACATGTCCTTTCACCTGGCACTGCAACTTAATTCAGCTCTTAAATATTAAGGTAAAAATGTGCAGTTATAGCAAATAGCTAAGCTTCAACCAAAAACAGCACCTGCTTTAAGTCAAACAAGGTTCAAATAAGCCAAATGCCAAATTGTAAACAATGAAACTATTTTCCTGTCTCAGCTCCTTTCCCCTATGTTTCTTTCTAGAAATGCTATGCAGGCATGTAGCAGGCCCAGAATCTTCTGGAAACTATTATGTTTGTAGGGCTGCCCACTTCTGTTGTTAACAAAACTGAACTGTTGCATTTACTTTGTCTGAAGTTTAGCCTTTAATATTATCAACATTATAAATTGATTTTCACAGACCTCTTTTGTTTTCATTTGTGTTGTCTTCTATGGCAGAAATATATTACTTTTATGAGAAAAATATTTTTGTTTGTTGGTCAGTTTTCTTTTGTGCCATCTCTCTGTCTCCATGACGTGTACATATCACAGACAGTCACTGAATAACTATCACTGCTGTAGATTAAAAACATGGTAGCTTTTTAAAACAGTGACTGAAAACTGGTGTCAGGATTTACACATGGATACCAATGAATCCTGAGTACACCAAGAAACACAGATCGTCAGTTTCCACTGATGATCACCCAGAAGTACTAAGCAAAAAATTTGCAATAGATCAAACATCTATGACAGAAATATAAGCCTTACACATTTAGGCAATATGGAAAAACAAAACAAAGTAAGGTGGGCCTACTAAACAAAACCTCAGATATTCCATGGATTGGTTTCCTTAACTCCTTGAAAAATATTTTACTAGAAGCAGAAAATTTGTGTTGAAAAAAATAACATGAATTACATTTAAAAGTAAAAATTACAAAAATAAACCATGGAATGCAAATAAGAAATGTGTGCATGTGTATGTGTACACGTGCATGTGTGTGTGTGTGTGTGTGTGTGTGTGTGTGTGTTTGCATGTGTGTTTGAATTTCTAGATACAGGGTACAAAAGATGATCTTGAATCATGCTCTTGATGTTTGTGTTCCTAGTTGTGCTAGTAGTGTGGTCATACCATTTTGACACTATAGTACTTCTCTTCCAAACCACTGTGGTTTCCCAGCACTGATATCCAAAGATACCTTTTAGATAGTGACATTTTTATGATAAATTTTGCATATAAACACTTTGCATGTTCTGATTTAATGAGGCCATTCAATGCTTTCTTAATACCATTGAATTTTTCCCTTAGGCCTTATTAGATTGCTCAGAAATATCTTTGATACATTTGCATTTACTAATTCGGGAAGCTATTTTCTGGGCCCCTACCGAATTGTTGATACTCACCGCTAGGGACACAGCAATAAATAAAATAAATGTGGTCCTTGCCTTCACTGAGCTTGTAATCCACTGGCTAATGTGTATTTTTGAGGAAGTAATTATAAGAATAATAAATTTAACAAGGAACTATAAGCCATATTGCAAATATAAATATTGTATACAATATAAATTAAACATATGCCAAATTTGTGTAGAATGTGTTAATTAATGATGGAACAAAAATATCAAAATTGATTCAAATGAGAATTTAATTTAGAGAAATTTATAATCTTTTTCCAAAGAAAAGTTATTACTCAAAACAGTAATAATTCACATTTATACTGCCATTTTCTTTAAGTTATCTTCTGTCTCAAAACAGTTGTAAATTAGTCTATGCAAGTAGTGACAAGTAAAGATCCCCTATGGAATCAAGTAATTCCTCAGCTTCACAAGATCATGCCCAGCATGCCTCCAAATAGAAACCCAGTCATCTACTCTGTCCATTTCTAAGTCTTTGAAATTTGGTCCAGTAACATAATTCAGATAAACCTGCAGCAAAGGCTGGTAATGTTAGGCCAAAATGATACCCACATATTCCTACAAACCTTGGCTAGAAGGCATTATAACAGAATCTTGACCCAACACAGTGATATATTGATAGTATTATTTTCAAAATATGTGTCCTCGTTTAATTTCTCCAAATCCCTGATTTCTTGTGATTCAGCATAATAACACACAGTTTTATGTCAATAGTCCTTATCTAAAAGTGGATTACTCAATTGTTTTCAAATGTCAATTTTGTGGTGAAGAATTGTATGTGTCAACTTGTCTGAGCCATAGAGTACTCAGTCAAATGCTGTTCGGGAGGTTTCTGTGTAGTCTAAACATTTAAACTGACGGACTTCACGGAAATTGCATTTCTTAATGTAGGTGAGAATCATGCAGTCTACCCAAAGCCCAGACAGAGCACAAGGCTAACAGTACTCCAAATAAGAAAAAAGATTTTGACATTTAACCTTACTTTGGACCTGTGGTTTCTCCTGTTTTGAACTCGAAATCAAACATTGACACTTTTTGCATTTTCCACTTCCAAACTCTACAGAATCTACTCTTCTTTCTCAGGCTTTGGTTCTAGGGCTCCAACTACCTTATTAGCTCTCTTTGACCTCCCCTTTGCTGATGGTAGAGCTTGAGGCTTGTCATACTTTACAATCACATGAACCAAATTTTCACAACAAATTTTTTCTATTTATCTTTATGTGGAGAAGCCTGACAAATAGCATGCATTTGTATATTTGAGAGCTGAATGTTTGTTTGCTCATCATTTCCAATTTGAATGTATTTCAAGTAGTGATCTCTTGAGTATAAGACAAAAAGTTAAAACTTCACTTCTTTCCACAGATGATGTTAGGTTTTCTGTGTGTGTCCCTATGTATGCATGCATATTTTAGAAAATTTATATTTATTACTGATTAAACAGTATGAGGGAAAAGTGTGCAACATCATGCATTTCAAATTAATTGGAAGTTTAAACACATATAGTCATTAAAATAATAATGTGTACTATGCTTGACAAGCATGTTCTTTCATTTGGATATTTGGTTTGTGAAGGTTTTTCAGTCTTAACATAATATTGTTTTATTCATATAATTTATATGCATGATTGTTCACATATTTAATAATTTAATCTGTGAATTTATTTTGTTGGTAGTAACTGGAACTAAAAGAGTATTTAAATCATTGGAAGCATATTTTTGTCAGTTTTTAATTGGATTGTAAATTTCATGGTTATTCCTTACTTTTTCCTACTAACTGAATTACATTTTTGTTTTTTTTAAAAAAAATATAGTCTCTCTTTTTCCTATTGAAGTAAATGGAAGTTTTTCAGTTTAGAAGAAGCCTTATCCCATCATGATTAGGACTGAGAGGGAAAATGCCTTGTGACAGAACATTTCTCTTTCTTTACCCTGTTGGTTAGTTGAAAGAAAAATGATAAAGAATTATGAATTTTAACAATTTAAAAGAATTTAGAAAGAATTCTTGATTTAAAATGAAAAAGTGCTTGAATTATTACTACATACACATTGCTAGCAACAGGAAGACCGCTTAAATCATTCATGTCACAGAGAAGGAATTGTCATAGCTAATTTCTCTTCACTGAGGCATAACACATGGCACAGACGACTCTAAGAAGCAAAGGTTTATTGTGGCTCAGAGTCTGTAGGGTTTCTTTCCATAGCTGTCTCAGGGCAGGGTAGAGAAGCATGGCAGAGCAGGCTTGCATATTGAATTTCAGCAGGAAGTTGAGAGAGAGAAAGAGATCAAGGGAAAAAAGAGAGAGGCATAAACACTTCTAGGCGGTGCTCCCAGGTGAGCCAATTCCTCCAGCCAGGCTTTACCTTCCCAACATCACCTTTACCTATAAACTCACCAGGGACTGATCCATTATTGAGTCTTATACTTATGGGGGAACATCTAGATATAAACCATAATAGAAATAGAGATCATTTGCTCATACCCTCTTCAGCGGTGTTTTACAAACTCAGCCTTTTGAGTATTAATTTTGAGGTACTAAGTTTTGGAAAAGATGACTCTGTGAAGATGTGTGCATGTGTTTTTATCAAAGAGATTTATAAATGTCTCATTGGAGAATATCAGCACACTCAGCAGTGGTAATTTCCAAGAAATTGCAAAACACCTAGATACATTTAAGAGTCTACTTCTGATGTACCAGGGATGTTTGCTGCTTTAAATAAATGATTTATTTGGTGTATTTAATGTTATGTAAAGTGGTAAAATATGAGAGTTTCTGCACATTTAACTGTGTAGAATACAATGGTCGAAATATTGATGTGCTTATGAATCACTGATTCATCTGTCATTTGACAAAATTAACAATGTGATCTGTACTATCATAACAAGTGGAAACAAAAATCTAGGAAAATACAGATACTTCAGAAATATTAAAGAAGTTATTATATGTGCCTGTTAGAAGATACGAGATTATATGATGATAAGAAAAAGCATGCACTTTATCTCTCAGTCCAGTAAAATCAAGATTTGTAGCCATAAAAATCCAGAGTTTCTTTCTGTATTTATTTTTTCATAATTGAATGGTCATAAAAATCTTGTCTAACCTCAGTGAGCCTTGGAGTCCTTATTTATAAAATGAACAATAAAATATTCTATGGATAGTGTGAGGCTGCAGGTTTTAACATCCATAAGTACTCTAGAATATGGCAACAATTAAAACATTTGCTCTCGTATGATTTTCTTTCAGTGTCATAGGAAAAATAGTGTCTTTCTCCATTTTGTGTGACTTTTTGAGTGTTATGGTATATTCAAAACAAGTAGCAGATAAATGACTTGAATAATGTTGACCTGTGCTGAATTAGAGAAAATAGATTACACAAACCAGGTGCTACTAGCTATAAATGGCATTGGATTTAGGAGCAAAGGATGTAGACATCTTTTATGACAGGATCTTTCTTATAATTTTAGGTATAGGAGAAAACTGAAGAATTAAAAATGATAAATCAAAGTTTCAAATACTGATTGGTGGTATTATGCTCAGAAAGGTAGATGTCTTTTTATTTGTTCACTTTGTTTTGAATCAGATTACGGCTATTTCTCTTATGAGCACTAGGTTTCAGATCACTTAAGTCTTAAGGAGGAAAAGGGACCTTATCAGCTGGCTCTCTTTCCTCCCCTGCCTCTCTCCATCCCTCTCGTCCTCCTACTCTTTCTTTCCTCATTTATTTAATTTCATCTGTCACATTTTTCTTTTGTGTGTGTGGGGGATTTTTATTTTGAATTATCTTTAGTTGGATATAATGTCAAAATACAATAAACTGTGATCATTCAAGTGTCTATTTAGTGAATATTGACAATGAATTCACCAGCATAATTCAAATCTCAGTCAAGATACAGAAAATTTCTATCTTCCCAAAGTCCCCATATATAACTCTGTGTAACCGAACTACTGATATACTTTCTCTGACTGTAGAAAAGTTTTGTTTGTTTCAGAATTTCACATGAATTTCACAGTCATCCCACACTATCTATAGAGGATTAGTTCCAGAACTCTTGTGGATATAAAAATCTGTAGATGCTCAAATCCTTTATATAAAGCAGTATGGGAGTTTCATAAAACTATGTGTATTCTTTTGAATACTTTAAATCATCTCTAGATTTTTATAATACCTCATGCAATGTAAATGACATTCAATTAATTTTATAATACATTATATAGGGAGTAGTGACAGGAGAAGAAGTATGTCCATGCACAGTACAGAGATGATGATTTTCTGGATTTTTTTCAATCCATCAGTTGTTTGAATCCATGGATAAGGAAACCATTTTTTGAGATTTATTCATGTGATTGTATGTTTCTTAAAAATGTCTCATCCCTTGTTCAAATAGGAAAGGGAACAAATATGGGGAAGAAGGGCAAGGAAGGAAGGGAAAAGAGATTTAAAGAAAAATAATGGAAACAGACACTTTATAAATGGGGAAGGGTAGAGGGATTTGAAAGAGGAGAGGGGAGGGGGACAAAAAGAAAAATTAAAATATATTATGAACATGTGCAAATCCCCCATGATAAAAGTGATCATTATGTACTTCAGACAGACACTAATAAAATTTTCTTAAAAATAAAATGTCTTTTTCTATTGGTCAGTGTATGCTTATAATTGTTTTTTCTTCTTTTATGGATGGATATATAGTTTATTAATTTTATTTATTACTTTTAGTCTTGACCTTATTCTTTGTGAAATTGAAGGAGTACTGTATTAGTTTTAGTAACATATTTCTAAGTTACTGAGAATTTTCTGTGTATGCAATCACATTTTCTGACAATAAAGACAACTTCTTTCTTTCCAGGCTATATGCTTTTTAATTTCTTGAGTTTCTCCCTTTTCACTGGCTTGGTCTCTTAACGCAACGTTGAATAGCAGTGTTAAAATAAGATATTCCAGGGCTGGGGATGTAGCTCAGTGGTAGAGCTCTTGCTTTGTATGCACAAGGCTGTGGGTTCCATGCCCAGCACACACACACACACACACACACACACACACACACACACACACACACACAGATATCCTTACCTGATTACTGATCTTAGGTCCAAATGACTTAGGTTTATACCAAATATGATGTTAGTCATAGGTTTTTTATCTTATAAATATAAAATATTTTATTTGATTCCTATTTTGCAGAGAGATTTACCTTGAATGCATATTGAATTCAATTAATTGCTTTTCTGCACTTATTGAGAAAATACACTTTTTTCTTAATTGTTTTGTTAATATGGCTAAGTACCTTAATTTTTTTTTTCTAAATGACACATCAAACCTTCATTTCTTAGGCAAACGTTTTTCCTTGATCATGATGAAATATTCATGTTATATAATTATAAATTCAACTTGCTATTTTTTTAATTTTGGGAAACTATGTCCATGAGGAATATTGGTTTATTTTTTAAAAGCTGAGGCCTAATAAAAAATTAAAAATTGTATCCTTGCAAGAAATTTTTGACTCCAGCCTCTTCCTTCTCTCTTTTGCTTTTAGTCACAATGTGAGTGGTTTTGCTCCCCCAGGACCATGTGCTGCCCAACAGGGACAATGGATTCTGGGTCACAGCCATCAAATCCAAGAGCCAAAACAAGCCTTTTCTCTTTATAAGGTGATTATGTCAAGTATTTGTTACAAAGTCAGAAAGCTAATGCAGCGGTGTTGTGCTTTCCACCGGTTTTCATTTTCTGAAACTAGCTGTTTTGCACATCTTGCCCTGTGTTCTACATACTTACATCAAAAGAGCAAAATCGCCTTGGTTAATACATTCTGATTAAAAATACCTATTTTTCCAAAGCTAAATTTAGGTCCCATGGTAACTTTCACAGACACTGTGTTATATTTAGGTGGCTCAGAAAAAAAAAATGAAACTATTGATTCATGGGTTGCCTCAGTGATTTTATATACCTAAAGAGTACACATAAGAAATCAGTGACTGATGGTCAAATTATTTAGTTCCACCACAGTAATGAATGGAGTGATGTGACATTTTATCTTATAAAACACCTTGCCAAAATAAATCATAGCATTTTTAATATGTGGCTTCCTCAATAAACAGAAATAGAAACTAGCTTCTTTGTCTAAGATCTAACAAATTACCTTTTTATAACACACACACACAAACACACATATGCACACAATAGGAAAATCATAAAAATTTCCTGGGGGAAAAATGGAAAGCTGTATTTCCTTAAATACTCATTATCATAAATGCGTTGTATATAACATATAATAATTGTATATATATATATATATATCCTGTAGTTAGCAATCATAGTGTAATTGTCAACTATTTCTCTATAATATGCATGAGAAAGAAACCAAAATCTATCTAATGACTGTGCATGGATACTTCATGACAAAACTAAAGGTCACCAACTGCTTGGTCTCTATCCTTCATCATTTCTGTTATAATGCATAAGCAATGTCATGGATTATGCACATAAAAGGTTCCTGGAAGTATGTCTATCCAAGAATGGTAGCAATCATTCACTTAACTCGTGTACTTATTTTCAAGTAAATTCCACATTTGAAATAATAGTGAATTCTAGTGAAATAAATAGTAGTAAAAAGCCTTCATTATCAGGCAATTTGTTCCCCAAGTCTTAATTCTGTCACTTCTTGCCACAAAGGTGGAAATTTCCTGAATTTTAGTTTCTTCAACAGTTAACCATGAAGAATAATAGGCCAATATTCACCGACTGCTAAGAAGTGTTGATCACTAATCTACTCCTTTGAATTCAAAATATTTTAAGTGTAATTTTATAAAGTTAGTTTTTCAAATGGTAGCATTTTACAGCTAAAAGCAAGAAGCAACTCCAAGGAAATCGGAGCAGTGCCTTAGCGTGGGTTCCCTGTGTGGGAGGGAGCTCGTTATTTTGGTGTGAGTCAGTTTTTAGAACAGTCTTGTGCATGTCTTGCATCTTGGAGTTAACCTGCTATGTAGAGGCACCAGGACAGTTTCAGTTAGCTGTTGATTTGCATAATTAAAAATACCAGAACCTAACAATGAATCAAAGCACAACCTCCAAAGGACACTGTTTGGAAGGACACTAGTCACCCTCTCCTTTCTGTCCTCTCCTTACACCAGCATAACCAGGAAACCAGGCTTCTTAGTCTCTCTCCTTCTACTTCGCCCTTTCTCCTCTCTCTCTCTCTCTCTCTCTCTCTCTCTCTCTCTCTCTCTCTCTCTCTCTCTCTCTCTCTCTCTCTCTCTCTGGAGAGGTCAAAAGTCAGCCTTACTGATCTGAAGCCTTTTGAAGCGACTGTGCTGGTTTTCCACGTTCAGAAGGAAATCGCCATAGCATGCTCTCTTTCATTACATGTTCCAATGACACAAGACTATTGCCTTACTTCATAGAAGAGAATTATTCATTCATAATTTGAAATGATTCACTTGCTTCAGCAATGTGAAGCTTTGTAACTGCCAATTACAACTGTGAGCAAGGAGAGGAATCTTGATACAATTTATTTTAAGGAGAAAAACATATTGTAACAGTTGCTGCAAGTTCAAAAGTAAATCGGTGGCATTTTTGCATGGTGATATCTTTGTAACTTACAGAGACTGACTTCTACGCTGACATTCAGCACCTAGAGCCTTATCCACTCACCACTAAACTGTGACATGTGGGAGGCTGAGAGTCAAGGAGAAAATCAAGTTCAAACAGAGTGGGCCGTGCTTGATGGTCACACAGATTCTCTCTCCCTGAGGCACGGTTCAGTGCTGCTTGTGTGGCAAAATAAAAAGAAAAGTAGTTTTTGTTGTGAAATATCTGAAGATAAACCTTCAAATTGTTTGCGATCAAGATGCCATTGCACATGTCTTTTATCAAAATCATTATCAAACAACATGAAACTTTTCTCTTTTCTTCGTGGTTGACTTAAATGAATTATTTAAAATATTTCAAAGACTCATTTCTTACTATAATGATATTTTACAATGGCTGATCCTTTTGACAGTAAAAGTTGTTTTATTCCCAAAATACTACTGAAGTACTTCCTAAGTATCGCTCACACTACATCATTCTCACGTGGAACTTTTTAAGCACTGGTATAAGATCTATGATAATTCGTCTATGCTAAGAGAGAGGATGTTAAGTATTTTTATCACGAAAATAGCTACATGAGGTAACGCACATGTTAGTTAACTAGACTGAATCATTCCACAATGTACATAAAGGCATCTTTACTGTATATGATAAATATTTACAATTTTCACAGCAAATTTACAAACAACCAAATAAATAAATATAATCACTTACCTGTTTTTGCTCATCATTATAATCTTGATTCTAACACAGTGCCTGGTATACAGAAGTCACTTATTCAGTATTTCCTGAGTGAGGGAACAAACCAAGTTTGTAAACTGTCAAGTTATTTTCTCTACTACTCTTTTTATCCCCTAAATTTTTTCCTTACTTCCGCTGATGCTGTGAATGGTTTCTGCAGAGGTTGTGTGGAGTTGAAGAACAATAAAAGAAGCCAGGGAATTATCAGACCATGTTCAATGTTTGATATTTTTAAAAAACAAGATTATTATTTTGTATTTAAAGAGAAGGCTATATGAGATAATCTTGGCATCTGTTAGTGAAGTATACCTCAGAAATGGAATAAATGTAGATTAAAAATCAATATATTTAACCAATGATGCCAACTGGACAGAAAAGGGAGAAAATCAGTAGGTCAAACAAGGTTAGGAAACAAGGGGCCAACTAATTCCTTTGAAGAAAACATTGACACATATCTTTACAGACTGTCTTAAGGATATATAAGTTGAAACAGAATGATCAAATTTGAATGTCTAGTGAACATAAAAATAAAGAAATTCACTTTACTTACAATCATACAAAATTTTCCAAAAATGGAAACTGTAAACACTTATTTTTCTCAGAGAGGAATGAGATATAGTGGTGTAAAGCAAATCACCTTTGACCTCTGAATTGAGAAGACCTGTGTTCAAATCCTATCTTTCTCATTTCCTCATCATAGGATGATTCAACCTTTCTATTTAAAATCAAATTTAACACATGGCTACTTCACATTGAGCACAGTGGCACATGTCTGGAATCTTAGCACTCTGTGGAGTTGAGGCAGGAGTATGAATGTTCAAGGCCAACCTAGGCAACTTACACACTGAGTGAGACTCTCAAAAGAAAAGAGAAGAAAGGATGTAGCTCAGTGTGAAGAGCCTGGCTTCAATCCCACGTACCACAGACCATGTGGTGATGGTATCAATTTGGTATTTTCCATTGCAGGAACTCTTCCAAAAAATTAAACTATTCTGTAAATTCTTACGTGTGCACAAAACAAGAGAAGGAGAAGAAAAAGATGAAAACTTCTATCCATTGGATGTGTCAGTGCTAAGTACAACTTTTGAGCTTGCAGATGGACACCCTGCTGATAAATGTGGCTTTTGCAATTCTTTGTTTGTTTGTTTTTGTCATTTTGGTCTTTTTGAGATGGGTTTTGCTATGCAGCTCATTGAACTCACTTTGTAGCCCAAGCTGTCCTCGAACTTGCAGGAGTCTTCTTGCCTCAGCCACCGAAGTGCTGGGCTTTTTGGAGCATGCCACCATACCCAGATTTGCAATATCTACTTTGAAAATCAACACTGGAGTACATAAAAACTCTGTAAAACTCACTTTTTAAAAACATAAGCATTTAAAACAAACACGTTGCTTGCTTCAGTGAAGATTCAATAGCCTCGATGTTATAATTGCTTTTAAGTACGAAGGAAGTTGAAGAAATAAAAGATAAAATTACAGTGACTACTTCCCTCATGAAAAGTCGTTCCTTCAGTAATTCAGTAAACAAAAGGGGTTTATATAATTCTGTTCATCTGTGAAAGATACTTTATGACAACGATGTCTCTGTGATAAGAATTAATTAAAACCAGCCATCTGGTTTGAAGAGTTTTTCTCTGAAAGAAAATGGAAAAAAAAGTATTCTTCAATTCTTTAAAAATCTAACTTTCATTAAAGTCATAAAATTAAATAATATCATTTAAATTAATTTGGGCAGGGATGAGTCCATTTAGGAAAGGACTCGCTTGACATGGCTGATAATAAATATCACTATCTGCATCTATATGAATCTCTATTTCTATCTGCATAGCACATATTGATTATAGTATCATTGTCACAACTTTGAATTTAGATTTTAAATGGAATATTTGGACTGTGGAAAGTTTGGTGTTTAGAATTAAACTTTTGCCCTTTCTCCTCTCGTCTCATATAAGAATAGGTTTACAGACACTTCCTCCTGTCCTACCATTTTTGTCACACATCTCTTCAATTTTACTGTCAATTTCACAGCATTATTGAATAGGCTCAAGTCTCATGGAATCTTTTGTTTCCTCAATTCTAAATCTTCATAATCAAGCTATGTTGTCCTACTTTTCTAGGTCATGATAAATGCAAACTTTCAGACTGGAAGTAACATGGATGTATTCCTGTTTTATGAGAAAATTAGATAAGAATAGGACAATTGGCTCCCAAAATCCAGATGCTTCTCATTCTACTAATTATATCTAAATTTAAGTATCTTTATATCATTTATTAGACATATGGTGTTGGACAGCTTCACAGAACAATTAAATAATAAGTTTTCATGTTATTTCTCATGACAGCCTGGCTAGATATAAAGAATATTTAGAATAAATCTAACATGGAATAGTTACTCAGTCAATAGTAGCTTTCTACATCCAGTAACAATACTGTATGTTCCTAGAAGGGTCTTTGGAAGGAAAATTACAGTCATGTTTCTGAATCTCAGTAATGATTTATGAAATCAGCTCATTGTGAGCAAGCTCATGACAAAGACCAGGCACACTGGAGGCAAACACACACATGCTCTGTAAACCCAACATAAGATATCTATATTTTCATTATATTATATTTAGTGGTTAAATGTTTTTGATATTATTAACAAAAAGCAGGTTTGGTACCTGTGATGGTTAACTGTATGTAGCTATCATCAACTTGGCTGGCCTTAAAGTGTATAGATTAAATGTTATTTCTAGGTATATTGGTGGAAGTGATTCACTGTAAGATTAATATTTGTTTTAGTAGAATTAGTTGATTGTTTTCCCCAGTGTGAGTGGGTTTGATTACAACAGGCAGAAATAGGAGACGCTGACTGTAGTTTATTTCCTCCTGCCTTCTGGAGCTGGGCCATCTCATCCTGCATTCCTTAGCCTTCCCATTGGGATTTAGAGCATCGACTTCCCTGGTTCTTAGTCCTCTGTGACTCAGATTAAACAACTTCCCACCCCACAGATGTTCATGGCTCCTAAGTTCTCAATGATAGGGGCTAGGATTCCACAAGCCAGTGAACTAATTCTTCATAATCAATCCCTGCTTCCCTCTCCAGGTAGACAGCTAGCTAGCTAGCTACAGATGTATATTCATACACGCACACAGGGAAAATCACCCTTTAGTAGTTATAGGCAACTAATGCCAGAATCCCCAACAGATCCTAAAATCGATGGATGCTTAAGTTCCTTTTATAAAAAGGCATAGTATTTGCATATGCCCTATATCCTCCTGTATATTTTAAATCATTTCAAATTATTTATGCCACCTAATGCAATACAAATGCTATATAAATAATGTTTCATTATATTATTAAGGGGAAAATTACAAGAAAGAAAGTTACGTATATGTTACATACAGATAAATTATTTTTAAATATTTTTCATCCATTGTTGGTTGAATCTGTGTATGTTGACCTCATGGATATGAGACATGTATTTATCTCCTGCTGCTGCTGTATGTCTAGAGAACTGTAACTAGTACAATCCATGTTTCCATAAAACCTAAATAAGTCTTTTACATAAATGTATGTTTTGCTGTTTTGCAGATGTAATTTTATAATTTGTATTCCAGAGAATGAGAGTCAAGAAACTTTAAATGCCTCTCAAAATCATTAATAGAACACAGAACTTCCTGACAGTATTTTGTGATTTAGAGTATTTTTTTTATTTTCTGAAGAATTTTCCTTTTAAAATGATTAATCTGACAAAGTTCTATTAATTATGAAGAATTTGAGATTTCTGAAATCATACTCAAGTACAATAGACAAGTAAGTATTCATCAGAAGTATTTGAGTTGTAAGTGTGTGAAGAAACAGGATGCAACCCAAAACCACATTGAGATAAACTGCTATCACTACATCAGGTAGAAATTAGAGAAAAGAATGATATATTAAACAAAGAAGATTTCACATGATATATTGCCAACTAGTTAAGAACAGAAAAATAGGACACAGATGATACATGTAACAAAAATTTCAAATAATACAAAGTATTTTTTAACTAGATACTGATCACCTGGAGAGGAAGACAAGAACACTAAGATAGCACAGAGGGTAAAATTCAGGGGGCAAAAATTAGGAAGAAACTACCCACTGCTAACTTTGGAAGAACAAAGAGAATTATTATAACCTAGAAGCTTGAAAGTAGGGCCTTTTGCAACTAAGCCCTGTCTTAAAGAGGGAAGGCTGACCAGAGGGCGCTGGTGTGTTCTGATCTCAAAGACCCACTGCTCCAAAGCCAGGTGGATGCCAGTCCCTGGGTTCTAAGGCCTCTGAAGCTGGCTGTAGGGAAAGTGAAGAGGCTGATTCAGCAGATGTTGTAAAATCTACAGGCTAAAAGTTCATTGTGTAGACATTTACAGAAATATAAAACAAAAATGAAAAAAAAAAAACAGGATTTTTCTTTTTCTTCCTCCTTCAACATTCTAACTCCCCTCTAATAATCTTGAGAGCAAAATCTTAACAGTTAATCAACAAGGCAAACTGACCAGGTCTCTTAGACCTGAGAGTGTTTGACTTAATAACTGACAAATTATCATTACCAACACAATTTTATTTGGAAAAAACAACCTGTGTTCCCCTGCTAAGTATTCACACATGAAATAGTAAATAAACAGAATGAAATTAAGATTAATCAGCTAAAAAGAGGTGAAGTTGACTGATAAAAAAACAAGAAAAAAATCACATAAGAAAATGAAGATTTATATAACAAACCAAGCAGTGGGTTCTTCCTACTGTGGCCCCATAGAATAGCACCTTGCTTTTCTCAAATGATTCCCCTATGTCTTCATTAGATAAGGTATAGTATGGAGCTCATGAGGGTGGATGCTGTCATTCTACACATATTAGAAACAACTTCAAGATGAAATCTAAATATATTTCAGCTATGCTTCCATCTACACACCTACCCAACCAGAGAATGAATCCACTCTAGAGAAGCTCTTAGCTGGAGGATGAGGGAGCAACTTGGTGGCTTATGTCCTCACCTCCAGTTCTCCAATCTTCATGATTTGGTAACTTTAATGAATAAATCTCACCTTCTTTTAAGTCTTGTTTGAATTTGATTTCACTCTTGGAACCCTGAGTCCTTACTGGTGTGGGATATCATCTCCGATTTAAAGACTTAAATTTCTAAGGTCTATTAAATACACTACCCATTTGAACACTCTTTATGCTAACATGCAGACATATCATTTTGTAGAGATTCTAAACTTTTCAGAATATCCGTGGCTTTCCTTCAATTTATAGTAAAAATACCCTACCTAAAATTTTAATAACCTAACTTTTGAGTTACTAAAGATAAAATTCACAATATATTAACATAATTTGAAAAATCAAATGCAAATTTTTGTTCACTTCTCTTTATTTTCTCTCATGTGTAATGCTCTGCTCCTTTTTCCTCTACTCTGTGCTGACTTTTGAAACACATATGCCACCTCCTACATGCCATTTTTCAGAATTTTTCCTTAGTCTTTTATTTGTGAGAGTCTAAAGTTCTCATAGGAATTTATCAAGTAAGAGGAAATACTTCAAATTTCAGATGGATAAATGTATAGATGATTTCTACCTTCTACCATACTGCTAGCTTTGAGCATGTGATTATGATTTTAAGTCACTGTTAACTTTTATAATAACCACATGGCAGTCATGTAATATATCTATGCAACATATATTACTTTATGAATTATGTATTTTAATATTCACCAAATATAAAGATTACACAGTTGTAGTTTTGGGAGGATTTATTGTTGCTATTATCCATAAATCTAGATTGGACAAAATTTTATAATTTGAAAGTAGAAACTACTCCAGATTTTGGATCATTTGTCTATCTTGCCATTCTAGGGAATGAACAAAGACTTTTCATGTGCTAAGAAACTTTCTACCATGAAACTACACATCCATCCCTTATATACTTGGCTATAAGAGATAATTACTATGCCTATTGTCTGTCTCTCTTCTGTCACCGCATTTCACTATCTCAGCTTTCCCTAAATCTTCTCTAAATTCTCCCAGTTGTCTCCAAATAATTTATTAACTTTCTTTCCAGGTTGTTTGAAAGGCATTTGACAGCAAAATAACTGAATAACTGGCAGGGGTTTATTTCGCTTCTGCCTCAAGACATATTAAATAGCTTGATTCTCAACATTACTTTAGTATTAACTGATTAAATAACATCCTAGAAATCATGATGTTTTAATAACATATTCTTCATAATATTTTGCATAGTCATTAAGTGTTTTCTTAAGCCAAGTCTGTTGCCTTTGGCATTCACTGATTGAATAGTGTGGTTCTGACTGTTTATGTCTATCCTTGAAGACCCTTGGCATGTGGAGATTTGTCATTTTTTCTGGTGCTCAAGTCTGAAATGCATACCTTGGGAGGCTGAAATTTAGAGAGTCTCTTACTCCATTGAGCTTTATTAAGCATTTGGAATCTACATCTCCACCTAGTTTTGCTGAAGTGACATTATGGTACAGATTCAATCTTACTGAAAATATTCATTTTTGAGGAAATACTCATTTTAAAGTAAATATGTTCATGCTCCATTCTCCTCTTAGAAGAACAATTATTGGAGTTTAGAAGACAAGCTCCGTGTATTTTAAAAGAAAACAAACTTCTAACTCAAGAAGGATTAGCTTCACATTTTAATTCTTGAATCTCCTTTTCCCACAGTAGGAAAAGTTTGTCCCTTTTCTTAATTGTGTTCCAATCTATAAAGTACCTCAGAGGTTGGCAGTGATAGTTGAATGAGACAATAGATGTTTATTAATACAGAGACTCATGGCATGTTCTTAATTACATTTGAATTATTAAATTTTATTTTAATACTTTAATTCATCACTATATTTTTATTTTTCTTTATAATTTTTAGCTTACTTGGGCTTTGAATCTCAATTGTGGTTAACATTTGACCTTTTCCAATAGATCAACATAGTGGTTGGTGGTTTAACAGGAATCGTTCTAGCAAATTATCATTATGAACTTCTAAGTTTTTTCTTTCCTGAAATGACTATACTGTCTGCAAGGAATCTTCAATTGGATTTCAATTGCTGAATGGTCTTCTCGAATTCTAAACTTTCTTCTAACATGTAAAGATAGAATAGAAAACTCAGTTCAAAACTAAGAATGCATATAGTATAAATATAAAATTTTAAAAATTAATGTTTACAATACAAAGAATAATGTCCCTTTTTCTTTATCTGTGGTTTTCGTTAACTTTGTAAAAACCAAGGATCCTGCTCTTTAAAAGAAAAGCAGCCCCTCTGGTTGTCTAAAGAAATTCTATTGCTTAGAGATTATTTTTCATTCCAACTTTGTTCTCAAATGAATTCTATCCTATGATGTTGAAACCTGCAGTTTGTGGGTGACCACTGTTTTGGTAAATGGGAATCAGCTCCAAAGGAGAAGAAAAGCACTGTTCACAGGTATATTTACATTTTACATTGTGTAGTTCTCATTCCAGATTTGAAATTGGAGCCCATTTATTGGTTTCTGCTATTCCCGGGTGATTTTTCCTGAAATGTAGGACCACCAACTCTTCTTTTGGGCAGTCCTACTACTGAAAATTAGGTTATTTAAGGTAAAATGAAAGAAAATGCTGTCTAAAATAAGTTAGAATATTGAGCCATCAAAAATCATGACATCTGATGTGGGATTATGGACAAATTCTTGAAAATAAAATATTAATGTGGACATTAATGACCTCATTCCTCCTCTCCTCTCCTCTCCTCTCCTCTCCTCTCCTCTCCTCTCCTCTCCTGTTCCTTTTTTCCTCTGTCTCTCTCTCTCTGCCTGTCTTTGTCTGTCTATCTGTCTGTTTCTCACTCTCTCTCTCTCTCTGGAAGTACAAAAATTGTCTCCTGGTTAGTCTCTTTGCCTCTAATTGTGACCTAGTTAAATAAACATCACCTATAGGTTGATTTTAGAGGTAAATAAACATCACCTCTATAGGATTTCTAGTATGAACTCTTTTAAAGTAACTATGATCATGGCATTCTTCTGTATGTTAAATTGCCTATTTATATTCTTCTCTAATGATTTCTTCACTTTGTGTTTTCCAACGGGGCTCAGACTGTTCCTCAACATAGTCTGTAATGTTTCTTGATTACCCTGTCCCAGCTCACATGCCCAGTTTTCTAGATTCTACCTGGCACTTCATTATAATTCTAAAAATATACAATTCAGAGCACCTGAATCCTCTTGCTGTTCACTCTGCTTGGAAGCTCAGTCCTCTCTGTATCTGTTGTTATTTTTTTTCTTGTTTTCTCAGCCTAAGTTCTACTCTTACATTATGAACCATTTTTGGCCTCCCTTGTTTGGGACAGCCTTCCTGGAATTCCCCAAGATTGATTGACTATCTACTACCAATATTTAATGAACCTTAAAATTTTCAGACTGTTCTATTGTATATTTTGGAGTCTTTTTGTTCTTCAAAGCACACTGTGCTCTTTATTTAAAAACACCTTTTAACACAATATTTTAGTTACTTTTCTTTCATTGCTGAGACAAAATATCTGACATTCAAAGTTAAAGGGGAAAATATTTATTTAGCTCACAGTTTGCAGAGGCTTCAGTCTATAATCAAACTAACTGCAAGGCAGGGTGGCATGGCAGACAGGCATCACAAAAGATAAATAGCTCATGGTAGGTAGAAAGTAATAAAGCAACAAAGGATGATCACAACTCTTTGTATGTGTTCTATTTTATCCAGGCTACTTAGGGTAGGTAGCACTCACATCCTTAATCCTACGATTCTTGATCCCAGCATTGTACCATGAATCAAGCTGAATGTCATACATTCTATATCCAGCTGGCTCTGAAAACCCTCACCTACAACTGCATGAGTCTTTGTGGTCATTTAGACACAAGTCATAACACAATAATTTCTCAGTTTTCTTTTTCTTATTCCAGATTGTAAAAAACTAAATGAAAAGAACCTATGTTCTAATACTATGGCACATAATAAGAACACAACCTTTGAATCAGATTAAAATAGTAAAAGTAACTCTAATTTCTGTTCAATCCAGCTACTTTTAATTTTATTTATTTAATTATCAAGTTTTCCCAGGTATTGTTTATGATGAGACAAACTTTGGAATGGAAAATCTAAGTGAAAGCATCAATATTTTTGTAGCTATTGACAACCCAGAGATGTCTAAACTGAGAGCACATATAATAATAATAATAGGTAAGATGACCAACTACTATGCTTTGCTTGGAAATTCCCTGATTCCTACACCAAACATTCCACAGCCTAGAAACCCCCTTAGTTTGAGGTAAACTATGCCATTTGGCCACTTAGAGCTTACTGTATAAATATTTTTATGTCTTTAGGTGGCACAACTATAAGACTTTATAATTTGTTAGAAAATGATTGGCAAAGTAAATTAACTCTGCACAAGATTAAGATCAGAACAACTAGATAGGAAAATATTGTACAAATCCAGGCAGAGTAAGCTGTTCCACTAACAGAATTATGAATAAATGGGACCTCAATGAATAGTCAAGGAAACTTGTTAAGTCCCTAGATAACAGGGTTGAAGAAGATGATCTATAACCCCAACATATTATCTCAAAATATTGTTTTAGGGAATAACAAAATTGTCACTGGTCTATTGCTTCTTACTGAGACTGATCAGCTGGATATTCTTAAGACACTGTAACAATGTACATCAATAGAAAACTGAGAGGAAACAAAATTTAAATCAGAACTGAAATTAAAATATCAGGTTATATATTCTTAGGTAAAATCAGACTCAATGAAATTTTAGAGTTATAATGGAGAACGTGCTATGAACATATCCAGAGAATGTGTCAGAATTAAATTCAGGAAGCCGGAAAGGGCATAGGTCTGGTTAAAGAAAGTGTGCTCTGAATTCAGCCTTTCAGTTTCTGTGACAAGTAATGATAATAGTGAAAATAAGAGTAAATAGTCAATGAAAATAGTGACGAAAGATGTCAGAAAGTACGTTAGGTTCATGTAAGTTATCTGTGGTGGATTGGCACCTGGTGGTCAACTTGTAACACCAGCTGAACTGAAACAGCAGAGTACTGAATGTGGACAAACCACCGGAGGACTGTTGCCAACAACATACAAAAGAGAACTGGAGAGGAAGAAGTGTTGTTGTGTGGTATTATTGGTTCTCCTGGTGCCGTTGGTTCTGCTGGAGGAGTGTGTCCATCTTCTTTCCTGATATGAACTTGGTTGTTATTGTCAGAGGAGGTAGGGACCTCATTGTCACTGAGGATGGCTGTGGTACTTTTCAAGGGAGCTCTGGTCCTTCCTTTGAGTGCTGCTTCCTGGCTTCAATGCAGACCTCCTAGCCTACTGGCACAGATACTTCATCCCACTGGCCCAGATTTCCTGACCTTTGGGCCTTCCCAGCACAGATCCATGAAACAGACTTGCATGAGACACTGTCATAGGTTCTAGGTCTTCAACTGGATTTATGCAGGATATTGCCATGGAAACCAGACCCTCAGCTGATTCTTTGGGTCTGTAGTGTGTGGACAGATTTCCTGTACTTTTCGTGTTTGACTCTTTAAGTGACTACTATAAAATAATCCTATAAATTATGTGTCCTGTATTAAATTGTTTCCCTTGCAAATCCCGTCTACAACAGTTATCCTAAGGCTTAAAAGATTAGTAGGACTTAACTACTTGAAAAAGTGTATCTGAGATTTTATATTTGGGAAAGTTGGAAACAGACAGTCCATGAGTCCTGGGGGAGAAAGGAATGGTCAAGCCTTCCAGAGTTAAGATGTACAAAATCATCCCAACTACAAAATATTCCAAGATTCAAGACAAGGAGGGAAAAGAGACTGACTTTAGAAGAAAACAGCCATGCCCAAGACAGACTTGATATGGTATGCAATAAGTTGAATTTCAATGTCTCCTTGAAGAAACAAAGTTTATCAGCCATACTTTCCATGAATACTTCAATGAGCAAAATAACTATGCCTTAATATCAAGCTGGATTTCAAAATACAACATGTCAGAAAATCTCAAGTTATTTTTCTCTTGAACATTAATTTTTTGAGCATTTTTTCACTTACTTGCTGTTTGTATTTCTTCATCTGAGAAGTATGTATTCATCTCAGATCCCATTTTTGGATTGGGTCTTTAAATCTGGGAGGACTTTTTCTTAGTTCTTTATATGTTCTCAATAGTAATTCATTGTCTGAGGAATAGGTTGAAAACATTTTCTCCACATTGTGTGTTGTCTCTTCATTCTGTTGGTGGTTTCTCTTGCTGTAAAAAAGCTTTTCAGTAGGGTGTTTCTAGCTGTTGATTCTTTGTGAAAGTTTCTGTGCAATCTGTGTTTTGTTCATAAAGCCTTGGCCTATACCAATATCTTCAAGACTTTTACCTATCTTATCTTCCATCAGATTAAAAGTTTCTGTTTTAATATGAAGATCTTTGATCCATTATGATTTTAGCTTAGTACATAGTGAAAGATATAGATTTAATTTTAATCTTTGGCATGTGTAGAGCCAGTTATTCCAGCACCATTTATTAAGGAGACTATCTTTCTTCCAGTGAATGTGTTTGGCACCTTTGTCAAAGATAAGGTGGCTTAGTGTGTCTGCAGTTGTTTCTGCATCTTCTAATCTATTCCATATATCTTCAGGTCTGCCTTTATCCCACTAGCTTTATAGTATACTTTCAAACCAGGAATTGTGATGTCACTTGTCTTGTCTTTGTTGTCCAGGATTGAATATTCTATTTTAGGTCTCTTGCAGTTCCAGATGAATTTTAGGATTGTTTTCTCTAATTCTGTGAGATATGCTATTGGAATTTTGATTGGGATTACATTGAATCTGTATAACAGTTTTCGAAGTATGGTTTTTCCTATCAAAGAGCATGGGACATCTTTCCACTTTCTAGAATCCTCTTCAGTGTACTTTTTTAGAGTACTGTATTTTTCAGTGTAGAGACCTTTTACATAGATGGATTCTGAGGTATTTCATTTTTCTGGATGCTATTATAAAAGGCATTGTTTCTCTGATTTTTCTCTCAGTGAGTTTGTTATTCATATATAAGAATGCTATTGAATTTTGAATGTTGCCTTTGTAACCAGCTACATTACTGAACTTGCTTATTAAATTGGTAAGTCTTTTGGTGGAGTTTTTGGAGTCTTCTAAGTGGAGTATCATGTCATCTGCAAATAACGATAGTTTAACTTTTTCCTCTTTCCTATCTTTGTTCCTTTCTCTTGTCTAATTACTACAGCTAAAGTTTCCAGGATTATGTTGAATGAGAATGGACACAGTGGACATCCTTGTCTTGTATCTTATTTTAAAGTGAAAGCTTAATTATTTGTCCATTTAGTATGATGTTGATTGTTGGTTTGTCATAGATGGTCATAATTATATTGTGATAAAGACCGTCTATTCCAATTTTCTGTAGGGTTTTTATGATGAATGGGTGCTGGACTTAGTATAATGCTTTTTCTGTATCTATTGAGATTATCATGTGATTTTTGTCTTTGACTCTGTTACTATGGTGTATTAAAATTTTGGACTTACATATGTTGAACTATCCCTGGGATAAATCCCACTTGATCATTGTGTATAACCTTTTTGATGTCTGTTTGCAAGTATCTTTTTTGAGGATTTTTATATCAATGTTAAGCATTAATTTCAAGGATATATTTTTATATCATTGCCCCATGTTTCACATTACAGGCCAGAAACATTAAAAATGATAGTTGAATCAGAGATAGTATTATGGCTGAAGTATGATTTGATTTTCCACTGAAATGGTATCACTTCCTTCAGAAAAACTGTGCTTTGGTCTGAAATATTACTATTGAAATATTATTATTGGAACAAAATATTTTTCCTCTAAATAAGTGGATTAAAGAGAGATAAAAGAATAGAAATAATATTTGGGAATACTATGTCTTGAAAGATAAACAAGATGTAGCCTAGTTACAAATCTTATTTTCAAGTACAAAAACTTATCAAAGACATTGCTAAATTACTTCCAATATTTGGCTGCAAATGCATTCAATAATTTGTTTTTGTTCTTGTGCAACTTGTTATCTTATATAAAACAACTGAAGCTAAAATGTAAATATTGAAAACCATAAATAATTAGCAACTTAAGTCTTGGGACCAATGCTAATTACAAAATAATGTTTTTATTTTGGAATAAAGAGATTCAAATAAAACATAGAAAGCACTTTCCAATTAAAAGCAAGTCGTTTTAACAAATGCGTGTAGATAACCAAATGTATGTTTGGTATTGGACATATAACAATGAACAGCGTAAATCAGCAGTGGTTCCCATGGTGCTTCCAGGCTGCACTGTTTAGCTATGGCTACAGAAGTATTGTAGAACAATCAACCATCAGCACTCAAATTTCCAGAACAGTACATTTCCATGGGGCACAAATAACGGGAGTGGCTGGGAGCTGCCTGAGCCAAGCGAGGCTCAGCAAAGTGACGCTACAAGCTCAGCAAACTCTCACATCTCTCAACTGGTCAATCACATTTGCTGATAGTTTCTTCTGCCTGCAATGGAGCTCCTCTAGTGATTCTTTTTCCATTTCAATTATTGTACCTTTACACTTCAAACTTTCTTTATTGTTCTTTTTATAACAGCTGCTTCCTTTTTGATATTAGCTATTTGATGATGTCCTGTTCTCATACTTTCAAGTTCTTTAGATACGATGTCCTTTAATGCTTTGAACATACTTAAAATATTTGATTTAAAAAATCTTATTCTAGTAAGCCTAATACCTGAGGTTATTCAGTGGCAGGTTTCATTTCACTATTATTGTGTAAAGTTCACACATTCTGAATTTTTACATGCCTTGGAATGTTTTGGTTGAAAATTAGACATCTTGAACAATACAATGTGACTATTATTGAAATAAAATTCCATGCCCTCCCCAGAATGTGTAATTGTTGGTGGTGCATGTTCTCTTCTGGAATCGGAGTGTATATGTGTGTGTGTGTGCTCACGTGTGTACATGTATGTGTGCATATATGTGTATGTCTGTATGAACAAAGAATTCTTCGTCAATTAGATATATGGTCAAGTAGTGATTCCGTAAAGTGTGTTTAAATGCTTGGAATCAATACATTTCAAGTCTGTGCAGAGGACTTCAGGAGGTACATTTGTAACTGCTTTCAATGTGCAGGTAAGCAGTTCATAACTCATCTTAATCTTTACTTTTTGCCTATACAGAGTTTCAAAATGTGGCACAGAAGAGACATGGCAGTGGGGGGGGGGAGCATGCTTCTCAGGTCTTCCCTAGACATATGCACCAGCCCCTGCGTGTCCATGGCCTTCTCATCCCCCAGACTGTATCAGAGTTTATGTTTTAACTCTCCCTATGGACATTCAGGTACGGTTTTTCTTTTAAATTTCTTGGTCCATGACTTTTCCAAAAATAACATGTACCACCTTAGATAATGTTACACAATTATCTTTAACTATTTCCAATGAACGCTGCCTGAGAACAGACCAAATAAAGACAGAATTATGTATGGAGTCATCAAATAATGACGGTTCTCTATGAAGGGAACCCTGAAAAGTCGGATCCAATTCTGTGCTCTTCTGTGGCTGTCAGGATGCTGCTTTTTCTGTGATAATGGAGCATTGGCTTTCAAGGCTACCATGAAGCAGAGGGGGGAGTAGTGGCGATAAACTAAGCTAAAATGCCAAAAACTAGCTCTTCTTACCAAAGAACACTCTCTTTTCTTAAGTTAATACTCCCAAATAGAGCAAACTTACTTTGATTAATTCCCAGAGTACTGGCCATGTTCATTAAGTCAGTGTTCACATTGCTTTTATGGAAGAGAACAAAGGATTTTTTGAATCCTTAACCTACCTTTCCTTTTTTTTTTCTGACATCTTCACATATCTAAGTGTTAGGTAGCAGTGAGCTGATTTAGGATCTGCTCTACTTGTTTTTTATCCTCCTTCTATAACTAGAGAATCTGCCTGGACATGATCATTTTATAGTGATGACAGAGTCAAGAAGAAACATGAAAACCTTGCTACAACCAAGGCTGAGAACAAACACAATTTTAAAGTATACAAAATTCACCTTATATGAGATAAAAACAGTGAAATATTAAACAAGTAACCTTTGGAGATGAATGCTATGAAGGAGTGTATGGTACAGGAGGTTAACTAGATTGATGAGCACCTGTGCAGCATTATGCAGTGAGCAGACCAGTAAAAAGATACCTGCAGGCAGTTTTCTGTATGATTGCTTGGGCCCAATTTGATTGGGAAACGAGTAATGTACCATGTCCACAAGCAATATTATTTTAAGTTTGGAAAACTAAGAGATCAAACTTTTTTCTTTTTTGTAGTTTTATTGTCTAACATTAACGATTCTCTGAAATTTCCATCAGTGTGGCCCTGGTGATATTCTGCTATCTAGTAGAAATAGTGTGATGAAAAGCACTTGACCCAAGTGGCATATACTTCTAACCAAATATTGCATTGTTATTCCATTTTGGACAAGTTCTTCTACTTCCTGGTACACATTATTTCCACAGCTGTAAGGGAAAGATACTGTACAAGGTTGCTGTGAAGTACAAACAACTTACTATATTTGTAAGAGCTTTATAAATGCCCAAAGCAGTATGCAGATACAAAGGGCTCTTACTATACTATAAACCTGAGGACATTATTGCTTTGCTGGCTTTATTGACCAATAAATGGTGTGCTTTGACTACATGAAAAGAAAAAGGAGGAAAGATTTTACTAACAGTCTTTAGGACCTTCACTACTACATTTAGAATTTTAGTGTGGAAAGAATGCTACAACCTCATAAAGAAAAACAGATTTGCAGTGATGTAAAGGTGGTCCTTTAAGATGCCATAACCCTCAAGGGTATACTAATGATGCCAGTACAAAATGGCATATCAGTTTACTGCTAGATTATTGCATTATCTGGATAAAATCACTTGGGTTTATCAACATTATTATATTAAAAGCATGCCCTATCTTTTAAAAAATCATAATAATGAGTATTAAAACAATATATGTATTATTTATAAGTATTGTTTGTGCTTTCATAAGAACTATTTATGCCTACAGATTATGCTATAGCTGCATACTACTAAAACTGATATAAAACGATGATTGATGTGTGTATTTACTTCTTGTAATGACTACATGAATGTAAAAAATTATTATTACCCTTTATTAACTATTGCATGTGCCAAATTCCTTACTAAAAATAGATAATCCTTTTAGTGGCCTAGTTAGTATGCATTATTATTAACAATGTGCAAGGGTTTTTTTTTTAATGGAGACTTAAGAAGTTTAAAGAGAATAGCTAAAATGTAACTGGGCTAATACCTGAACAGGTTGTCTGACTGGTGACTCCACAACTCAGAAACATCAAAACACTGTTTCTCTCTGTCTCTGTCTCTGTCTCTATCTCTGTCTCTGTCTCTGTTTCTCACATTCTTGCACTCATTAAAATATTTAAACCAAGCCCCCTCAGAGTACTCTAACACTTATTTCCCTTATTTTAACGGATTGAAATATTCCTGATGGTGTTTCCACTAAATCTCTATTAGGTGGAAGAGAATTTTTTAAGTGATATCTGACCCTGATCATTGTTCTTCAGATAGCAACTACTCTGCCTGAGAAATAGAGCCAAATTATGTAGCTCCATTTCTCTGTAAGTTAGGCTCACATCTTTATAAGACCTTAATACGGTGATATGCATTTACAGGAATCACACATAATGATTATTCAGAGTTTACTCAAGAGAAAACACTGAGGAAAATCTGAACTAGGAAACAAAGAAATATCTATACTGAAATGCTGGTTTCACACAGATCTGTTTAAACACCAAGCGTGTTTCCTAGCTTTCCTTTCATTGCATGAACACATACATCTTCATGATACATTTTGAACAAACCATCTTTTCCATAGTTCTTTGGCACCTAGGACTTTTCCATGATGTGTTTGTAAAAATGGTGGCAAACACTACATATATAAACATGATCATTTTAGTGTATTTTAAATTTACAGTGCAGTAGCATTAAATACAGTTATTGTTGCCAGAACTGTATCATCTTAGAAAACTGAAACCCTTTACCCATTAGCAAATGTCTTACCATTTCACACTCCCCCATGTCCCTTGATAAACAGTGATCTATTTTCTCTTTCTGTAAATTTCACTAGGATAGAACTTCCATAAGAGGATAAATCATAAAGTATTTGTCTTTGTGCAACTGGTTTGTTTCACTTAGTATCATGTCCTCAAGATTCACCCATGTGGTGGCACGTGAGGAGACTTAGTTCATTTGAAGGAGATACATGGTTGCTGCTTCCACTTGGGTATTATGGGTGGCGCTGTTATAAACATGAGTGGAAAAACATCTTTTACAAATCCTGTTTTTAGTTCTTATGATTATAAACCCAGAATTGCAGGAGCCTATGATCATCAGTTTTGCATTTTGTGAGTGAGGGGTGGACATACTTTTTTATAAAGTTGCTGAACCATTGTACAATTCTACCAGCAGTTCCACAAAGATACCAATTTCTACACATCTTCATCCACACTTATTTTTTATTGTGTGTGTGTATGTGTGTGTGTGTGTGCATGTGCTTGTGTGGGTGTTTAAATGTTTTAAATACTGGCCAGCCTAATGGGAGGGAGTAATAGCCTATTGTTACTTTAATTTGCATTTTTATTATAATGAGAGATGTTGAGCATTTTATAAGCTTCTTGTCCACTAGTATATCTTCCTTGCGTATGTGTTACATTCTTTGCTCATTTTTAGTTTTATTTATTTATTTATTTTTTGGTACAGATTTTGAGACAGGGTCACGCTATGTAGTTCAAACTGGCCTGGAACTCTCCATATAGCCCAAGATGGCCTCGAACTCACAACAGTCCTTCTGCATCGGCCTCCCAAGGCTAGGATCACAGGCGTGTGACAGCACATCCAGCTGCTCACTTTTAAACTGGGTTGTCCTTCATTACTGTTGAGCTGTGAAAACTCCTTTTATATTCTGGGTGTTAATCTCTTATCAGATACAGCATTTAAAATACTTTTTCCAACTCTGTAAGTTGCCTTTTTTGCCCTTAATTTAAAAACACACAAAGCTTTTAAATTTGATTGTATTATGATTTGGATCTTAACTTCCCCACAAAAGATCATACGTTGAATGGTTGATCCCCAGTACAGCAGTGTCCAGAGTGGGACTTTTGTAGATGTTTAGACCATGTTTTTTTCTAGCAGTTTTATGGTTTTAGGACTTACACTTGAATCTTTAATCCATTTTATATTAGTTTTTGTGCATATTGTATTTGTTAAGTACACACTTTCTTCACTTCATGGTTTTAAGACCCTTGTCGAAGTTCATTTACTTGCATATTCTAGTGTTTATTTCTGGACTCCCTACTACATTACATTCTGTATTTAAGCTAGATTTGATTACTATTTTTATCACTGTAGCATTGTAGTATATTTAAATATCACAGAGTGTAAAATCTTTACTTCTGTTCTTTATGAGATTTGTGTATCTGTATTTTCCATGTACATTTTGGCATGACTTTCTACTTCTGAAAAATATATCATTAGGATTTAGATGTAGATCATGTTTAATCTGTTGATTCCTCCAGATAGTATTGACATTTTATTTTTTTAAAAAAAGCCTTCCAATCCAAAATACTGACTTTTTAAAAATTACATAAGGTGATCTCAATATAGGGTAAATGTTTAAATTTTTAAAATTTACTACAATAAAAGACACACTGCCATTAGTCTCCCTCAAAATATTTTACAACAGTTCAAATGCTGTACACTTAATTCATAGTTTTTACCACTTTCTGAAGCAGTTCTGGAAGTACTGTTTTGCAAGCATCTTTATAAAGTGTGATCTGACTCTGGAGAATGATGCTGCTGAGTTCCATCCAAAGAAAAGAAAAAAGAGGCTTGTAAATTACTGAGGCCTATATCAACCACCTTGTTCACCATATCTGTCAACATACGAGTTCTGACTTTTCCCCAGAGTCCAAATGGCCATGAAAAGTAAACCAAATGAATCAAATCAGAAAATTGAGGAAATGATGACAACACAATTGAAAACACTCACAAAAGATGACTTCAAAAAACCACTTTAGTAAGTGGCAAGAATGACAGGATAAGTGTATTCACAGTGGGACAAGGTGTTGTTTTGAGGGGTTTTAATGAAGATGTGTCCTTTACTGTAATACCTTTTCTAAAAATGATACATTGCCTGAATTTTTTGATCATACTTCATATTCTATTAGAAGGTTACACTCCTTGGCAATTTGTTTCATTCATAATTTCATTTCCAAGGTCTTTGAAAAAAACATTAGAGAATAGTCAACACATGAAATATTACCGACATTTAAATTCCATCGCCTTTTTTTGAAATACATAATTCTCTCTTGGTAGCCAGTAGCTAACAAAGCCAGAGATCTGAGATTCTTTTTCAAGTCTCTACTGACCAATTTCCTACAACTCATTCTTGAAAGTTTAGTTCATACTGATTATAAAAATCTCTCAAAATTGCTTAATCTTATTACAATAACCAAGCATCTAGCTCCATATTTCATCTTCTACCTCTTAAATCATAGTCACTGACAGCTGTAGGAACTTTTACCACCAGCCTGTGCTTCCTCTAGTATTAAAGTCTACTTAAATATGTAACCCAGTAATGATTCAAATATGACATAGATTTAAAATATTCAACTTATAAGGTACTTTGTAAAATGACTCTTACTCAAGTTATTCCTTCCAGTCTCTCCCAAACCCTTTGCTTTTATCTCACAGATAAATTTATAATTCCTTGATATTTCAGGATTCATTCCCTTTGCATTATCTTGTACTTGGAATACCTCTTTTCCTGAAAGTTCCTTGTCTTCCCATATTCTCCTGACATTATTAAAGTTGTTATCTAGTCTCAGAATAATTTATTAGCCTCTAAAGGTAGATTTTTTGCTTCCATTACACCTTTTCCCACACTTTGGCCCAGAAGTTATGTATAAACATGGCAATCATTTCTTCTGATTGTTCTCCCAAACTCTGTCTTCACAAAGATGGGGGAAATAAACAGGTATTTACCTTGTTTGTCTGTGACAATGAGAGCTGATTAAGCAAGATGACACAAAACATGTTTTAAATCTTGCTGTGCCCTGCTTTTGAGTTACTCTGAAAAAAGTAAATACTCTATATTTGGAACATGAGATAAGAAGCCATCCAAAGACAAATGGAGTGTTTCTTTTAAGTTAACTAAGATGGTCCGTAAATGTTGCCCATTATTTACCAATTTAAAATTATTCCATTTGCTATGGATTCACACAGCCAAGACTGTACCAGTTCTGTCTCTTTCTTAGGAAAAGCTGTCATATTTTTGTTCTTCCTAGGTTCTTTTGATAGTGAATTGAAGTGTCAGCTTTAATAAGAAACACTAACAGATTGGTTTGGCACAGTTCTGGGTGTGTCTGGATGACTGACTTACTGAAGAGGGAAGAGCCACCCACCCAGAATGGGGGTGGCACCAGCCAATAGGCGTATAGCCTGGATAGAATAAAAAGGGAAAGTAGAAGGAAGACTCACTTCTGCTTCTTCAGAGGAGTTTTAGTCTTCACCAATATCTTTGGACATCCATCTCCAGGCTCCCAATGAAAACTTTTCAGCCTTTCAGCACAGTCTCTGCCACCTTCCAATGTGGACTATTCAATCTTCTAACATAGACTTCGTCTTCCTAATATGAACTCAATTGGGTCTTCAGTGTGTCAAAAGATCTTTTACTTTTGACTGGGTCCTCTAGCTTTCAAGCACTCAGATGGCCCTTTTATGTTTTTCCACATTTGATTCTACAGGTGGCCATTGTAGACCTACCTTGGAAATCCTTCTCATAACGTATTATATAATATTAAATCTGTTCCACTCATGAACAGTAACCGATACAATGTTCTATTAATAGAACATATTTGTGGTGTGCAATGTACATAAATACTTATATCACTGGGAAGGAAAACTTGTTAAGCAAACTCAGCAAGAATTAAGGTTAATAAGAGTCTATTTCTTGAGTTCAATTAATTTGAATGAAATGTTTTCATAAATCTAATGGACTCTCCCAATTACAGTCTAATAAATTCCTTACCACATTGACTTTGGGGGCTGTGGCAGAACCGGAATCTTTAAATCCCAATCAAGATAGATTTTGTTTTATGTTGTGTCCAATTGTGGGGTCAGGTGACATCATTTCGAGCATCATTTTTGAGCATGATTCTTGCTTTTCCATACCAAATTAATTCTTTGGATGTGCTCCTTCATGAAACCTATAATAAAATCTTAACTTCAATGGTGTTAATGCCTTGTTAATTTTCCTACTGTTTTTATGCTTCAGATTTAGAAAGATTTAATATTTCTTGAAATCAATTAGTTTCCATTTTTATAGGATAAAATACTGAGATAGAAAAAATTTGTTTTATTTATTTTTATGTATATGTACATTGTGTGTGACTATATCATACAGTGTCATTACTCATGACACCACATACACACACACATGGATATATAAAGAGAGCATATATAAGCATTTGTATGTGAAAAATGTATTTACAAATCATACAGTACTATGCTGTTAGTGACTTTCTGGGGGAAATCTTAGCAACTGGAATCAGAAGCTATGGGTTCTATCAAGACATTGTTTTTCATCAGTGATGTGCAGGATTATTTTCTGATTCCTTTTCCTTTCCCCCTTTATTCTGGTTCCAGGCCTTTTGTTTATCTGAAATATCCAATGACACATTTATCGTCAGGATATTTTAATCTCTTCAACTTCTGTTGTGCAATGTTTATAAATTTAAGTAGAAGGCTTTCGATTGTACTTTGTCACTCTCCCTCAGCCAGTTGCAAATCTTACCTCACACAGCCCTGCCGAGCTAACCTCTCAGTGTCTGGGCAAAGCCTGCTGCAGTTTACTCTTCCACCGGAGCTCGAGCTCATGCTGTGCAGAGGACCTTCTGATGTTCAAGTGGCTGCCGTGGATTCTGACTGAAACAAAAACAACTTCCACATTTTACGTGACCCAAAAAGACTCCCCCACTGCACAGAGGATATTAACTTTCATGTTCTTCCTGTATTGCAATATCAAACATACTGCTTGACCAGAGCGCCCTGGGGCTGTGTTGTGCAGCCATTTCATGTTTTTTCTTTGTAGCATACCCATTCTAGAGTTCTGTTTCTGTGGTTAAAATGCCAAACATTGGATGGATGGATGGATGGATGGATGGATGGATGGATGGATGGATTATTGACAACAGGAGCTGGTAACATTAGTTTATATGTTTCTTGGTGTTGGTACTAAGCTTACCTATGATGGATTTTATGTTCTCACAAATTCAAAATAAAGGTCCTTCCCTATTTTCTAAAAATTTCCCATGATGGACAAAAGGTTAATCATCTTCAAATAAAATACACTAAAAATATGATAACAATTCTAAGTTGAAATTCATACATAAATGATAAATGTCTGTATTTAATGAATGGGAACCAGAATCCTAGAAACACAGAGCACCCAGAATATCAAACATTAATCTTCAGAAATTGTGTCTTGAAATAGCTGAAGAATAGCATCACTATTGACTGAACTATACAGTGTCCTTAGTGAAAAGCCTGTCAAAGCTAATATAATCAAATACAAATTTGGTAACAAAGAATCTTGACCCTACCTCTCAAACACCACATTGGGCCTCTCCCCTCCAGAAGAAGGTAATTAAGTAATTTCACTGGAGAATGTCAGTCAGTCTGTAATTAACAACTGTACACCTACCACACTCTAATTCTCCACTGTGGCCAGAATGTACATACAGGCGATTTGCAAAGGCAAATTGCAAATGCCATTTGGTTGTTCATTCTTCCCCTTCAGACTCTTCTACCTCTCACCTCATCCACTTTATATTTTAAATGAATTTTTGTCAATTAAAACATAAATTTTTTTTTTCCTTTTCTGAAAATATAGTTCTCCTTTAGTTTCATAGCTTGAGTTGTAAAGCAAATCTCAGAATAAATCTCAAGAAGCGCTTAAAATGCTGGTAAAGTACAAAGCCCGTGTAATCTGTCAACTTTCATTTTTTTTCTTTCTCACTTGTTAAGTATTCAAAAAGTGATATTTATAAATACATGATGAAAATGCATCATGTTTGTTTTATTAAAGATTTTGGCCTTGCCTTTTGGCAAGACAGCCAACTCAATAAAATAATCAAATAAGTGGAAAAATCAGCAAAGTGTGGTGTGTATGACAGTGTAAGGCTGGAATCAAATCACAACTTTCAACTTTGGCTTTGCCACTTGTTTGTAGTGTGTCTTTGGGTCCATTCTTAGCTCCTTGGTCATTTTCTTACTCATGCAAGGGACATACAGAATGCTAACCATACAGCTAACATGTAATTATAGACATGCTTATAGAATAGATATTTATGAATGGATATTTAACCAAAGAGATTACATACATGACAAGTAAGCATTCAAAAATAGGCCAAATATCGTGTGCCATCAGGAAAATATAAATTAAAACCATGATGAAGTATAATTATGTATCTGTTAGATCATGGAAACAACCTAAGTGCCCATCAACAGAGGAATGGATAAAAAAATTGTGGTACTTTTATACAATGGAGTACTACTCAGCTATAAAGAATGATCACATTGAGATATTTACAAATAAATGGATGCAACTTGAGACCATACTCATAAGTGAAATAAATCAAACTCACATATATAAATACCGCATAGTCTCCCTAGTGTAAGAAAAGGTAAGACTACATAAGATTCTATGGAAATAATGGATTCCCGTTATATTGCTTTGCAGTCTTGTAATGTTCTCATTCATTGGTTGGAATGGTTATATTCTGTTTTATTTGACCTTATTATGTGATGGTATGAACACCTACTTTGAAGAAAACAAGACACTATGTCAGCCATTGCTGATTTAATATCATCTGGTTTTGAAGTCCTACCATGCTTTTGTTCTTCTATTACCATTGATTCTATCATGTTGTGTCTTACTGGATTTTAATATGGGTAATAATGTAAACAAATTTTTTATGGAAAATGGGATATAATAGTAGCCATTGTTCATTTTCTGTTATTTGGTTCAGAATGCCTTGTAATAGTTTCATTCTCTTGAATGCTTTTATTCTATTTTGTTATGTTTGATATTATTGTTTGTGAAGCTATGCTCAACTATTTAAAAGAAAGAGATATTATGGTAGTTACTGTTGATATCCAATTGTCTTGTTGTGAAGTGCTGTGTTGCTTGTATTGTTCTGTTGTGATGTGCATTGTTCTGTCCTCTTTTGTTTTATTCTCTGTAAAATAAATTTTAAAAAACATATATCTGTTAGAAAATAATTGGAAATAAATAGTGATGATATCAATTGCTAGAAAGGATTCCAAGAACCTCAATCTTCTGCACACTGTTGATGAAAATTTATAGCAGTATAGTTACTCCAAAAATTAATTTGGCATTTTTTTGAAAACAAAAAAATTTAAGCACATGCTTACTATAGTAACAGTGAAGTCATTCCTGGATATTTACTGAAATTAGAATTCTGTCAATGTTCTGTCAACAAAGTGTTTACATGCACATTTTATTCTGTAACAATAATAAATCAGAAGCTGCCCATCTCTTTAATAGGTGAATAATTAAACAACCTGGGGTATATCCTTACTATGTAATATTACTTAGCAATGAAGGAATAAATCAGCAAAACTCACGGTTGCGTGGAAAGATCTCCAAGGGGTTATGATGAATAAAGATAACCAATATAAAAATTATATTTTGTGTGAATGTATATGTTCGTGAAATTACAAGACTATAGAAACAGGACTGATTTTTTTGAATGTTGAAAGATAGTCATGTTATACAAATC
Organism: Hydrochoerus hydrochaeris; assembly: GCA_004027455.1. Lineage (NCBI taxonomy): Eukaryota > Metazoa > Chordata > Mammalia > Rodentia > Hydrochaeridae > Hydrochoerus > Hydrochoerus hydrochaeris. The sequence continues at coordinate 289,847 of PVLA01000062.1, forward strand.
TACATCTGCCATAAAATTATATAGAAAATCACAAACACACATGCATACATCCACATACGAACAAGTACATGTAAAACTGATGAAACGAGAATACACTTTGTGGATCATATCAATGTCAAATTCCCAATTTTGATGATGTTGTGTTATAATCTTTTAAAGTGCAGTCATTTAGGGAAATGAGGTCTACAATACATGGAATGGGCCTGCACCATGTTTAAATTGCTATTATTGCTATACTTTCTAAAACCTAAAAAATATGGATATTTAAGGCACATAGCACAGAACACAGAACACAGAAGTAACTAAAATTATTATTTATATGACTAAAAGACATGAGTCAAGTTTCAGGTATATAATTTTTGTCACAAAAGTAATTCACTTAATTTCCTTTTTACACATGTATGTATGAATAATATTGCTCCTACCTATTTCAGTTCAGTTCTTATGATGATCAAATTATCTACATTTTCAAATATATTTTCTCTTAATCTGATTTAGTTTGTATTGGTGGTTAATGTTTGTTTTCCTGATTCAATAAAATACACCAGGGTCTACTATTTCACTTATCAATCTTTTGATGAATTACTGATGCATATACATTTTGAGAAAGAAAAAAAAGGAAGAGATGCACTCTACCCTGAAACAGCACCATTTTTTTCAATAAAAGAGCAGATAATACTTGTCACTTTGTACTTGATCATCTAATCTCATTTTCCAAAGCTCTGCTTTACTGTGCCAGCTCTATAATTATGAAATGCCTAATCATGGAGCTCCAATAGCCCAACTGGTTAGTGTGCAGTACACACACAAAATGCCAAATCAAAATTCTCCAAATATGAAATCCAAACTAAAGAACAAAGTGAAATTTACTCTTTTATGACCACCTACCCTATTTGAGGGCTCCCTTCTATCACCGTTAATACACACAAACATATAGACACCCATTAAATGCATATAAATTGAGAAGAAAAATAAGACATAATTTTCATGAAGTGCATGTTATCTTTCTTTTAAGACAAAAGATGCTAATGTGTGAGTTGTGTTTTCTAAACTGAAGGCTCAGTATTCAGGTTTAATTGCAATAAATAAGTGGGTTTTGGGTTGGAGTTTGGGCAATGGTCTCTACAAGATTCGCCATCACTGACCTATGGGATTAGTGGAGCACATGCATGGCTGTGTCTGGATGATTGGCTTGTACACTGCAAACAGAGGGAAGACCCACCCTGGCATCAGCAAATAGGCTTGTAGCCTGGGTGAAGTAAAACGGAAAGAAGTCTTAACTTTTGTTCCTTTGGAAAAGCTCGAGTCTTTACCAACACTTTTGCATATTTCTAGTTTCTTCAGGTTTCCTGTTCAGTCTCTTCAGCCTTCCACTACACACCCTTCAGCTCTTCAATACTGACTTAAAACAGACTCTGCTGTGAGCTCCAAGCCTTTGATTTCGACTGGATCTTCCAGCTCTCCAGCACACAGATGGCCCTATTTCTTTCTTCCAACCCTGATTCTGCAACAGCCATTGTGAGCCTGCTTTGCAAACCATATATATTTACCTCTAGTCAGCTCTAACTAATACAGTAAGACTTGGTGAATTCCAGTGACAAGACCGCAAAGACGTCAAAGAAATAACCGCTTCTTTGTGTTTGTTACAAGCACATTAGCTGTATCTTCTTCTCCTCTTCTTTCTTTGATTTTCCACTACTGGGGTCAAACCCAGGACCTTTTACATGCTAGTCAAGCACTCTGCCACTGAACTACACTCTGATTTCCTAGACAAGAGTGCTTTAAAGCACCTGGGTTGGACTAGGAAACATTTTCTTGTTTCTTGAGATGCTTGTTTTTCATTTACTTTCCAAAAATGATATAGCATTAGTGCTATTGTTTAACAGCACATACATTTCCAAATGGAAATGAATACTGACATATTTATTGTTATAATATTCCTAATACCAGTTTCATAAAGCCAGCTAAGTACTGAGCTCTTCAGATAGCATCAGCACAATCTCATGATTTCTAAGGTAGTAGAAACTTGATGTCGAATTAATTTTTATTTTGGAGGAACTGCAAGGGAAGTATTAGATGAAGAAAAATGCTTAGTTTTGCAAATGAGCATAATTATCTATAAAACAGTATATACTGTGTTAAATTATTAGCTCATCATCATTTATTTTGTGCAGATGTGCAGGAGAAAAGTTGGGGTTTTCAACAGAAGATGATGCAAGGCAAAAGAAGATAAATAAGAAACATTATTTTGTCACATTGAAGTATGAAACTTTTAGGTAGTGCAAACTAATTTTATTGTTCTCCATTATTCTGACCATAATATTAATGCACAAGCAAATAACTTAGAAAAATATTTTTCTATAAACATATTCATTCATACATTATCAAGTGAAGTAGCTCTCAGGGAAAACTTGCTTCAAAATATTCATTATTTAATTTTGAAAATCTTACTGGAAATAGTGCATTTTGAATTGAAATTTTCTTCTAAATTGCCCTTACCAATCCAAGACTTAGTGCTTTCCAACTTCACAGGTATTTATTTTTGAGCACCCTGCTGTAACATAAAGCAAAACAGATTATAATCTTTATTTTTCTTATTTTTTTTTCTTTAATTAGAGGCTGAAGATAGAGTATCTTGTAAGATGGTGAACTAAGTAATCTTTAACACACCTTCACTATATAATTATGCTGAAATGCTGGATAAGTTATTTGAAATAAATAAATGGGATTATTAAAAAAAGGAAGGGGCTTTCTAAATAGATAGACACAAAGAGCTAGCTGAAAACCAGTGCTGAAGTGCTGAAGTATTTGAGTATATTTGTAGCTACAGTTTTGTGTGTGTGTGTGTGTGTGTGTGTGTGTGAAAGAGAGAGAGAGAGAGAGAGAGAGAGAGAGAGAGAGAGAGAGAGAGAGAAAGAGAATGTGTGTTTAACTGAGAGAGATGGAAGTTGTGTGTTACGGGTCTTGGCACACTAGTGGCATAAGTTTAAGGTCAAGTCAGTTTTAATTTAAAACAGGCCTTCAGTCATGAAAGAAGAAGGCATTATAAATGAAATCAGTCAAATTTTTAAAGGAACAAAATAGGACTCCAAGAAAAGAATATCTCTGTCTTTATAGCACATCATATAAAAAGCTGATTATTACAATTATACCAACATACTTGGCCTACTTGAAGAAACTCAGTGGGTCATAAGATCATTAGCAAGACCATTCAACAGAAATAAAGAGATAGGACGATCATAGACATTGAAGATCAGATACAAGATTTCCACCTATACATGTATGTATGTATTTACATATGAATGTATGTAAAATAGAATTCCAGAAGAAGAAAAGAGAAGAAAATAGAAGTAATACTGAAAGCAAGTGTGGCAGACTTAAAGATGTCTTCAAATTCTTTGACATTCCTCCCATTATGGCGATGGGAGTGTGTGAATCCTCTCCTCCTGCCATTGAATCTGGATTAGCCTATTCCATCTTTGACTAATTTAATATGGTGAAGCCAGGTTGGAATATACTTCTTAAAATGATTGGCTCTTGCTGCTTCTATCTGGCTGGTAGACATCAGCTGGCAAGTGAGAAGTCCTAGAACCATGCTGAAGAGATTACATTTTAGAGGAACTTTAAAATTATATGAGGAGAAGTGACCTGGTTAAGTCAAGCCTTTATGCCATTTCTGTGACAAGGTGCCAAAAACCTTTCAGGTCAGAGCCATCACTAGCTGAATGCCACTGAGCAACATCCTTGTGCTACATGGAGCAGAAACATTATATAGTCAAACCCTGTATGAATCATGATGCACCTGACCATGAGATAGTCCTAAGTGCAGACCTCAAAGATACCCAATTCCCATCCCCAAAACACCATTCTCCTTCCACATCATTGATACCATATCAAACATTTTCCACTTTGAAGAAAATTGCCATTCACTAATGCAAGTTTCCCATGAATAATAGTGATAGTGAAAATGTTAAATTATATACCACTCTGTAAAAAAAAAATCCTAGAAGTAGGGCATAATCTGCTTTATCTGGAGATCAGAGGCATTAGCTCTTGTGTATTCCTTGGGGGAAGTATGCCACACTTCTTTAAAACACCAGAACATTTAGTTACATAGGGATGATCCACCTAACTAGTCCAAGGTTATAGAGTAACTTTTATAGAATGAAATTTGAAATATTGTCCTATATTCTTTGGAATATAAAAATGTAAATGATTTGTGATCATTATTGTTAGGAATTAACCTAATGAAGGAGATGAAAGACTTTGACAATGAACATGATAGTACTCTGAAAAAGGAGATTGAAAAGGATATCAGAAATGTGTGTTCCTGCAGAGACAGAACCAATAATACATTGAAAATGGCTATTCTTCCAAATGTGTTATATAGATTAAACACAGTCCCAATCAAAATACCCATAACATTACCTACAGAACTGGAGAAGGTAATCCTAAAATTCACATGGAATCAGAAGATACCTAGAACAGCAAAAGCAATTCTAGGCAACAAAGACAAGACAGGAGCCATCACAATCCTGGACTTTAAGATGTGCTACAAAGCTACGGTGATAGAAACAGCATGCTATTGGCACAAAATAGACCTGTGGATAAATGGGACAGAATAGAAGACACCGAAATAACTAAAGGCAAACTCAGTGATGTTATTTTTGACAAAGGGGCTAAATTCCTTTGCTGGAGAAAAGATAGCTTCTTTAACAAATGGTGCTGGGGCTGAGGATTTAGTTCAGTGGCACAGCACCTGCCTGGCAAATGCAAGGTCCTGAGTTTAATTTCTGGCGCCCCCCCAAAAAAAAATGGTGCCAGAAAAACTGGCAATTCACATGCAAAAGGTTGAATCTAAACTGTGCCTTTCACCATGCATTAAACTAAAATCAAAATGAAGCAAAGATATACACATTAGAACAGAAATACTTAATCTGTTGGAAGACAAAATAGGTAAAACTCTTGAAGACATAATTGTAGGCAGAAACTTCATAAACAAAAGCCTACTTGTACAAGAGATAATACCAAGAATCAACAAAAAGGATGTAATCAAATAAAAAAGCTTGTGCTCAGCAAAGGAAACTAATAAAAAGACCAACTACAGAATGGAAAAAAATTGTCAGCTATTCCTCAGATAAAGGACTAATATCTAGCATATATAGAGATCTCAAAAAAATACAACCCTCAAATTTAAAGACAAAATTAAAAATACACATCTGAAATGAATAGATACTTTCCAGATGAAGAAAGGCAAATTGTCAGTAAATACATATAAAAATGTCCAACATCAGTGGTCATTTGAGAGATGCAAAATAAAACAATGCAGGGATTCCATCTCACTCCAGAAAGAATGGCTATCATTAGAAAATCAATCAATAACAAATGCTCATGAAGCTATGCAAAAAAAAGGAATATTCTGCCCTTGTTGCTTGGTCTATAAACTAATAAAGCTACGATGGAAATCAGTATGAATATTCTTCAAATACTTAAATTAGAAATTCCATTTGACTCTGCTATTCTCCTTATGGGTATTTGTTGTAGTCAGGGGTTGTGAGAACAATTAGAATCAGGACACAGAATTTATAATATTATTTTATGATGGTCACCCAGAGTTAAACACAGAAAGTGTAAGAAATCTGTCCACAACACTAAAAGCACAGAATATTCATCCAAGAGTCTGGATCCCACAGCAATGTCCTACATGAGTCCAGATGAAGACCTAGAGCCCATGACAATGCCTCCCACAAGTCCAAATGGAGGTCTAGAGCCCACGACAAAGACTAATGCCAATCTGTTTTACAGATCCATGCTGGGAAGAACCAAAGGTCAGTAGTGGAAGCTAGAAAGTCTATTCTAGCAGAGTGAAGGAGCTGTGTTGGTAGGCTGAGGGTTCTACACTGGAGCCAAAAAGTCACACTCATAATAAAGAACCAGAGCTGCCCTGAAAAGTACCACAGCCATCCTCAGCAACATGAAAGTCCTGAGCTCCTCCAATAGTAAGAACAGTGGAGTACATGCCAGAAAGCAAGTATGACAATTTTCTCTTGGAATTTAAATAGCACACATCTTCCCCTCTAGAGCCAGGAAGTGATGCTCAATGTAAGGACCAGAGTTCCCCAAAGTGAACCACAGTCACTCTTGCCAACAAGGTCCCAAGCTTCTCCGATGACAATGGTTGAACTGATATTGGGAAAGCTAGTCAGGATGAGCTCCTCTAGGAGAACCAATGGCTCAAACAGTAACACGTAGAGAGACCCACAATGCCTCATTCATCTTCTCCACATCTCTATTTATGCTGGTATCTTTCCTCAGGTGGAACATCTATGCTCAGCATCATGCTGATTTAATTCAGCTGGTGTTAAGTTTACTACCAGTTTTTAATATATAACAGTGTTTTCCCAAAAGAGTTAAAGACATAATACCACAGTGATGCATGTATACCCATGTTTATAGAAGCACAACTCATAATAGCTAAATCTCAGAAACAGCCTATATTTCCATCAAGAGTTCAATGGATAAAAATGTGATATTTATACACAAGGAACACAACTATACCATAAAAAGGCTAAAGAGTCACTTGTCAAAAAATGGATGTACCTTGAGACCATAGTGTTAAATGAAGTCAGACACACAACACACACACACACACACACACACACACACACACGCACACAGACATTTTTGCTTGTTATATTTCTTTTGAGGAATTTTGTTTCATTTAAGTGTTCTCCTAATGTGAGATTCCACAAAGACACCACAGTGTGACATACTATGTATACACAGCACAAGTGAAGGACAATGATCAGGAAAAATGTATTGTAATCCAATGCAGACAAAGTATCGAAAGTATACCTTGACTTAGAACAGTTGTCTTACGTGTTTATATATTCTTTGGCCTATTTGTCTGACTTTTCAATCTCTCCATATATGATAATTAACTTTATAAGGTCTTACAAAATAAATACATAAATGAGTCTGATGTTGGAAAAATAAAAGAGGGATGGAAGGATGGGAAGAAAAGAGGAATTGAAGTATGTACATGTATCAACTTCTACAGTCAAAGTAATCATTATGTACTGCAAAATTGTAATAATAAAAGCAAAAAAATACACTTCATATACTCAAGTGCAAAGAATTCTAAATCATACCAGCCATTATTTGTGCATTTATCACCTATAACTTTATGTTTCTTGAGTTATTAGTTTGCACAGATGCTTTAACAGGACATATCTACAGAATGCAGACTAGATGTGACTTGTGCAGAAATCAAAGTCAGGATGCTTGAGGGGAGGATAGTGTTTATAGGAATTCAGACTACACACACACCTCAGCTAATTAAAACTTTAAAAAAGAAGGCCGTGACTAACCAAGGAAACTTAGTTATGGTCACCACCATAGAATGCAGAATGGCATGGGAGGAAAAATCCTAAACCTGGTGCTAGAAGAAAGAAAAGGACTCTTTCTATTGGCTATTTCATCAAACATTTTGGCCTTTACCACCTCAGACAAGAATGAGCATTGGGAGGCAGAAAAAGAAGATACAGTGAGGCATATAGTATAGTACTTAGTGCATCAAAATTTTTTAAAAATAGTACATGCTTGTCTATAACAGCCATCATATTGTTCGACAAAGAAGCTAGTAAAAGAAACAAATTCAGTCATTAAAATGGTCTATTTTAAGAATAAGGCACTTTACTCCCATAAAAGAAGAGAAAAATGTACTTATTAAATTTTGTCAGAGTGTATTCTCTATTAATTTTAATTAGATCCTATCAAATATTTAAGAAGTCTTTTAAATGTTAACCAGACTTGCTATTGAAATGTATTCTTAGTTATAGATGGACCTTTCTGTTTATTAGATTTCTTTTGAGGAATTTTGTTTTTAGTGTTGTTCTAAAATGGGATTCCACAGTACACACTCAAAGAAGATGACACAGCATGACACACCAGATATACACCGCAGAAGTGAAAGAGACACTGTAACTCTTACGAGAACAAAGGAATTGGCAAGTTATGCAGCTGGCACCAGCTATCAGTGGTCATCACCAGCTGGATATTTACCTGTACCCATTGAAATAAAACTCATCTCTCTGGAGAACTAAGGAATACATTTCTCCAGCAATAGTTTGTAAATTGCTCTTTTACAAATCTATCAAAATCATCTTCACCAATAAGAAAATATTTCATGAGAGAAAGTGTTTAGCGTGAAAATGATTTTTGGCCAGTGAGAGCTAACCTCTCATTCCACAGGTAGAGACAGTGGCAATAGCTGTACCTTTAAACTGTGGCAAAAAAAATTAAGTTATGAAGTGTTATACTTATTGAATATCTTGTTCACTTATTTTTATTTCATTTGTGAGTATTTCACATCGGATTAGGGTACCAGAAAATAATTCCTGGTGGAAGAGATAAGTAGATTATCAAGGAAAAAAAGTAAGAGAAATGTTTAGGAAGAATATTTCTAATTCTTATAAAAGGAAGCATTTGGAAAAGGCCAATTGGCTTGAAATTTCAAAAACTGTAAGACTGACTTGGATTTGGAGGAAAAAATGTCTGGGAAGTGGTTATAAACCAGATAACAGTGATACCACCCCATGGAAGGACTTCTGTGCTAATTTAAGAAGTTCGAGATTTATTCTGAAAACTACAGAGACACATTTTGAAATGATGCTTTAGTTTCCCATTGCTATTGTGACAAATTATGACAAGTTTAGCAGCTAACACAAATTTATTATCTTATGCTTGTAGAAATTAGTGTCACTAGCATAAAGTCCAAGTGTCAGGTTGGCTGGTTGGTTTCTGTAATAATTTTCAAAATAAGAAACTTATTTTTGCCATGTCCAGCTTCTAGAGATGGTCTATCTTCCTTAGCTCATTACCTCTTTCTGTAATTACTCCTATATCTTACTTCTGCTATTGACTCATATCCTCCTGTTGCAAAGCTCCTTTTGATTACCTTGGACCTGCCTAGATAATTCCAGATAATCTCTCCAAGTCAGGATTGTTAATTTCAACATTATTGCAAAGCCCTTTTAACCACATAAATTAACATACTCATATGCTTCTGGGATTAGGACATAGATATCTTTGGGGAGCAATTATGCAGCTTATCATAAATTATGACTAGAGATAAGACTGGATAAGTGGTTTATTTCAGGAAATCTCTAATGCAATAGGAGTTAGAAGGAGAAGGGAAAGAGTACAAAAGAGGCAGTTACTGAATTCCTGGTACCAAATTGCTTATTCTATTTGTTACTATGCAGTGTTATACCAAAAGGCTATTGGTTCCATTTCCTTTAGAGAAGCAAATGTCCCTATGATGAAAAACAAAACCATCCCTGAGTTACCTTTTGACACAATTTGGAAACTAACTAGATAAGGACAGATGTAATAAGTAAAAGTAAGAAACTGTTTTCAGTTTCTAAATTAGAATCAGTTTACTAGAAATGGGAAAATTAGGAAAAGAAGAGTGAAGAGAAAATTGCAAAGTTCAGGAAATTACAGAGTTCAGAGGAAATTACCAGATTTTAGAGCACCACTGTACAAATTAGAAATGACAACACTGAAGAAAAGCAGGCCTGCTGCCTGCTTTTTAGTCTATGCTTTGGATAAAGAAAAAAATACTTATTCTCAAATGTAGGTCCTACACAGAGTGTGGTAGGAATCTGTCACCAACAAAAGCTAAAGAAAAGATTTTAAATTTAATTTTGTACATTGTTATCTAAATTCACAATCTTTTCACAATCTTAATTTGTTCCATGATTCTGGAAAGGATGGATTTGCAAAAAAAAAAAACACAAAACAAATAAACAAACAAAAACCATGGCTTTGCTTGTGTTTGTGTGGGAAAGATGGCTGTGCTTGTGTTTGTTACCCTATGAAGTTTGCAAACAAAAAGTTTGTAAACAGAAGCATTTGGCAAAAGTTTGTACTCTCAAGGAAAAGTAAAACATAAGGATGCTAGTTTTGGAAATATGAGCAGAATCGAATTTAATATTCTAGGACTTCTAAGCTTGTATAGGAAGAGCCACACAATCTCAAGGGGCAATCAAGTTTAGAGAGAGAAGCCCAAAATCACATTATTATTGCTAGCACAAGGAGTTAATATCTGTGGCAGAACAGTCTACACAGATATTGAGTAAGTGACCAATATTTATGCCACGTAATATATTTTACCATTTGGAATTTATATTTATATAAATGTTTTGACATATTAAATGTAAGTCATCTTGGAGCAACAGAAATGAATCCATCTATATTTCTGCCTACTAGCAAAAGGCAAGTTAGTATAAAGACATCTGTGGTATAGCAACCGAAAGTAAAAAGAGCTGGAAAATCCTTTGGCTCACACTTAAGTCACTGTCTGTGAGAAATCTCTAGAAAGCTCGGAATTGGAAATGGGAAAATGAACAATTTAAATTAAAATATTGTCCTTGACTTTCAAAATCAATTTATTTTATATTTAATTAATTCCATAAAGTTCTGGTTCATCCTAATTATTCAGACCTATAGGAAATGTTTTGACAGGAGAGAATGCATTTTTCCTTAGGTTCCATTTGTGGAATTTAGTTATCTATTCGATATATGTATTTCATTTAACTTCAGCTGATTTGAGACACCCCATTCTCCATTGGGAGGCACTAGGCTTTTCTCATAAATGTGTAATTTTCAGCTTGAAGAAACACTTACACCTTCAGGGAGCAATATATTCTCTTTTCCCAGTAGTTCTTTATTTTATTTACCCTGTCAAATAGCCAACAAGAACATTTTCTCATACTCTACTGGATATAAGTGAAGTTCAAGAATTAAGTTTGACAAACTTTTTGAGACAAAAATTAAAAAAATACTCTCTAGCAAATTAACAAATAGTAATTCTTAAAGCACCTGTTTGGAATGATCAATTAAATTAACTCCTGCAATAAAGCCTGATTTTTGAAAAAAAATACAGTGCATTTTGAAAGTGTTTGCATTTTTTGTTTGGCATTTCTTCAAAGTGTTAGAAGAAATAAATTTGACTTTTACAGCATACATTTGTTAAATGGTTCATTTTGGGATCACCTAACCATGAAACACTAGAAGTACTTTCTCTCTTATTTGTCATTTAGTGAGCTATGTAAAATTGAATATGGCAAATTCTGATTCTTTGTTATTTGTTTGAAATGGGAAGAAATGAAGCTTCCAATAATGTTCCCTTCAAATGAGTGTTAATTAGAAGCTAGCTGCATCTTTCCAATAAAGTAGTTTCGTCCAGAGTTAGACTGGCCTTAGGGAGAGGGGAAATCCCGTTTCATTGCTACGCTTTCCTCTCCTCACTTACATCCAAAGCCTGCTGTATGCAGAGATATCTCATCACGGATGCTATAATAGTTTTTCTTTATATAATTTCCACCTGACTGCATTTCTCTTACTATGGATAACCTTCAATTAAAAAACATCATTCACAATTTATAGAAAAGATAGGGAAAAAAGATCCCTTCCACATAAATCCAGAATCCTAAGCATGGATGAATTAATTGTACAACTTTGAAAGTGAATGTAAAATTCTTTTGCATGTAATCCTTATGGGAAAGACTGTCACATGATAACTCACAGTGAAAAAGGTTTCTTCAGTGTTTTTTTTTTTTCTCAAGTGTCACATGTTTTCAAGACCTTGCCTTGATTCTTCCTCCGAAGCATGGAGAATCAGATTTATTTTTACCAGCAAAGACTAAAGATTAGAAGTCTTGTTTAGTAAGAAGCACTGGCAAACCCTGAAGGCTGATTAGTTTTGTTAAACTGGGTCAGACAATCTGAGATTAATTCAAGGAATATGACTCAGTGAGGAGATATGGAGGAGGCAGATTACACTTATGCAGACAACATGAAGAATCAAGAACTGTTTATTGCGTACAGCTATTACTATTCGCTGGGAATAAGGCACTGTGAAACCTCTGGTTAGTCCATTAACACATCCATGCTTCTTTCCCCTCATCTTGTATTGCCTCTTACATGAAATTCCTCATGACTCCAGATTTCTTAATTTGAAGGAGAGGCAGAATTAGTGAGCTCGTGTATAAAGAATTTATACGAATACTGAGCACAGTATTCAAGATGTGCATTCTTTGATCTCTTTTCTGCCTTGCCATGGATGGGTAAGACAGCCCTTAACATGTGTCTGCTTCCATCCAGAGAAAAGAAAGAAAACAGTCATTAGGTTCTTTGAAATCCCTAATTTTAGAAAAGTAAAAGTCTATATAAAATGTCAGGGCATTATGCTCATGTAAACATTCAAAAAACACTGCTCAACAATGCAGGCCATGCTTTTCTTCATAGAATTGATTATGAATCAGGGGACTTATATTAAATAAACCCACAAATAGTTAATTACACTTGTGAAAACTGCTACTTAAGAAAATATGGAGTATTAATAATGTATCGCAAGCTGCTATTTTCTTCATATAAGGAGGACAAACTTGATTATTGCTGCACAAACTAACCTCTTTGTTGGAGATGCAAGATGATTAACATGTCAAGAATGGAATTTATTTTTCAGTGTTCAACCATCTCAAGGCTATGTTATCACAACACTAACACTACTGGCTTCTGAATAAGAAACCAAATTTACAAAACTCCCCATGCCTGTGATGCCTTCCAAAGAAGTCTTGAAAAGAATTTTGTCTTTGTGAAGGCAAATGGAAGCGCAGTAACCTTTAATATCAAATCGGTATTCCAAGTACACTGAGGCAATAAGAACAATAATAACTAAGTCCTGAAGGAACTAACAGATTCAGCCTCTTTTTGGCAGAGAATGGTATGTAATTATAAAGCTATCAAGACTCTAAACCCATAAATTTAATTAAGAATAAAGATGAGTGAGTATTGAAATATTAATGAGAAAACTTTGTTCTCTTTCTAATGAGGTTATGTAGTTATGACCCAAATATTCCATTCTGAATTAGACTGACTGGTTTCCTGCCTTGGTTTATCCAAGATGGAGCATATTCCTGGATGCAGGAAATACAGAAATGACACCAGGAAATTGTGGGCAAACTGGGATGATTTTTTTTCCTATATATCTTCTGTGAAGTAAAATAACAGAAGATTCCTGTTCTAGAAGGTTCTGAACCATTTCATTTTACACTCTCTCTTCATGAAGGAAGCCATAAGCACTATAAACCACTCATCCTTCAAAAAGGAGCATTTTACAATCTATTGATACCTTGGGAAATTCATGTTCTAAGCAAGGAGTATTTTGTCCAAAGCCATACTAAGAAGCAAATATGCCTAAGCACCAAATAGTCTTTTTTTAGCTTATGCTTCCCCTTCCTTGGCAATGCTCTGTTCCGCGCCATCCGGTGGTCTGCTGACTTTGGCAAGTGCAATCAGAGACACTGGATTCCATCTCCGTTTCCTGCTCAACTCTGTCCAAAAGTTATTCTGCTGGAAACATCACATTATTTAACTCACTTAGCCTCAGTATCTTCATTTTTATATAATCTTCATATTTGATTCTCACAGTGAAATAAAGTTTTCTGGGGCTGTGTTTGGTAGAGAAAAGTAACAAAAATGTTGTCATTATATGCACGATGTGGCTATAAGGTGTGTTTCATTAAATTTTTCACAAAGCCTTCTGACATATGACTTTCCATTACACACACACACACACACACACACACACACACACACATACAGAATCATCTCTGTCTCTGCAGCAGACTGATGTCAGGACTCCCAAAATACTAAAACCCAAGAATACTTGTATGCTGTTGCATATAATTTCCACACATTCATCCTATACTTTAAACCATTTTAATTACATTTAGTACCTAGAACAATACAAATACTTCTTAAATAGGTGCTAAACTGGATTCTCCGGGGAATAAGAAAAAAATGTGAGCAGTGAAGATACAATTTTTTCAAGTGTTTCAATTTACAGCATTTCAGATGAGTACTTTGCTGATTTACTTATGATAACCCATCTTTGGAGAGTGACAGTTAATTGTAGTCTATCTGCCTTATAGAGTTTACTGAGGAGTAAATAATGTAAGTAATGTTTTCAAACAAAAATAACTCATCATGTCAGTTTTTTTGTTTCTTCTCATTATACATTAACTACCAACATCAGCACCAAGTTCATCATAGTCACTAATTTTGGAATAGTCCTATTTAAGTATGTAAATTTTATGTCTTTTCTCTGAGCCCCTAAGGATAATCTAGGAGCAAGTGTAACAATTTTTAGTGCCAGAAGAGTATAATATCATCGCTTTTACTTAACCTGAGTCTGACAGAATCTAGAGACCATGTCCTCAGAGATGACATCAATAACAGCAGAAGAAAAATATGTAGCAAAGTGCTGATTTTTAATGTGTTAGTCCTCTCAAAGGATTCAAGTGGTTCGCCACCTCAGAAGACATAGTGACTGTTACACTTAACTAGGGGAAATTATCAGAATTTCTCTCAGAAGGGATCAGGCATTATATGTTGAATCTCTATTGTATGGGCATTCATTATAGGCAGAAATGTCCTGAAAAAGAGTTAAATAGTCTCAGATTCAGGATTTCCAGATTTTATCCATACCTGTAAATTTAAATGGAACAGTAAACATGAGGTCTTTGACATCTTTCCAGTTTAAGGTCTTTTCCTGCATTTTAACTGACATAACTGATACACAACACCAGAATACATTTCTCACAGCAACTTACCCAGAAAAAATTAAATATTTTTAGTAAGAGTAATGTTAGCTCAGTTTCACTTTGGGCAAATAAGAAGGCATCCAATATGGTATGTATCCTCTGACAGCCATAGTTTAAAAGGGATTTTGGAATTGATATTTCCAGAGAAACGGTCAGAAAGACGAAGGAGACACCATATATTTAAGTGCTTCAAGCAGAATAATGTTGTTTAGATTTGAATGAGATGTGAGGTAGGCACATGCTGGATTTCATTTATAATTTTTTTCAAAAACAATTATTTCTTAATTACTAATCCTTTAATTTGTCCAATAAGCTGATGATTGGAAGTTCAAAAATGAATTTCCAGGCTGGGGATATAGCTCAGCAGCACTGCCCCTGACTGGCAAGCATGAGGTTGTGAATTCTATTCCCAGTACCAAAAATTAAACAAACAAACAAATAAATAAAATCAGTTACCAAGGTTTTCATGTGTTATCAAAAGTAAAATATAATCTTATTAAAGTTGACTTTCCATCATGCAAACATTTCAAGTAAGTATTCAACAAAATATTTCTAAAATTGTTTTATATGTATGTCTACAAAGTATATGTCACAGAAGAACAGATTAGAGTTAGATTTTCCTTAAAATACCAAATATGTTCAACAAGTACGGGGGATGTTTAAATTTTTTAAAAATATTACAATGAAAGATGCTTTCCCATCATTCCCCTTAAAATATTTCCCCCACACTGTCAGTTGCCCAGATGTCCAGATTCAACTCAAAACATTTAGTTTCCATAACAATTCTGACTTTGAGGAAGAGCTAAATCCAGTGAATAACATGGATGTGAACATATGATTATGGATTAGGAGTCTGTCTTTCTATTGGAGGGCACCAGAATTCACATTTTTTATCACAACTCCTCAAAAGATTCACAAAAGAGGACTTTCAAAGCTGTTACTGAAAATGTCAAGAATGATGGGATAATTGTGTGCAAATCAAGAGAGAGGATTTTGAGCAGGAGTAATGACAATGTCATTCATTGTAATTTTTTTTAAAATTACTTATGTTTGGATCAAATTTCATATAATTATCTGTTATTGAATATTATTGGAAACACTAGATTAAATTAAGCTAATATTTTTCTTAATTTTGGCACTTAGCAGAGAGGACTTCCCATTTCTGCATACTCAAGTAATAAGTGGGAAAAAAGTTATGGATGAAAACTAATAGATCTGGAATCCCAAGACATTATTTTCCAGTTCACTAACTTTACCCAAAACTATCTAAAACTCATTGCTTTATAATACTAGCATTTAAAATATAAATAATATAAGGAAGTAGTTATATCAGAATTTATATTTATTTTATTAGAGTGCATTTGCTGTTCATAATAATTACATTCTTGGTAGATATACTGCATCTTAACCCTTTTAATGTGCCTTTCTTCTCCTCCTCTTCCATTTCTTGATCCTCTTCTCATAAACAAAAGATTTAACTCCCTGTTTCCCATTACCTATCTTTTATTTTATTCTTTAATTTATTAGTGAAATAGGTCAGACATTAGTGAAAAGGCTTTAATATCATATGGATTGTCTCATACTGGTAAAGCAACATGAATGTCCAATGCAATATGGGAACACAAGGTTATTTTGGAATCCCAATTTATGTAATGATAACAAAAGAGCAAAACATATAAAGGTATTTGTTCAGCAAATAACATATAACTATGTGTATGACAATCATGTAGAAACTTTTGGGATAACCCATTCATCTAACTGAAAGTTGTAATGAACGTTTCTTTCCTAACTTCTGTGGGTCAGTGGACCTGTGGCAGTTCTGCCTTGAGAGATGTTCTTCACTATGTGTCTTGCATGCTTTGTAACTCAGAGCTGCTCTCTGCAGGCTCTTAAACTAGGCAACTTATGACTGGGTTCTGACAGCAGGAGATGGTAAGGACTGGAGGAATAGGAAATTACTGGAGTACCCTTGTTCTTTCTTGCCTCAGGCTGGATCTATATAACTGGAGAATTATTTAAATAGTTTCTTCTTCCTTCCTATCAGTGTTCTAGCCCTTGAGGTCTGGTTATTCTGTCCTTCACTTGGTTTCTCCTCCAGAGGGTGGTAAAGGAGTTTTGGTTTTAATAATCTATTATTTGCACCAGTCTTCTATTCAATTTTAGGCAATTTCATCAGTAATACAAATTCCCAGTATTACCACAACATTTATTTTTAATAGTTTGTTTCCCTTATTGGATGCTGATTTGTATGAGGGTTTTCTACGCTACATTGGTGCACCTTTAAAATGTCAATACATCATTACTTTCTCAGAATTCCAGAGATGAAAAGAATTACAGAGATTGCTTAGCCAAACAGTCTCTAGCAAGAAAAAGAGAATGGAAAAATCAAATGGTTTAGGACATGAATCTCTCACTTCCACACTGCAAATATGCCCTGGTTCCATGTCAGAATAAAGTATTCTACAGTGTGTTTGCTTTCCCTAATATTACAGAAAAGGCCAAGATAAGCATTGATTTTTAGTCCAATTCACTTTTCACTACATCTTTTCAGATTCAGCAAATCTGTATTGAACAGATCCTATTTGTATTTTTTCCCAAGCTTGGTAGGGGATTTTAACTATATTGTTTTGGTTTATCTTCCTATCAATTCTTTAAAGGTGGGAGTTTATAAAGAAATTGAGGCTTAGAAAGGTGAGTGGCTTACCTACACATACACAGTAAATACTCACCCCACATCAGACCTAAACCCCAAATTAAGCTCTTCTCACACCACAATCCTGATTTCCTTGATGATTAAGTTCTTATCTGATCTCAAAGTTACAAGTAGAGTTTTACAGATTAAAGTGATGAGTTTAATTCTGTAGATGTCAAATAAGAAACAAGAAATTATACCTTTAATTAATCCGGTGCCTCGTGTAACCCTGATATAATGACTTTCACCAACTCTTTCCCTTTAAACAATATGTTATAAAACATTCCATTCCCTGGGATATTAACATCTGTAAACTTACTTTTTGCCTGCCACTTAGAAAATGGCTTTCTGAAACTGTTTTATCACAGTTTCTCAATTAATATTAATATTATAATCCTAATTGTCATCCTCTTCAAAATAATTCAATACACACACTTTGTATAATGATCAAAAGGAGAGACAAAAATCTTTAGCAGACTCACATATGGGAGGGAAAAAACAATTAAAGATTATCTCTGAACCAGGACTGCCAATATGAGATGAGGTGCATAACTAATCAGCCAAAAATATACAACAGGTGAAGTGATGAAAATGTGATTGTGAGAAATGTAACAACAGTCTGATGTGCATAATTCATTTTTCCCATGGAACTCCTGGCCATCTGCTGTGGCTCAATTGAATATCAGAACATGGAAAAAGGCCATCATTCATTAACTTGCCAAATTCCTCCAGGGCCCGACTTTGCCTTCATTTTGTTTTTGTTCTTGCTCCAAAGACGTGGAAACCACTAATATTACTCTATTGGTTTTTGAGATTTCCAGGCTAGGATCTAATCAACTTCTCTTCTAAAGTGAGCAGAGGTGTGGAATGCTTTACATACAAAGCAAGGAGAGTCTAACATCTGTTAATGTGCCAAAGAAATGCCCTCTCCTCTGCTATGATGGATTAAAACCGTGAAAACAAAGGCCTTAATCCTAATGTCCTTGAAAACAGTCCTCTCAGGCTCCATTTTTACTATAGCTCCTAGGCTCATGGAGGTTCTCAACTCTAAATATTTCCAGCCTGATTTTCTAGACAATTCCTGCAAGAATTTCTGAATTTTACAGATCCCATGAAATGAGTAGCTGAATTTAAACTAGTGCTGAATAATATATGGGTAAATTATTTACCAAATACTTATCAAATGGTGCTTTATATTGTTGTCTACTTGAGTAGTATTGTCTCCAATTTAGTCATGTATTCATTGCACACCTGTACAATGCATCCTTCCGTACCAAACCCTGGAATAGGTGTTAGAGATTTAGTAACTACTAAAACTCAGGCCTTTTCTGTATTGTGTTCAAGCCCTGATAATTGTTTATTATGAACATATAGCAGTAGGAATATGCAATTGTCTTCTGCTCAGACCTCTTTCTCTCCACATTATCAATCTTCTCATCATTCCCAATGCTGTCTCTCTTGCAAACTCCCTACAAATGATAACAATGTCTGATATCACTCATAATCTATTTGTCACATAGAGGAACTCAAACATTTTCATCTATTTTTTGGAAAATTATATTTTATGAAATAATACAGTTTCCTATTTTCTATGAAGCTTACTTTAATCATACATTTATATTAAATGTTCCTGTGAGAGCATGGTTAAGTACTAAAACACTGTTAAAGTTATAAAATATCCAGAATATAATAGCAGAAGCATGTTTTAACCTCACTGAAGATCCCTCTGTTCTTAAAAAGATGTCATTTGTGCTCCTTACATATTGTTATTTTACAGATTTTTGGTTTGACCAGTGGAAAAACAAACATTGTCTAATATTATTAGAGATAAAATATCCTTTTTAGGAACATTTTCCTCTGTTAAAAAACAAAGACAATATGAGAGTATGAAATATTTGGGTATCAGACTTGTTTTGTGAGTTTTATCAATTTTTATTAAAAAACTTGATTAGAACATCACTTTTTAAACTTTTATTTATATTTGAGAGCATTAGATCCATTGAATGATTATCAGTGGACCTAGTTTTCAAGTTTCTGCATTAAGAATATAAGAAAAATCCACAATTATGTAAGTTTTTGCCTATTACCATTCCAATCAATCTAACTTGCTTTTTAGAATAACACTCTAATCAATGCTGGTCTTCAAAAACAATATATGTGTGTATTTTTATATATATTTGAGTATGTGTGTATCTGTATGAATAAATTTCTAAAAATCTTTGGTTAAAAAAGGATGCAGCATTTTATGGAAGGAAGAACTCTGAAATATAAAAACTGATTCTTTTCACCATGGAGTATTTCTTCTAACTGAAAAGGTTGGCCAGAGAATATCACCTTTGGTTCCAACAGAATCGTGGCCAAAAGTTATGGTTATGCCTACAGTTCCCAAAAGCACACTGGAATTCTAAAGATTTTAGAACTGCTTGTAGAATGTATAAGTTTTGTAGCTTCAAGGATTATATTTAAATGTCTACTAAGTTTCTTAAAAATGTAGTTTATCTGAAATTGGAAACCTGTAAATTTCTGCTTTCCTGCCAGAAATCTTAATAAACTGAAGCCACTGGCATGGACAACAGATAATAAACAGGATTAGTGGAAGTTGCACATCCTACTCATTACTGCTTGGTCAAAGAGTGACTTAATTGAGAGAACAATATTATTGGAATTATTTACACTGATGTGAATCATTTGGTCCATAAACAAATGAGCAATGACCTGTTAGTCCAGGGGATTAAAAGCTAAGCAGATGTTTCATAATAAAACAGTTAGTCTGGGGGAGGGAACTGAAAACGAATTCATATTTGGTGCCAGCTTGTTGAGTGGGATATGGCAACACTTTGACTAGTTTTCTTCACTATTATTCATAAAGAGCTTCACTATCATTCATAAAGAGCTTTCAAAGAGTTTTCAAAGGTCTTTTGTTGAAAAATTGTATTTTAAAAAGGAAATAACTACTGAGAAAATGGATGCCCAAGCCTCTCACTCTAACTCTCATCTGTATGAGGATACCTAATGACTCTGAAGGATTAAAATTTGAGTCCTGGTGTTTTTTTATTGAGCCCCACACAAATCATTGACCCAGGAACCCACTTTGATAAGTAATGATATTTGCAGAGATAATTGTCAGCAATATAGAGAACTTTCCTTAGAATTTTGGAGAAAAATTACCCATATCATTTAAGGTCATAGAGGGAAAGAGATTCTCTTAACATGGTAGATTGAAAAAAAAATCATACATAATTAGGGTAGAGTAGATGATTAAGTGCCCTTAAAAATTCATTATGTGCTTCAAAAAATCCTAGATCGACTGTGCACATTAAACATTGTAGTAAACTCACTGCAGGTGGTGTAGATACTCATATCTACCACGAAGAAATTGATTGTCTTTTTGAAAGGCTACAACCTTGGAACAGGGCATTCTTCTTCTCAAGTTGTAGGCTTCCAAAGATGTAGAGACTTACGTGGAAGCCTGAGAAACAATAGTCTCTGAGTGCATAATATTAAGAATGTTGGGATGAGGTGGGGACATGGATTGATTAAGAGTAGAGGAAGCTGAATCTTGAAATTCCACATATTTACAGCTTCTATAGACATACAACTTTCTTTTCAGCAATACTAAGTCCTGAGAATACAGCGTTTATTTCCTCAATTTGAATTATCATTAATTATATTAGTTAAAAATTACAATCATAATTTATTGGTTAAGAAATACAAGTTTAACACAATTGCTGATGCTATAACAGAAGTAACAGAGGCAACATTTGAGTCCAATCAAGTAAATTTTCTACAAAGCCAACATTAAAGGATGTGGAAGTGGTCAGGGTGTGCATCAAAAGCAGAACTTAAAAAAAAAATCACATTTAAATTTTACCCCTGTGACATATTTATACTGGTGTGAAAAAAATATGCCTCATTTTAAAAGAAACACACATTTAAGAATATTTTTACTTTCATTACAGATGCACTGGCCCAGTGCCATCATATACACATGCATAAAGATATGTAATCTTAGCACATTTCAGATTATTTAACCTGGGCAAACTATTTGAAAATCATCAATTAGTAGGTTCATTACCATGTCCCAATTATGAATTACTATGTAATTCTTCTTAATGTAATTTAGTGATACATTTTTAGCAAAGCTTTAAAACTGTATGAATATTAGGAAAGTTTGAGTGCATTTGATAATATGCTGATTGCATAATCAATGATACTGATCATGTAGTAGGACAAATTGCCATTGACTTTGAAATGCCTGAAAATTTCTTTAACATAAATTATCATAAATTTTTAATTTGAACTAACTTTATTTCTAGAAAAAGCATCAGAGACTATTATTTCATTTATGCAGTTATTTGTAATTCATTGACAATTACAATTCTTAATATATTGATGAAGTTTTTTAGCTCAAAAACTTCCTGTGAAAAAATAACTAGGGCAGAGTTTTTGTTTCTCTATCACATACCATTTATCTGTTCTCTGTCTGATAACAGCTCTCCTGTTCCTTTTCGTCTCTGTCCTAAGATGTCTTGTTTACAATATCCTGTTCAAGTGTCATATTCTAAAATATTTCTTTCTTACAAGTTCAAGTTGTAGCATATAATCCAAGAGTAACATATTTTTTACTAGACCTTCCAGCAAGATGTCCAAGGACACACAACAGAGAGGCAGTCTTCCAGACACTATAATATGGCAATGTGAGGAAGAAAAGGAGGGAATTAGGTCTTATGGGCTCACAAAGGATCTGATGCAAGAATTGAAGCGCACAGGGAGAGAAAAGAGCAAAACTTCAATGAAGAAGGATGTAGCTAACAGGGCCTTCTCCCAGATTTGGGGCTAACTGCACAAAAATAACCAGTGCAAACCTGCTGACACATGGTCATTTCCTGGTATTCCAAGACTGAGATTGCCTAAAGACAATAGAAAATACTGTGGCACAGTTCCACAGAACCAAGAGTCGGGATGAGCAGGCAGCAACTTCTCATTCCCAATGAATTGAAGAGGTAGCATCTTGCAACATACTTAAAACCCAAAACCCGGTTACATCTGGAAGATACTTCAGAGAAGTAGTCATTTCCTTAGGGTTCTAAACACTAGCAATAACGTAACACACCATAAGCAATTTACAAGCATCAACCAAAGAATAATCTTAAAAAAAGAAAAAAAAAAAAGAAAGAAAAGAGAAGACACTTAAACCAGATTCATCTCCAGACGTCCATTCAACAAAAATAAACCCAGTGGGACAATGAAGTGGGACAATCTAATAGTCACCCACCTGGCCTCTCTGAAGTGGTAACAACAAAGCAAATGAATGAGGCTCTATAGAAAAACAAATCAGAAATAATTTTTCAGACAAATGCAGAGGTAGCATCCACAGTGAAAACCATGCTTAGTGACTCTAAAATGGATACAGATTAAAAAACAATAGAGACACTTAAGAAAATAATGGAAGACATGAATGCCCAACATAGGAAATAAATGGAACCCATAAAATGGATTCAGGCTGATATCCAGAATAAAAATTTCATTGAAAGTGTCCACAGCAGTAAGAGTCAATGTGAGGACAGGATCTCAGGCATAGAAGACAGGCTTGTAGTTAATGATCATGAAGTGAAAAATTTCTTAAAAATAGCAAAGAAGCATGAAAAATCAAGCAGCTGCAAGATGATGTAAAGAAGATTAACATAAGGTTGATCTGAGTCAATGAAAAAGGAGGTAGCACAGATGACATATACTAAAAAAACAAAAACAAAAAAATCTGTTCTCATACATCACAGCAGAAAATTTCCTTGACAGTGAAAATGAATTTGATATACAGATAAATGAGGCATATGAAATTCCAATTACCCATGATCAAAAAAAAAAACCTACAACCAGTCATATTATTGTCAAGATTCCAGAAATTCAACACAAGAATAGAATGTTAAAAGTTGTCAGAAAAAAGAGTTATATATTTTTATGGACAGAAAAAAGGAAGATGTGGTACTAATTTTGGTATTAGTACCATAACAATAACCATGGCTTACACTGATGGATGCTTATTTTAAGAACATGGTGTCTATGACCTCCAACCCAAAGGTGTTAGGAACATGTGTGTGATCCAAATTTTGAATGCATTAGTTAAACAAAGGAAGTTATAGCCCATAGGAAACAAAAAACTAAGAAAAAGCCTTTAGAACTTTTTAAGATGGTATGTTCTAGATTGGTTGGGTCAGGCCCAAGGAAAGAGGACTTTGCTTTGACTCAGCTGCTATCAGAAGTCAAGGATAATTCTGTGAATAGCTCTTTCAGTAATCTTATCTGGGGAAAAGGAGATCTTTAGAGTTTTCTTAGCTGTACAAAAGTTATGCAGGGGAAAGCTAAAGTTCAATGAATTACCTGGGAGAGGGAGTTATTTGTTATTTTACGGGTTGGACAACATTCATATTTTGTTAGCTTTCAGATTTGATTATGGAATTGTCTTGTTTGTAGTTTGTTTGATCATGGCCAAAAAGGTCCTTTGTGATAGTGATATTCTATGAAATTGCTTGTGTTCAACAGTAGAAAAACAACTTCTGTTAGTGAGTGCCAGGGTATCACGCGATTTGCAACATCGAGCACAGAGATAAAGCCAACCTATCTCCTGAATGTTGGCAGCTCTCCTTCTCAGTACATGCATATTATCATTTCATTAACCTACAGTATGATCAGGTTTATATTGTTATCCTTTCCATTCTACTGGTGAGATAAATGAATGTAGGACCAGTTATACAACTCACTCCAACAGAAAATGTAATAATATGTGGACTTAATATTTCAATATTTGGCTGTATGCTTCTTTGATTCCAGAAACCAAAATAAACTCTCCATAAACATATATGTGAGAGAATTAATAAATTTACATTTCTCCTTGAGCCCAATTATTGCTCTCTGAAGTACAGTTTTCTAATGTAAATCTACTGATATTATACATTTCTGATTTAGACTATACTTCACCTTGCACTCTTCAGAATGTTTTGGTTTGTAGAATCATCAGTCTGCTCTATATTGCTGTTAGATATAATGGTTCAAGGTATATTTTTCTCGATCCTTAAGGCTAACATGCAGAAACTGTATAAAATGTTTCCCAGCTGAGCCACCTAAACACATGAATAGGCAAAACTACTTCATGTTTTCAGCCTAAAGAGATGAGGAGGGAAGAATTCCTAATCTCTGTAACAACTTCTAAAATTGCTTAAGGAATAAATTGGCTCAGAGTTGCAGTCACAGAAGCCCCAAACAGAAAACAGCACAATGCAGTGTCTGATGGCTTTCTTTTATACATGTTGTCTATATCTTTCTATGTGGAATTCAGACAGTCTAGGAAATACACAGGTCCATGCCATTCTATGTTTCAGAGTTTGAAAGTAAAAGTAGTTGACTGACCAGAATTCAACTACTCTTTATGAATAAAAGGAATTATTTCATTTTCAATGATATGTTATATTACAATACTATTGTGGCTATTTAATATAATCACATTGCAATTCATTTATATAGCATGACAAGTAAATTAATTATTTTACAACAGAGCTGCTACTTCTTTGACCCCCTTCCCAATAACAGGTTTGATGAGTCCCCTTCCTTTTAATCTTGATGAGTATATGCCTGCTTTGACCTCGAAATTTTGGCAAAGTGAAAAAAATGTGATTTTTGAGATTAAGTCATTAAATCCCATGAAGCTTCTTGGTTGAAAAATTCGCCCTTCAGGTACTTCATAAGAAGTCCAGAGACTAAAATGACCATGATATGGGTCAGCTCTCACAATGTACCAGGCTAAGAAATCACACAGTCTTGGGCCATTTGGATCACTGATCACCATAATACCCCTACAAGTTATCCGATATCATTGTGTAAGAAGAATCATCCAGTTGAGTGCTGACTAAATTCCTAATTCACAGTAAGTAAACAAATAAATATCAAGATTTTGTGGAGGAAAATGACTTTTTAAATAATGACGCAGTATAAATGACTAAAATATCAGGGTAATTAATACATGAAATGCTTAGAGACCCACAAAGAGATAGCACGTATAACATGGCATGCTGAAACAAAGCAAAAGAATGCCAGAGGAGGTATAAAAAGAAACCCTCACTTAAGTCATTCACAAATTTTATGCAGGATTCATAAAAAGTGACACGTTGATAAATTTGTGGCTACGTACATAGATGCTATGGACGTTCACATACAAGAGGACTCATTCTATGGCAGGTGATTTCAAGTAGTAGCATGCAAAATATAAAGCAAAATGAAATCCAATGTTGAGAAATTCATTTTTCTTTTAATAACTTTTCATTACTTTTTAATACAGAAAAATATTTAGATTGTTGTCATCATCTTAAAATTTGCCTAAAAGAGCAAATTGTATACAAAAAGCAATTATAATACGAAGCCAGCATATAAGAACATGAACTTGTTAGAATATAACTGTATGCTTGTGGGTTTTTTTTTTCTTTTTACCTTAAAGTCTTTCAGTCTCAAATGACACTGATTTTTCCACTAATATTTATGAAGAGATGGCCTTTCCAGAATGCGAATACAAATTTTGTTGATTGTATCTTCAGAAGGTACATAGCTTCTGATCCTCACCATTTCCATAGCAGCCTCCCTTCATGATTCGCCATCATCTTTCATCTGAATTTTAGCAACAGCTTCTGATTCTCTAGCACCTGACCATTTCCCCTGTACTCCACTCTCAAAACTGAAATAGCCCATTGAAAGTTTCCCAGTTCATAGAGCTTCTCAAATCTTCCAACACCTCTCCATTCTGCTTAAAATGAGCAGGACATCTTGTTGGAGACAAGATTCTGTTTATCTACTAAGAAGCTCCACTTCCAGCTTCTGGCTCCTATGATGATGCTCCAAAAATGCAAATCCTTCTCAAATACATTGTATTTGTTGCTCTCTCTGCTGAGAACACTTTCTTCCTAAATTCCTGAATAGCATATTCCATCATCAGCTTGGTCAAATTCATCTTTAGAGTGAGGCCTGTCATGACAAACTTTGTAAAAGGTTGTACCCAGCTGTACCCTGTTTGGTTTTCCTTTGCAAGACTTACCTTCCTGTGGATTAATAATTAACATGTAATTTGCCTCTTTGGTTTATTTTCTTTCTCCCGGCCACAGAAAAAATAAATTTGATTTCTAAAAATTTCAATGCTTAATTCAAACTGGCTTTATAAGTATCTGTTAAAACAAATACAAATATTTTTCAAATGAGTGAATGAAAATCTATAAACTTCTCCTGAAAAGTAAGTGCATCATGTGTTGGTGTAAGATATTCTGAAATAGTGATGTAAGTCTCGTGCATAAAATATTAGGAAAATAACGAGCGTTCAGCTCTCCAGTTCTGGTCCAGCTGACGTTACCCTTGTTATCCTAGAACCAAGGGGTGTCATACCCAGAAAACCTACATTTATGCCTGGCATTTGGAGATACCTCCATTCTGAGGAGTTTTCGTCCTCTTAGTTAAATTGGTATTGGTATCTTAACCTTAGTCAAGTGTGCATGTGCGGGCTCTAGACCAAATTACTGTCACCAGGATAAGTCAGTTATAGGACAATTATTTTAAAAAATCAGTCATTTTAAGGGACTATTGATAAATGAGTCATTATTCATACATTTTAAATTATATGGAGATTTGCAGAAAAAAACTCAAGAGCCTCTTCCCAAGTGGAATAGATTGGAGGAAATAAATAAAGAATAATCAGTAGATTTAAAACAAAGCCATTATTTTGCTCAGTAGAGAACAGCTTGCTTGGGAATCACAGAATTTATTACATTAACAGTGGCTTTGCAAGTTAGTCATTATTTGGATATTCTTAGTTGAAAGTTGGATAAAAGTCATTAAATCAATGAAAAAGATTTATACAGGTGCAGTGCCAAGTAAACCTAGCACCTTATATTATTAGCTGTCCTGGTCTCCACACAACTCTAATAGACCTCACAATATTATGTCTTCAGGAGAACTGAATACTAATACAAATATTTTCAGTTAAATTAGCCTCTCTTCATAATTTTTTCTAGATATTCACCTTATATTTTTAGGCTCCAAAATTACAGTGTAATCACTTAAACACCTAATATATTTGTTCAGTTAGAATAACGAATTTTTTATTTTTGTAAAATTAATGCAATTTTCAAATATATTAGCCTTTTATGTGTTCAATTTTTCAGGCATTTACACAGCCAGGGTTCTGTTATTTCTCATAAAAAGCCAAACTGTGGTGGTTCAGTACTGGATTTACACAGCTCAATGCCGGGATGCTGAAGTAAGTGGGAGAGACAAGCTGATCGCTCCTCCACTCAGTCATCACCAGGCTCCCAAACCTCGCTCTGTTTTTCATTTCACATCATGTATCAGTAAAAATGCAGCAATGACAAGGTAATAGAAGGATGATTAGCTTTAATGTACTCCCTTTCATGTTTGCAGTTAGAGCAAATATGAACTAATTTATACTCCTAGCTATTTTTCTTTTCAGTGTGTATTGTAACAAATGTGAAAATTGCTGGTGTAAGTGCAATCGATCAATTGAGATAAATGCAAGTCAAGTTCGATGAGTCTTTAACAAATTTTCATGAGGCAACCCTTCTTGGTAAAGACTGTTAGTAATTTCTATGTCAGTGAAAAGACTAGAGAACACTAGGAATGCCAAGTTCCAAGAGGCAACATGGATTTTTTTATTAAGCAAGTGAATCAAATAGCAACAAATCAAAATACCAAACAATTGGGTAATACACAACAAAGAAATCATGGAACTAGCATATGATTTTAAAGATGTATTTTGTGTTATCTGCAGTACAGTTAATCAATATTTTGAGAGGATTTAGACAACTATACCATCATAGTTCTGAATAACAATAAATTATACCCATAAATTAGACACCTTTTATCTAGAGCTCTATTTCTGAACAGTTTTTAAATAATATGAAGAACAATGAACACTGCCAATACAATCTTTAACTAATATATATTTACTATATCAATAGTGCATGTCTTAAATCAATTTTCAAGATATACACATATATAAATTAGCTCAAGGCCTCTACTAAAACAAATTACCCCTTCCTTAAAAAAATCCTATTTAAGACTGAGTAAAGTGATATAGAACTTTGTTGCAAGTTTATACTTGCAACTTTTCTTTGTTTAATAAACAAACAATGTTTTATGAAGTCTCTAATATTAACCTTAAATTGCCAAGTGGTAAAGACAAAGATAAGTTGGTATTTTTCACATAATACTTTACTTCGCTAAATGCATTAGAATAGAAAAAAAATTTATGAACATATACAATTCTTCTCCAGAATAATATACAATATACTCTGGTAAGATAATCTTTAAAAATTCATTAAGGTATTCCGAAGATCTATGTTTGGCCATAGTATGCACAATGAAGATATACATAACATCAAAACCATTCTACTTAGAGTAATTTCAGCAAATGATTCTGTATATTGTTTTTGTTGAGGGAGAATATAGGAGATATTTAAAATTATAAGAATATTTCTGATTTAATAATATATTTCAATCTCATTGCCACAAAATTATAGACTTGCTTATATTTTGTTTAGAAATTGTTGGAAATCAGGTACTCAGTTGTAATCCAAATGCATATACCAAATACATATGTCATCTAGATACATATATAATACAGAAGCACCTAGAAGTAGCAAAACTAAAAGTAGTGCTTATTTAATTTACCATACTATTCTCAATAGCTAAAGGTGAATATAGAGTTTTCTGCTCCTACATGTCAAAATGTTTAGAAGTCACCACTCATTTACCTACAAGAGAAAACTGGACAAAACTTTCTTTGATGTATTAAAGATCTGAGTTTGCAACAGATATGTCACCCTCAAATCTGGGAAAATGAAGCTGACATAAGCTATTGAACCTATAAACTATGTCACTTTACTGATAACTTTGGCAAACTGATGGCAGCTGAGTAGGTTAGCCTGCAAGTCCCAGGAGCTGTGGTCTGAGATACTGGGGACACTTTCACAGACTTTAGCTCAAACACCTTCCTGCCCCTTCTCACTGTGAAGATCTGAGAAAGTTAAGCTTACTACTCTGGCAAGAGGACCAAAAAGTAATATTTTGTAGTGTAATCAGAGTTATAGTGGGTGAATAAATTTTAAAATTTTTATTGCCATAAAAACACATTGCCATTAATTCTGCTCAAAGTACTCCCCTTGACATGAACACATACCCCATCATTCCTGCCATTTGCTGAACCAGGTCTAGAAGTCCTGTTTTATGACTTTTAAATTGTGCTGTTATAGTTGCCTTGATGTCTTGAATCAATTCAAAACATTTACATTTCATGATCATTTTGACTTTGGAAGAGAGATAGAAGTCACAAGGTGTCAGATCCAGTGAATAAGGTGGGTGAGGACACAGCATAATATTTATTTGATAGAACTTGCTACAAACATAAACTGCTTAAGAAAGAAACAAAGTAAAGATAATTATAAAGTATACCAAAAGGTGGGACAGTTAATCATTAAAACTTGAATCAGTTACAAACACAGATTTTGTAATTTCCACATAAGTAATTTTAAATAAATGATACTGAGACATTAACTGTTTTATTGGGAAACAGAGCAAATGTGTATAGTATGAGTAGACAGCTGGAAATTTTAAGAAATAATTTTTTAATTATGGAAATAAAACACCATAACAAAAATGAAGACTGGACACATTCATAGTCAAAGAAAAAGATCATTAGGTGAAAAACATAACTCTAGAATAACTCTATTTTCAAGAAGAATGAGGCAATTTTCAAAGTGTAACATATATGCACTTATAATAACAGAGAAAAAAAAAACAGGAATTGAGCAGAAGAAATAAGATGTGTTAACCGAAATTTTTCTGAGTGGTAGACGTGTTTTAGGCTTGTCCCAATGAGACCGTTTTGATATCTGATGTATGCAGATGAGATCACTGGAGGCATGGGAACAGGGAATCTAGACAGCTTGCTAGTGGAGAGTGGTCAGCAGAGGAACTCAGGACGGGCTGGCTCAGAAAGCAGGAAGTTTCAGCTCCACCCCCTGGACCTGTAGGGAGGGGCGACGGACTAGAGGTGATCAGTGGTTTAGACAGTCGTGCCATGGTAAAACAACATGTTAAAAAAACACAGAATGCCGAGGTTTGGAGACTTTCTTGCTTGGGAAACCCGTCATTATGCTTTGAGGGTAAAGAGCCTACTGAGGCTGTGGGCGTCCAACTCCAACTATCCAACCTCCACAGTCTGGCTCTGTGTTTTTGTTTCTTTCAATTGTCTGTTCCTAGGTTGTATTCTTTATAATAAAACATAATTATAAAGTAGTATTTTTTTGAGTCCTGTAATTCATTGTAGGGAACTATTGAACTATAAATGGAGAGGTTGTAGAAACTCTTACATCTGAGTAGTTTAAGGATGTCCCAGACTTACACCAGTCCCTGAAGTGAGAGAAATCTGTGACTAAGTTACTAACTTGGGGAGTCTGGGCTAATAAGTCAATTTATGTAGACAGAATATTTTTCAAAATTTGACACCCATTCATGACAAAAATGCATAGAAAACTTGGAATAAAAGGAAACTTCCTGAACTTGACATAGAATACCTATGTGATATCATACATTATGAACACTTGGTATCATATATTATAAGTTAGTATCACACAGTATGGTAAGAGATGAGACACTTCCTTCCTAAAATAAGACAAAGCATACTTTCCACTCCTATTCAAAATTATTCTTAAAGTCCAACTGGTACAGTAAGACCAGAAAAGTCATATAATTTATTCTGATAGGAAAGAAAGGAGTGAGTATTTTTGTGAAGGACATGATAGAGTGTGTACGAAACCCTATACTATTTGCATATAAACTACTGAAATGAATAATAAAATACAAAAATGTCACAGGAAATAAGATAAGTGTAGAAAATTCAATTGCTTTCTTATCTAGAAGCAATGAATGATTTAAATTTGAAATTAAAATTTAAAACAATGCCATTTATAATAGCACCAAATATTAAACGCATAGGTAGAATTTGAACAAGAACTGTATTTCAAAACTGTAAAACTCTTGAAAATAAAACATAATAAAATTACATTAAAATATTACTGTTCATAGATTATTATATTCAAAATTATTGAGATGTGAATTATTCCTATTTGATCTATAGGTTCAATGCAATTTTAATCAAAATCCAAGTATTTTATTAAAGAAAATTGACATCATTATAATATTTGCATATAAACCAAAAATGAAAAGAACTAGCAAATATGATAAAAATAATAAAGATAATTCTCATTAATTTCAGAACTTACCTTTGAAGCTACTAATCAAGACAGCACAGCATTAACTAAATGCACACATACATCAATATATTTATGGAACATAGTTGACCCCATAACTAAATCCATATACATACAGTCAATTAATTTTTCTTTAGAACACAATGGCAACTCAACAGATAGATGTTTCAAGAAATGGAGCTGTAGTGATTGAATACCCAATTGTAAAAAACAAATCTAGACACAAAGTCTAACACAAAAAAAAATCAGTAAAATAGATCATAAGCCTAGTGTACAAAGCAAACCATAAAAATTTTAGAAGAAAACACTTGTATGATCTCAACACCAAAAGCACAACAAATACATGAAACAATCAATTAGAATTTATTGAAATCTCCGTTTTCACACTTGTTTAAGTGTTACACTGTTAAAAGAATCAAAAGGCAAGGTTAGGAAAAAAATACTTGTAGACCTACACCTGATAATGGTCTCATATCCAAAATACACAATGACTGCTAAATTCAATAAAAAATTAAAAAGCAAGAAAAATATCTTAGTAGGTATCATATTTTAAAAATATTCAGATGGAAAGGAGGCATGTGAAGTGATGTCAATGTCTTTTGTTTTTAGACAAATGCAAGTTCTTATAACAATGAGATACAACTGCATGCCTGTGAGATTGATGAAATGAATAAAAAAAAACTATACCAATTGCTGCAAAGACAATAAAACACTGAAGTTCATTCATTGTTGGCAGGGATACAAATGGTGAAGCAAATTCAGAAGACAGTGAAATAATTATTTATAAATCTAAATGTAGTCTTATGATTCAATCTAGCAATAATGCTCCTAGACATCAAACTGATTTCAAAATTTATGTTCATAGAAAAACCATTAAACAGATATTTATGGATGCTGCATTAGTAATTAACAACCCTAGAAAACTACCAAGATGCCCTTCATTATGTGAATAGATTAGCAATCAGTACTGTACACATACAGTGAATACTATTCAGTAATAAAAAACAATATACAATTAAGTCATACAAGGCCAAATGAATCTTAAATGTATACTACTAAGTGAAAAAATTCAACCTGAAAATTCTGTGTGCTCCATGATTTCATTTATAGGAAACTCTAGCAAAGACAAAACTAGAAATTTTAAATAAATTGGTTTTGGGCATGGGTTTAATCTTGTGGAGAGAATGAGTAAAATACCGGGTGATTACGGAGGTGGGGAAACTGCAGTGTACCTCAGTTCATGAAGTCAGTTTGCTTTTCAATTCTGGTTGTGAACCAAACTGGACAAGAACTGAATCAAATTTCTCCATAAGGTTAACCTGAACCTAACCATTGAATTTTACTCAGTACTCGTGCAACTCACTTTGCAACCAGAACTGTGGAAAGAATCAAATTCGTGAACCAAGGTACTGCTGTATTCCGGATGATACAATGATGGAAAACTCTACCACAAGAATGAATTTGGTATGCAAGTTTTATAAATATTCAGCAATTTGAGAATTCCAAAGTGGAACACATAACCCATATTGAGAAGAATGCCAGTCAGATCTAATTAGAAGAACATTCTGCATAATATCTAACCAGTACTCACCAAAACTATCAAGAATATGAAAAGGAAGAAAAGTCTGGAAAATATACAAAATCCAGAAGATGATATAAAGATACAATAACCAAATATAATGTGGTTCCCTGGGTGAGATTCTGTAACAGAAAAACTGTCTTCTGTGAGGGAAAAGAAATTAAGGGGATGTTAGTGAGATATGGACTTAATTAATAATACATTAACACTGTTTCATCAACTGTGTCAAACGTACTATATCAATATATGTCAGGAGAAACTGAGTGTGGAGAATATGGGAACTCCATATTTTCTTTACAGTTCTTTTTGTAAACCCACTGTTAGGAATAAAAACACTTCAAGTAAAAATGGAAACCGTACAATACCATGTCTCAGATTTAATAAATAAATTGTAATATTAAAAACAACAACAAAATGAAAAGTGCTGAAGCAGTGTGCAGTGACACACACATGTAATCTCAGCATGTAGGAGGCTGAAACAGGAAAATTTCTGTGAGTTTGAGGCCAGCATGAGCTACATAGTGAGTTCTAGGTCACCTTGAAATACAAAATGAAACTCTGTCTCAAAAAAGCCAAAAAGAAAGAAAGGCAAGAGAGAGAGAGAGAGAGAGAGAGAGAGAGAGAAGGAAAGAAAGAAAGAAAGAAAGAAAGAAAGAAAGAAAGAAAGAAAGAAAGAGAGAGAGAGAGAGAGAAAGAAAGAGAGAGAGAGAGAAAGAAAGAAAGAAAGAAAGAAAGAAAGAAAGAAAGAAAGAGAAAGAAAGAAAAAAGAAAGAAAGGAAGGAAGGAAGGAAGAAAGGGTCCTGAGGTGCTAGTGGCAAGAAATCACCATTATAGTTCCAATGAGTGAAAACCAAATACTATTCCTTCTATGAAAAACAACAACACTTTACTGATTGATGTTTCTCCCAAAGCTTCCTGTATTGAAGATGTGATCATCAGTACAATGCTCAGAGGTGGGCCATTTGGGAAGTGATTAAGTCATGGACCTCTGACTTCATTGATTGATTAACTAATCAATGGGCTTAAAATTTGATGGGAAGTGATGGAAACAGGAGATGGGACCTTATTGAAGGGACTCTGGGGACATGTTCTTGTGGGCTATAAACTTGTTCTGGTCCCTACCCTTTCTCTTTTGCCCTGCCTCCCTCCTTTCTTTCCTCGGGTCTTTAATTAAATATTTTCTTCTGCACAATGTTTCTACCTTGCCAAGGGCTTAAAAGCAATAGAGCCAACCAATCATGGACTAAAACCTCTGAAAGTGAGAAAATAAATTCTTCCACCTTGGTTTTTCCTCAGGAATTTTTTTACAGCAATGGAAAGCTACCAGTGATTTTAAAGCTAACTTACAAAGCAATTTTCTTTGTTTAGAAAGAATTACTATTGTACTATACATCTCATTTCCATTTCACGTTTGTGCTTATCATGTTTTGGGGTAAACTGCTGACATAGACAATATGGTGCAGCATACTCAAAATATGGGATTTGAAGTAGACATTTCTCTAAGGAGACACACAAATGGTCACAAGTATATGAAAAGGTGTTCAGTGTCACTAATCTTTTGGGGAATGAAAATCAAAGCCACAGTTAAACACACCTTCACAACGGTGAGGATGGCTACCATAAAACACTAATAAATGACAAGAGCTTGGATGAGAATGTAGAGAAATTTGAACTCTTGCATGCTGTTGATGGGAAAGCAAAATGGTATAACTACTCTGGAAAACAAAATGGAATTTCCTAAAAATAAACACATAGGAGCTGGGGATTTAGCTCAACAGTACAGTGCCTGCCTGGCAAACATGAGGTTGTGAGTTCAATTCTCAGTACCAAAAATAATAATAATCAACAAACAATGAAAAAGAAACTATTTACACTTTCTAGGAAAAAAATTTACAAAGTGAGCACAAGGCCAGCCTGAACTGCAGAATGAGACTCAGTCTCAAAAATAAATAAACATTAAAATAAATAAAAATCTAAAAATAGAATTTCCACTTGAAGTTGTAATTTTACTTCCTGGTATTTAGCCAAAAGAATTGGTCTGACTCTTAAAGAAGTACACTGATTGTAATAGTACTCAAAACAGCCAAGATGTAAATAAGTAAATCAATAGATGAATGATTAAAACGTTTGTTGTATATAGACAATGAACTACTAGTCTTTAACAAAAAAGAGGGGAAAAAAAGGAAATCCTTCAGTATTGGACAACATGGATGAACCCTGCAGATATTTTTCTCAGTGAAGTCAGACAAGCATATAAAGACAAATACAGCATTATTCCACCTGAATGAGTTCTCTAACAGCTGATCTCAAATAAGCAGAGAATAGAATTTTAGAAGTCAAGGATGGGGAAAATGAGGAATTGCTTATTATGGTTGTAAAGTTTCAGTTATGCAAGATAAATAATCTGTACTACATTACAATAGTTGTACTACAGTAATAAGCACTACTTGTTCTTATCATAATAAACTAATTTTTACAAAGGACAAAATATGCTTTGTGTCACTTCTGTGCACAATTAGTTGATGAAAAAATTTTGAAAGAAATATACACAATTATATATATATATATATGACTTAATGCATATGTATGCATTAAATCATGTATTTTAATGCATGTTTTAAGTAAAACTTTCAGAACCTGAATGAATTTTGCAAATGTTTTGAATAACAGAACTCTTCTTAAAATAGTATAAATTTCACTCTTTGGTATGGTAACTTTGTGCATGGTTCATCAAATATTTCTTGTTCTCCTTCTAGACAAATAGTAATATTACATTTTCCTGCTTCCCTCTTGAAGTTTATATGGCCATATGACTTATATTGACCAAAAAAACTTAAAACAAAATAATTGTATAACTTCTATTTGGAAACATTAGAAGTTAATATGAAATTTCCTGCATAGAATGTTTCTGCTTTTGTATTCATGGAAACATAACCAGACACTGATTTCAAGCTGAGCCTCTATCTAAAGGCCCAGATTTCATACTGGGATTATCAGTTACTTTGTGCAGTTCAAATGCTGTGAAAAAGGTGTAAAAGACATCATTGTAACTGTCTGAGAAGTGTTAAGGTTTGCTTACTAGTGGGGCATAAGCTAACATATTCTGATATATTTGTTATTATCTTTATTTTTCAAAAAAAATATGGATCATGGGGAGGCACCAATATGGCAGAGTGGTAAGCAGCAGAGAAAGAGCCTCTCTGAGAAGTGCCATCCAGATACTGGAATATAGCTATGTGAGAAAGACAAGAGGGAGGGAAGTGGGTACCCTGGACTCAGGAAGGATCTGAGGTGCAAATTGAAGGCCATGGAGAGAGCTGAGGGAGATGGGATGCACTGCACAAGAAGAGCAGCTAAAAACTGTGGACACTTGGTGACTGCTGGTGACCTCAGAGTCCTCCAAAGAGACACACTACTGTAGGGGGGGCAGTGGACATGAAGGACTGAGACTGATTAAGGATCATAGAAAATATAGTGCCACAGTGCCAAAGAACAGTGCCTGTTGGCTGGGCCAAACAGGCAGCAACTCTGCATCCCTACAAATCGAAGAGGTAGAATCTTGCAACAGACTCAAAAACCAAAGCCCAGTTATACCTGGAAGATACCTCAAAGAAGCAGTCATTTCCTAATAGTTCTAAATACTAGCAAAAAAGCAACCTGCCATAAGGAATTTATAAGCACCACATCAGGAATTAAACTAAGAAAAGAAAATGAGAAGGCACTGAAACAAAATTCAACCTCAGACATCCAGTTTGGGAAAGGCAAACACAGACATAATGAGATGGGACAATTTGAAAGTTACCCACCCGGCCTCTCTGAAGTGGTAACAACAAAGCAAAGAATGAGGCACTAGAAAAAAAATCAGAAATAATTTCTCAGATAATTACAGAGGTAGTATACACAATAAAATACAGGCTTAGTGACTCTAAAGCTGATAATGATAAAAAAAGCAAATGAGATTAAGAAAATTATAGAAGCCATGAATGCTCAGCATAGGAAAAAAATGGAATCCATAAGCAAATTCAAGCAGGCATCCAGGAGAATAAAAATTCCATTGAAAGGATTCACAGAAGATTAAGCCAATGTGAGGAGAGGAACTCCGATATAGAAGGCAGGCTTGCAGTTAGCAGTCATGAAAACAAGGATTCCTGAAAAATAGCAAAGAACCATGAGAAATCAATCTAGCATCTGCTAGATGAAACAAAGAAAAGTAACTTAAGATTGACTGGAGTCAATGAAAAAGATGCACAAATGATATATAAAAACAAAAACTGTAGACATCATGGCTGAAAACTTCTCTGATAAGGAAAAATAATTTGTCATAAGTGAGCCATATAAAACTCTAATTAACTACAACCAAAAATAATCTGCAATCAGGCATATTATAATCAAGATTCCAGAAATTCATCATAAGAATAATACATTAAAAGCTGTTAGAGACAAGAAACAAATCACCTGTAAAGGAAAGTCCATCATAATCATAGCTGACTTCTCAACAAAAATCTTCATGTCAAGGAGAGAATGGAGTGAAGTATTTCAAGTTCTAAAGAAAACAAACTTCAATCCATATTGATATATCAAGCAAAATTCTTTCCAAATTGATGGAGAAATAAGATACTTCCACAAAAATGCACATCTCAGGAAACTTATGACCACAAAACCATCATTCCAAAATGTTTTGAAGGACATTATAGAAACAGATAACAAGAACTAGAACTCCATGAATCCCAACAGAAGAAATGCACCAGGCAAGGCAAACAGTTAAACAGTGGAAGGGAAAGAAAAGGGGAGTCAACAATTGGAAAATAATGTGACAATATATATCATTTATAACCATCAAAGTTAATGGTCTCAATTCATGAATCAAAAGACACAGAGTGGTAAAATGGTTCAAAAAGCAAGATCCAACAATATGCTACATACAAGAAACACATTTAATTCAAAATGAAATTTATAGAAGGATAGAAAGCAATACTCTGTGTGATAGGAACCAAAAACAAGAAAAACAGGGATAGATATTTTATTTGCAGATAAAGTAAATTTCAAGCTAAAGCTGTTTAAGAGAAATAAAGAAGGCCACTATATCTTTGTAAAGGGGACAGTCTAGGAGGAAGATATAACAATTGTAAATATACATGCAACAAATCTGGTGCACTCAACTATATAAAGCAAATATTAATGGATATGAAAAATTAAATGAGCACTAATACAGCTGTATTGGGGAATCCCAATACCCCACTGTCACAAACGGATAGATCAACTAGACAAAAAATCAGCCATGAAATATTAGAACTGAGCCAAACTTTCAAAAAAATGGACTTTGTAACTGTCTGTATAGTCCCATCTCACAATATCAGAATACACATTCTTCTCAGCTGCACACAAGATATTCTTCATAATAGACTATATACTAGCTCATCTAATATGCTTAAGTAAATGCAAAGGAATTGAAATTATCCCTGCATATTATTGGACCATAGTGCAATGAAATTGGAAAATAATGGCAAAAGAAACCACGAGAACTTCATAAACAAGTAAAAATTAATGGGTGACAGTTTGAATTAGAAATCAGTTTCTAAAATTAAATGACAAAAACAAAACAACATACCAGAATTTATTGTATAAAATGAAAGCAATCCTAAAGGAAATTTATAGCAGTGAATACTCATATTAGGAAAACAGAGCAAGCACAAAACAAAACACCTTAATGGTGAACCCCAAACTTCTAAAAGAATAAGAGCCAGATAGGCCAAAACCTGATAGGAGGGAGGAGATTATAAAGATCAGAGCAAAAATTAATGCATTGAAGACTAAGAAAACAATACAAAGAATCAGTGAATCAAAGAGTTGGTTCTTTGAAAGATTAAATAAAATTGACAAATGTTTATAGAATCTTTCCCAAAAAGAAAAGACTCAAATCCATACACTTATGAATAAAAGGTGTGAAATCACAACTGATCCTTCAAAAATTCAGAAGAACATTTGTACCTACTTTGCTAACATTTTCTAATAAGATGGAAAATTCAGAAGAAATGGACAGATTCCTGGATACATAGGAATTATCAAAGGCAAATGAAGAAGATATCAAAATCTTATATAACACAAAATCCATCAATGAAATCAAAGAAATTAAAAACCTACCAAGAAAGAAAAGCCCAGGCTCTCACAGATTCACTGATGCATACCACAAGAAATATAGAGAAGATCTAACATCACTATTTCTCAAAATTTTAAACGAAATTGAAAGAAAAACAACACTCCCAAATTCACTCCTGGAAACAAGCATTTTCTGATTAAAACAAAAAAAATGGAGAAGGACCCAACTAAGAAAGAGAAACTACAGGCCCATCTCCCTAATGAACATAGACAAAAAAAAAAAAATTCTCCATAAGATTCTGGCAAATGGAATGCAAAACAACAACAACAAAAAAACCATCAAGAAGATTATACACCGTGACCAATTGGGATTCATCCCAGGGATGAAGGTGGCTCAACACAGATAAGTCAATAAATGCAATACACCATGTACATTATCAGAGCTAAGGACAAAGAACATACGATCATCTTAATAAATGCACAAAAAGCTTTGACAAAGTCCAGTACCCATTCATGATAAAAATCGTAGAGAAAACTGCAATAAAAAATTAGAATAGATGGTCTTTATTTCAATCTGATATAAGTCATCTATGACAAATGAACAGAAAACATCATACTAAATGGACAAAACCTGAAAATTTTCACTGTAAAATCAGGAACAAGACAAGATGTCCACCGTCTCCACTGTTATTCAACATAGTCCTGAAAACTTATCCAGTAAAGTTAGAGAATAGAATGAAATAAAAGGAATAGCAATAGAAAAGGAAGAAGTTAAGTTGTCATTCCTTGAAGAAGATATGATACATAGAAGACAGCCAAATTTCCACTAAAAATTGCCATATTTAATAAGCAAATTCAGTAGTGTAGCTGTATACAAAGCCAACACTCAAAAATCATTAGCCTTCCTATCCACAAATGACAAACTCACAGAAAAAGAAATTAGGTACGTAACACCTTTCATAATAGCAATTAAAAAATGAAATACCTATAAATCAATCTACAAAGGATATGAAAGACTTCTACACTGAAAACTACAGTACTCTGAAAAAGGAGATTGAAGAGGATATCAGAAAATGGAAATATATCCATCGCTCTTGGTACAAAGAACCAATATAGTGAAAATGGCCATACTTCCAAAATTGTCATAGATATAATGCAATTCTTATCAAAATTCCAACATCATATCTCACATAATTAAAGAAAACAATCTTAAAATTCATTTGGAACCAGATGACACCTAGAATAGCAAAGGCAATTCTGGCCAACAAAGGCAAGGCAGGGAGCATCACAATCCCTGACTTGAAATTATACTGTAATGCTACTGTGATAAAAAAAAAAGACCTTAAGATCAATGGAACAGATTAGAAGATGCAAAAAAAAAATGCTGTAGACATACTCAGCCACCTTATCTTTGACAAAGGTACTAAAGCATTCACTGGAAGAAAGATATCTTTTTAATAAATGCTGCTTGGAAAGCTGGTTCTGCACATGCCACAGATTAAAATTGGACCCATATCTTTCCTCATGCACTAAATTAAATTTGAAATGAATTGAGATCTAAATATTAAAACAGAAACAATAAATATGCTGGAAGATAGGGTAAGTAAAACTCTTGAAGTCTTTGGTAAAACTCCAATCACATAGGAACTATCATGAAGAATCAACAACGGATATCTCATCTCATTAAAGAGTTTTTGCACAGGAAGAGAAACCACTAACAAGAGTGAAGAGAAAACCCACAATGTTGGAGAAAATGTTTGCCAGCTGTTCTCAAAGAATTACTATTAAGAATATATAAAGAACTCAAAAGAAATCAGACCTCCCAAATTAAAAACCCAATCCAAAAATAGGCAATTGAGATGTATACACACTTCTCAGATGAAGAAGTACAAATAGGAAATAAATATATTTAAAAACGTTCATTATTACTGGTCATTTGAGACATGCAAATTAAAACAATGCCAAGATTCCATCTCACCCCAGAAAGAATGGTTATTATCAAGAAATCAATCAACAACAAATGCAAGTGTTACTGTGGGGGAAAAGGAATGCTTCTGTTGGTGGGACTATAGACCGTTGCAATCACTGTGGAAATTAGTGTGGATATTAATCAAAAAACTAGGTCTGGTGGTTCCTTTTGACCCAGCTATTCTGCTGTTGGCTATCTTCCCAGAAGATTTAAAAATATCATACTGCAGTGATATATGTGCACC
Organism: Hydrochoerus hydrochaeris; assembly: GCA_004027455.1. Classification (NCBI taxonomy): domain Eukaryota; kingdom Metazoa; phylum Chordata; class Mammalia; order Rodentia; family Hydrochaeridae; genus Hydrochoerus; species Hydrochoerus hydrochaeris. Next base: position 331,420 of record PVLA01000062.1, read on the forward strand.
TATGTTTATAACAGCACAATTTATAATAGCTAAAGTTGGATACAGCCTGAATGCCCACCAACCAAAAAAAGGATAAAAAAAGTTGTGGTCTTTTTATACAATGGAGTACTACTCAGCCACAAATAAGGATGAACTAGAGACTTTTATAGGTAAATTGATATAATTCAAGACGATACTCATAAGTGAAATAAACCAGGGACCTACATGCAAATATCATATTTTATCCCTAGTGTGAGAAGCTGAAAGAATAAATAAGATCCAAAGTGTACAATAGATATTAAAAAACAGGAAGAAATTGTTCTAAAGGAAAGAGGAAGTGGAGTGGGGAAGGAAAAAAGAAGGAAGGGAAAAGCAAATACACACACACACACACACATGCGCACAACACGGTTAAGATAGTTATACTACTAATTTCCCTCAGTTTACTGAAGAGAAAGTTTTGTGCTAATATTGTTTGAACAATTAATTGCCTATATTATTGTACTCTGAGAAACTAATTTAAAAATAACAATACACAATGTATTAACCATTGTTACCCTCTGATTATCTTGCTTTGAAATTTCATTTTATCTTTTCTCTTCTAAATAAAAAAATAATGTGAATTGTATTTTCCAGAGTGATATGCTAATGAATAAGACATTAAATATTGAAAGCATATAAATGGACATGGAATGATTTGATATGCTCTTTTACTTGAAAAATATATCAGATTGGAGGGCATGTAACTGTCATCTGTCAACAAGTTGTCACTTTGATCATAAAAAATAAGCTACTTTTTTGAATTCCTTTAATTTAAAATGCTTAATTATTAATGTTACCCAGAACCCTATCTCCCTTGCTCAGTTATGACACCAATCAAAAACTTTAAAAATTATACAGATCAAAAATAGATATTATAATAATTTGACAGCTGAAGGCACCTAAGTGTTTTAAGACTGATAAAAGTTCAAAAAGTTGATAAGTATTATTGAAATTTCTGCAATAAGTCTAGCACTCCTAGAAGGGAATATACATTGGCATTTGCACAGAAGATACACCAAAATAATTACATTCAAATTTAAAAGATAATAGAAGTTGAAAATATGTTTTCCTAATCCTTTCACTATCAGATGGGCCCATATGACAAGATTTGCCGCATAGCAACGTGAGTGGAGCTGATCCTATTTTCATGTGGCACTGCATAGCCGAAGTTTGATTGTATAGTGTCTATTCTCAGCTCTATAATCAAGAAGACTCAGGCTCCAGGCAGGGCAAGCGAAAGATGGAAACATTCCTGTCACTGTGTCCCCTTCTCTTGCGGTCCCTTACACTTTGCTGACACCCTAGCAAATTGCCACTTTATGAAGCATTTCTTGACTTATACTAATTTAAATATGCCATCTGTTTCTTACTAGGCCCCTGACTGATGGAATCAGACCAAGTCCCAGGGTGATATGTAGGGGGAAAAAATCCCCATATCCACTGATCTGTGATAAATATGGAACCTTGGGAAGAAATCAGCCTCATGAATTAAGCCATTGAGATTTGAGTTTATTTGTTAAGACTATTATCCAGACCAATCCTGAAAAATACACTTAGCAGACTAGATAATGATACCTATGTGCCTACTTTTCAAATCAGTCTTCCCAGGAGAAAAAGGTAAGAGAGTGGGCAGGAAAAGAAGAAAAGCCAAAATAACAATGTAAGGATTTCATTATTCTGCTCTGTAAATGCTATTTCAGATTTTGCTTTATATTGAAGCCATAGAGCTTGACTTTCACACTGAATATTCATTGACAATAGTAAAATTTTTCCCATGTTTCTGCATATGGACAACTCCATGTGTCCTTTTCAGAAATGTTCAAAATCAGGCAAAAGTGAAAGTACCCTACAGAAGTTTCATAGAAACTCATCAGTGTCCACTGGAACACCTTTCAAAATATATCACTCAACACTAGTTGTAGTCCACCTCACATAATTAGGAAGATGAATATCAGTGAGTGTATTTATAAAGAATGAAAATAAATTAAAAATATATGCTTTCAGGGGATATAACTCAGTGGTACAGTGCCTGCTGGCAAGAATGAGATCATGAGTGTTTTTTGCCAGGTGTGCTGGTGCACAGCTATAATCCCAGCACTCGAGAGGCTAAGACAAGGGAATTGAGACCATCCTGGGCTACAAATTGAGCTCAAGGCCAGCCTGAACTGCATAGTCAGAACTTGCCTCAAAAAGACACACACACACACACACACACACACACATACACACATATAAATATACATATATGTATATATATAGTCTAAATATAAAAAATTATAAATACAAGTTTTACACAAATTTCAATTTTAAGTGATATGTGTTAGGAAGAATTCCTGGTTAAATTTCCTTCTTATACTTTATTCATTGTAAATATTAATGGAAAACAGTATCAGATGCAATGTAAGTAAGAAATCTTATTTATTTAAAAAATTATTTTTTGTGAGACTAATAAATTCCAATGGGGAAGACAACAATAAATATAACAAATAGTAGTTCCTCCAACAGCATGCATTCTAATGATGAAGCTAGAAAAAAATGAGCTATATTACTATCAGGTAGTAAAACAAAATGTTTTAAAGAAAATATCAGCAGGATAAGGGAATAATCAGTGGGCAAAAAGGAAGTCATTTGAGACAATGAAGTGATAGTAGGCCTCTCTGATCAAGTAATTCACCTTAAAGACTATATTGAATTGAAGCACAAGCCATGAAACTACCTGGAAGACTAGTTTTAGAGGAAGAAGATACACCAATTCAAGGTCTCAGAGCCTCAAACTGTTTCACTGTGCTCAAGGGACAATGCAAGCCAGGGTCCTGGTCATAGTTAATTGACTGAAAAAGAATGTTGCACTATTCAATTAGACAAGTAGATAAGCTCAGGCCACATAGGGCAAAGTAAGTTTGTGTGTGTGGTTGCTGTTGTCATTACTGTGGCTTGGTTTTATTTATTTATTTATTTATTTATTTATTTATTTATTTATTTATTTTGGTACCGGGGATCAAACTCACAACTTATGCTTGCAAGGCAGGCACTTAAGCCATTGAGCTAAATCCCCAGCCCCTTGGTTTTTATTTTTGATGCAGTATTAAGTCATTAAAAAGTCATGAACACAGGAGTAACATTAACTCATTCAAGACGAAAATAAGTGAGACACTGAATTGTGAACAGCTGGACAACTCTATATAATATATGCAACCAATGATTTCACACACATTAGGCAATGGGAAAAAAATTGCAGTCCCTGAAAGAATGAAAAAATGAATCAAGGCCTATAAATGGCATCAATTGCTTAAATCAATATCTAGATGTTGTGACAGGGAAGGAGAATACAGACAGAGCCTGGCTGTTTCACAAGGGTCAAAAGATGAAGAAGAGAATTCCAGAAGGCTTAAATAGCTAGGCAGAATCCTATCGGAAAAATAAGTAAAAATACAGTTTTAGAGGTCTATAGGAGGGTTTCTTAAGTCTTCACTGAATGCTTGAATTTATGAGTACATAGTGTATAACTCCACAAGGTGCTTGGTTAAAAATATGATAAAATTGAGAAGTTTTAAAGAAAGATCTCACACAGAAAAAAAGTTTTTAAAATCATCTACCTAGGCAGTCCTCAATGAACAGCCAGGCCATTTGTTATAGATTTCATGAGAGTCATACCTCACAACTATGGATTAATTATGATGGTAGTGAAATTTACCTCACATACAAGCTACCAAACTCTAAAGTGGGCTTCAAGCTATTAAAATTTATCCAACATAATTTAGTTGTAAAAATTAACTGCCAAAACAATAGTGTAGAATTCAAAAGATCCAGCCTCCAATTAAAATATTTCAGACATGCCTAAAAACTAGAAAAAGTAGCTGGTAACCAAGTAGTGGGGAAATATTTCAATTGAAAAGGATACAGAAATGACAAAAATGATGACAATTAGTGCCGTAAAACAGTTTTTATAACTGTGAGCAGGCATTTAATTTAAAAAGCAAAAGATAGAGAAATTGACAGTATTTTAATAATAGAACCTCTACTGATTAAAACAATATCAGATACAAAGATATCACTGGGTGGGAAAAACAGCAATTTAGATACTGCTGAATAAAATTATTGGTGAACTTGAATATACAGCAATAAATTCAAAGCAAAATGAAAGACAGAGAAGACTACAGAGTGAAAAAAAATGAGGAGAACCTTTAAAATTGGTGGCTGAAAAAATTTCAAATTTGATAAAAATTAGTAGGAGGAAATGAAGGAAAGGATGTTAAATACGGGATTTCCAAAGCGCCTTTAAATGTTTTTTTCTCATTTTTTTTTGCCTTGGGTCATTCACTTTCTGTTTTAAATCTACATAAATTAGTTTCCTTACTGGGAGTTAAAATGTTATCTAGTTTGATTTTTAGGAAATAATAAAATGAGATGAAATTGAGATGGCATTTGGCCAGTGTTCCCTTCTTGAATACAAGTCAAGGTAGAACTTTATTACTGGCTGACATTTTGTGCCCATGAATACTTTTGGTGTAGCCTGAAACAATTGAAGAAATCATTTTTTAATCTGCTTTCAAGACTGAGGTAAACTACAATAAGGAAGTCAAAAGGTTTACATTGTCAATTCTCACACCAAAGGATAGGCAGAATTTTCAGGTTTTCACATTACAGGGAAAACCTTGCCAAGAAATGATTTTAAAAATGCGTTCTGTTTTTTCTATCATCCTCAGAGTACTTTCTCCTTTGTTAGCTGTCATTTTGAAAGGAAGAAACAATGTCTTAAAAGACAGTAAAATCACACCCTCTCTCACATACACATGCACACAGACAAGCAAGAAATCATCTAGGTTTTCTGCCTGGTGGAGCAGGCTTAATGTCTTGAAACACTGATTCAATAATACCTTGGTGAGATATTATCAAGGTTAACAATTCTACCTTCCCCTCTTTCTTATGTGATAAGTAAAGTCAAAAGTGACCAAAAAAAAAAAAAAGTGAATGACTGAAACTTCTCCTAGAGAAGATAACAGTTGATGTTTTCAGTAACTAAATGAGCATAAAAGGAAATAAAGACAGCCAGTAAGAAATGAATGGTAGTGGAAATGCCAGCTCTTCTCTCACAGAAAGATGCTCCCTCTACTTCCTTTGAATGTACAAACAAGCAAAGTCTGGACCACATTTGACAATAGCACCGTGACTCACAATCTCTGCAGTAACTGTGTTGAAAGCCAAGCAGCAACCTGTTTACAATGGCTAGAAATCAGAATCTTAAGTTCCCCCATCATCATTTTCACCTCTATTTAACATAGGAATAACAAGAGAAAGCCAAATATGCTCCCTGATACTCAGTTTTAGTTAGGCCACTTTGGGCTTCCTCATATCAATGAATACTTGCTTCCGCATTTTCCGAAGAATACCTGCATCTTTCCATATTTTTTTCACCAAAAACATTTCTCACACATTTCTGGCTGCCTTTGAGTTTCTGCCAAACTCAGGTGATATACTAAGTTCTGAGTAAATATTCTTTGTTTTCTTTTGATGGTCATCATTTATTTCTACAACAGAAATGACAAAAATTTAACAGACTTGTGCTTTATCTTCCTAAACAGTGGTGATAAATCACTATAAAAGCATTAAAGCTCTTTAAATATGGTATTTCTTACCTCATTGGTAAGAGTTTCTACCTTATCCTTGTTCCTTTGAACACTCTACTTCCTATCTCCTACATCAGTAACTGCATGATTTCTGACCCTATTGTAATTTACCTTCCAGATTCCCTGAATTTCTTTCACATTGGAAATGAATTTATAGATATTCAGCTAGAATCTCAGTGATATGACATCAGAGATGTGGCTTCAGCTCCCATAACAGAAGAAATTTTAAGGCAAACAAACTTTGTACATGCACTAAATGGGTCTCTTTTTAGCATTGACTAGAATCTAAGTTCAAAGCCTTATCACACCATCTAATTTAATTTTCACAAAGATCAAGCTACTAAGTGCTGCTCAATTCATTAAAATGTGAGTGACAATGAGAATGGGGCAAGTTTAATAACTTTTTTTATATCTATGTTCATGGGAAAGTAAAAGCTAATATTTAAAGCAACTTTTTCTGGACCACAAAGCTGTGTTCATAATCAATACTTTATGCTAAATATATTGACTATATTCTTGGAAAAGGGGATATTTCGGAGACACAGGCAACACAGGAACATATTTTTTTCTAACTTTGGCAAGTGATCTCAGCTTATTATTCTTTAAAAACCTTCTTCCTGGGTAGACTGGAATTTGGTAATTAAACCTCAATTTTGGTCTAACATACTTTATTTTCTTTTGGTTTAATAGAGATCTAAGGCACTCTGATCTGTTTGTTAAAATATACTCTAACTTACATTATAAGGAAAAATATTATTTCAGATGTTTTGAAAAGTTCAGGATAAGCTACTTAGCTAAGCTTTCCTAGAAAACAGGGCCCAAGGCAAAGCTTCAGGTAAAATAGAGCTGATGTAAGAACCCCAGGGCATCAAGAGGAGGAGAGAAAATCAGTCAGTCTGGGAAGAAATGAAAGCGAATACAAAGTGGTACGTTATTGAATGGAGCACAGCAGGGCAACTTCAGATGTGAATGGCATCGCTGTTTCTCTGAACAGTCTATTAGGAGAAGCAAGAAGAGGAATCTATTTTCCAGCATTTTTTCTTGCTAGTGTAACTCATTGCTCCAAATTTCCAACAAAGGCTTAACGATCCTGAACTTCTGGGCCCCCATAAACTGACTCCTCTAGGGTATGAAGCTGTGGACAAAGGAAATTCAAAGGATATGAGAAGATACATGAACTGAATCTCATGCAGAAATTCCATGAAATCTGCATTCAAAATGCCTGTCAGTATTATTCATGATTCTCTGTTTTCCAATGAGCAATGTCAATGAAATTTGTGCTTTGTAAAGCAATACACAAATGGTAGAATATATTTAAACAACTATGAGACTACTTCAAAGTAATTTATCCTGTTATATTTAGGTGTCTATTAGTTTATTTTAAAAATTCCATTCATTCATTTAGCACTAATTGATTGCTAGGCTTCATTCTAGGAAGCAGAATTGGGGTCAAGAGTTTAGCTCAGTGGCACAAGCACCTGCCTGGCAATCCCCAGGTCCTGAGTTCAATCCCCAGTACAAAAAAAAAAAATTCTGTATGGCTTCTAGGAAGTAAAACTACATTGGGAAGCAGTAACAAAAAAGTCTTCTTATGGTTGAGTTCAAAGTATTAAAAATGTCTACTAATTACTACCACACAGTAATAAAACTCAGGAGTAAATTGAGATTGTACAATATGCAGATGAAGGAGGGAAACAATTAATTTAGGTTGATTTTGGTCTTAGTCTTTAATTACAAGAAAAACTGCCAAGCTAAAATAGGGGGAAGAGTGGGAAGTAATAGTTTTGAAGAGGAGAAAACTGCAACTATAAAGACCTAACTGTAGGAATGCATCTAGTAGGTTTGCGAGGGGAAAAACAGAGCTTTTGTAAACTATTCCCTGTTTATTGTTCTACACTGGCTGAGATGTGGAGTTAGAGATCCTATGGGAAATGACGAGTCCATTAGTATGAGTATTACCCGGGGAAAGAGACAAAGAAGGCAGCTGGTAGAGGGAAGAGTATTTGCTTGATTATCCCTGTAATATAAATGCAAGGGAAATCTCAAACACATGTGTAGCTCCTAGATGAAAAATTATACTAGTGTATACCTTGATCAGGCATGAGGTGTTGATAATTCTTATCTGGAGGTTTCAGTGTATAAAAACTTATATTTTTGTGTAAAAAAGAAAATTTTGTTCTTTGTCATATGAATAATGTTCTGACACAAAATTGTCCTTGTACATGAAAGTGAAACTTTGAAGCACAATCTTGCTTAATATTTAAACAAAAAAAACTATTTATATTTCTTTCAACATAAATCTTAAATTCAAAAGCTTAATGAAAGTCAAACATATCCTAGATAAATATATTCCAGTTATTTACCTGCAGAATATTTTGGGGTTTGTTTTGCAAGGTGCTTATCAAGTCTCTTAAGTAATCTTAGGGGGGAAAAAAAGAAGATAATTTAAAAGTAAGAGATTCACTTCTCTATTTTTACGGATAATCTGATAAATGAATCATACATTATTATGTTTTATATATCAAGCTAATACTTTGGTAGGATGTTAATGCTAGGTGCTGGCAAAAGTGAGATATATTTGGCAGTACCATCTTCTGATGAAATGAAATAGTGTTCCTAGAAGTCAATGTACAGCAGGCAATTTCAGAAAACGAGTGTTAGTCTAGTACTATCATATTTGCTAGCCTTTATTCTTTAAAAGAAAATAGAACTAAGAAAAATATTATTTCTCAGTATGTTAATGATAAAGTATACCAAAATTTTAAAGAGTTAAAAGGTAAAAAAATATAATAGATAAGTGTTTTAAAAGGAGATTTTTTTTCACAAGCTATGGTACAATGTAGGGGTGGAAAGTTAGAGCAGATTAGTATCTTTTGCTGTGATAAACTGATCAGAACCACAACCTCCCAAATGAGTGAGTAGCAAAGGCTTTAAAAAGTGAGACAAGAGGTATGATTTTAGAGCTCCAGGAAGATCAAAACCTTTTAGCAGAATTCAAGATTCTCTAGGGGCTGAAATAAGGAACTTCTCTGGACTTTCCATATTTATTTGTTTTTCAAACAAGGTAGGGGTTACAGTAGAAAACATGGGAAACTGAGCAGGACCTTAGGAATGGTTCAAGGACTTTTCCAAATAATAGACTACATTACTTTAGGAGAACTCTTTTAGGAGAAAGTCTCCAAGTTGACTTTCACTGCAGGAGTGAGATTCCTACAGCTACAATCTTCATTTAGTTAATTGGGGTGGGAGTCAGGCGTCCTCAGCTGTGACCTTATCCTGTCTTTTGTGGCATCATGAATCACAGGCCACTATGGGCCTCAGCCAGGACCAGTAACCCATAGAGTTTTACTTACTATGAGTCTGCTGCTTGTCTCTGGACATGGGTCTAGGCCTTCCGCAGACTCACAAATTAAATATACAAAGCCAGTTGGTTAATTTTAAATCGTGTTCAGAGCTGCTTCATAGTGATCATCATCATTTTCCAATGTTGTTACTGAGCTGAAAAAACACAATAAAACATTAAGAGAAAAACTAATGACAGTGCCATATTACATTAGGGATCTGTGTGTTCACCAAATTTCACGATCTCTTTTCTACAGAATAGAGTCCTCATTCATGAAAGATTGTTGAATTAATGATTATGAAGAGGCAGTCAAAAGAATTAATGTGTGCCATTTCCAATCAACTTATTTTGAAAGAAGATGTGTCCCCCTCATACCTATCATGACTTGTACTTAGATGTCCTCCCAAAGCCTCATGTACTCCTAGGTGAGACTTTTAGGAGGTTTACATGTGGAGTAAGAGTATGTGAATAGAGTTGATAAGTGTGATAATTGGATAAGTCCAGTGATTCTTTTAGTTTCATTATGGGTATAAGTAAAAGGAAGCCCTATTCTGGGTGTGAATGACTCCAATCAATAGACTTATACTCTGTATGAAATACAAAGGGACAGAAAAAAGGCCACTTGCTATTTCCTGCTCCTGCCTGCCCTGACAATGGACTGTTTCTCCACTGCCATGCCCATCTGCTATGCTTCCCTGTTCTGGAGCCAGTTGACTATGAACTGAAACCTCTCCAAACTGTAGGAAGAGCATAATGGAATGAGAAGGGGAGTGAGGGAAGGTAAGGAGAAAGGGAAGGAAGAGAAAAGAAAAGAGAAGAAAAAAATGAAAACAGAGCTTTTGTAAATAAGAAGGGGTAGAAGGGTTAAAGGGAAGGAAACAGATGGAGAGAAAAGAAGAATTAAGATATACTACATAAAGGAACAAATTCCCTATAGTGAATGCATATAAAAATGTACCAATAAACTTAAATTTTTAAAAAAATGAGTCAGAAAAAACCTTTCTTCTTTTAACTTGTCGGTGTTGGGTATTTTGTCTCCATCAATGGAAAAGTTGATAAAGTAATAATTGAAAAAAAAGAAAGAAAACTACATCTTATGAAGCAGACCTGTAAGATCATGTCCTAGGGAAGCAGACACACAAAAGAAAGGAGATCGAGGCCATGCAACTCACCATGGGAGAGGGTTCTCTATGGACAAGGAACAGTTAGACACACTCACAAAATGGAAATCATGCTTGAATCATAATGGCTTTCAGGCTATTTATTTCAGCAACTGGTTTTACCCTAATACACAAATCTGTCTACAGTGAAGGAAAAGAACAGAGAAATTAATATTATTTTATGCTATGTTGCAAAATATAAATTCTCATATATTTTCACATGATTTATATAAATTTGTGTTTTTAAAAAAGTTTAGTCTGTTTTGGTTTGTTTAATTTCAACATATGTGAAGGTATGGACAGTTTGTTTTGAAGAGAATGAGAGACGCTATGACAGCCGTTGTTGACTTCCTTATTGTCTGGTCTTGAAGACCTGAAATACCTTCATTATCCTGTTAGGATCAGTTTTATACTATGTTGCTTTGTATGAATTCACTGGATGTGAAGATATGGACAACTATTTGGAAGAAAACAAGAGAAAATACGATAGATAGTGAAGATCTCTGGTTGACTTGCTTTGAAATCTGTGTCTCTTACATTGTTTTCTTATGTTCTGCTTTGTTCTATTTTGTTATGTTTAATTTTACCCATTGTATATATGTGTGTGTGTGCAGTACTGGGGACTGAAGTAATGGTGTTTACACTGAGCTGCACCCCTATGCACCCCCTACTTTTTATTTTGAGATGGAGTCTTGTTAAGTCACTAAGTTGCTGGATTTGAAAGTTTAATCCTCTTGCCTCAGTCACCTAGAGTGCTGGAACTACAGGCATGAACACCATGCCTGGTTAAACATTCAGTTTTTGTAACTTGTATTATACATTTTTGATTATTCACCAAACATAAGTACATCTGTGTTATAGTCTAAGTACAATGATGTGTATATGTGTGTAAATATAAAAATGCATACACACATAATCTCAAATTTGTAGTTCTACAGGTTTTGGAAACTGTTTACATTTCACATTCATAATCATCTGTTAACCCAGAAAGTTTCTTATGCTTCTTTCCTGTCATTGCTGCCTTCTCAAACCAAGCATTGTTCTGATTTTCATCACCACGGTTAGAGTTGCCTGCTCTTGAAAGTAATATAATTAAAATCATTAGTTACTCACTAGAATTTTTCTTTTACTTTTTAGAAAATATTTGATTTTGAGAAAACTGTTATTTTTATAACATGGAAAAGAGACTAGGATCTTTTATTCTCAATGTCAAAACCTTTGGAAAGAGATGCCAGTCCACTATGTAACAATGTTCACTTCCCTTGGAATCTAAGATTCCAGTGACTCAGAGTCTACTAAAATCTTGTTCTTCTGTAATCATTTAAATGGCAACACTGACTCTCTCCCTCCAAAAAAGGAAAAGAGAAATAAAAGAGAGAGAAATGGTGATCGAGAACATAACTATTATCCTCTGACGTATTTTAAGTTAGTTCTTGATTTAGCTACTGGACACTGAAGATTGTAGCATGCTTTATAAAGATAGTTCTATCTCTTTTAGGGATTGGATAATGAGTCCTAGTTACACAATCCTATTAATAAGAGGAAATGCTTGGGTAGTGATGAAGATGCAAATTTACTAAACAAAGTCAGATATTCTCTATCATCAAAAACTCGAGCTTCATATTTGACTACTTTATTTATCCATGTGTCTCCAATTGATTCTCAAGTTAGACACATTTTTATACATAAAAAAAACAAAATCATGTGATATAATGTCAAATATAAAAAATTAAACCTAAAAGTATGAGCAACTGATTTTCTGATTCGTATGAAAATCTGATTTTCATACGAATTTATTAATGAGTGGAGATATAAGATCAGAAATATACATGAGAACTGACAAAAAGCAAATGCCAGTTGTAAGCATGAAACAAAAATAAAGTCAATATGCAAAAATCACAGATTAAGCACCTCTGTTGGTCCAAGTCTCTGATTCCAACTCATCCTTCACACCTACTTTTATCTCTGTCTTAAGATCCTAACTAAACTATTATATTCTTATGATAAAATAACTTTTCCTTATATAAGAACAAATAGGAATATTTTGCCTGCCAACAAAGGTCCAATTAAAACTCCATTATGTTTTTAATTTTATGTTTGTTTTATACTTAAATTATAATAATTTAAATTATAATTAAAATTTTAGAGTATTTAGTGGCTGAGATTTGGCAGTAATTACAGTAATGAAACTATTTTAGTTGAGTATTTGACCTGTTTTTATACCTCTTGTATTCACCCTCTATGCCTCATGCATTGTGCATCTCAATGTAACATTCTAAATGATTATAAGCACATAAAATTAAAGTGCTGTAACCCATACTGTCTGTGGCTTAATCCAAAGTGGTCTCCAGGTTATTTTTAAAGGAGGGCAAACATTTGTGGCCACATTCAATCAGATTCTTCATTGATTAGAGATAATTTCTTTTCCATGCAAAGAAAATGTTTTCTACGTTGTCATCACGAAGTGATTCCAAAATGTCATGAAACCTGCTACATTGTCTTTGTTAAGCTAGACAATTTTTAGATATGGCACTAGCACTTGTCAATAGTATTGCAGAGTCTAAAGGGAAAGCAAGTTATTTAGCCTAAAGTTTAGCTATCATTTGTCTTGATTCCAGTTGAAATTTCTCAGAGTATTTAAAATGACTTATGGCCTAGACCAACACCATGAATAACTATTATTTGCCCTCCAAATAAAGGACTTGAATGTAACTTGAAACATCTACTCAAAGCATTAGAAACATCAGATATAATTTCATTTTAGCTTCTATAGAGAAAAATACTATCATATATAGTACTTTAGGTTAACAATCTATTTTCTTGTAAAATTTACACTAAAATGTTACTTTCCTAGGTTACTTTTGCAGAAAACTGAACAAAGCCAATTTGCGATACGAAATAATCATAGTTCTTTCTCTCCCTTCAATGCTTTTGCTCAAGGACCCTAGCAGTTTATTCAGTGTATAGATATGTAGCTTCAAAGAAGTAGAATCAAATATTTGGAGTTTAATATGCTAAGCTATTTATAGATTCCATACTTTTACTTTCATCACCATCTGCTGCAATTATCTATCTTCCAACACTAATGACAACCAATGGCCTTATTAGTAAACCCAATGGAAGTTTTCCCATATTCTATCAACTCCTCAGCAATCTCCTGACTGCTCCTTCCCGTCCCTCAGTGAACCTCCATCCCTGGCCTTCTAGCCCACCAAATACTCCTAGCATGCTTTTCGCTTTGTTGTTGTCCTTCCTCTGTCTTTCTTTCTATCCCCTCTTTCTGTTCTTAACTGCATAGAGTTGAAATTTTCAGGATAAAACCCTTGGTTGTTTTTTCCCCTTATATGCTCTGTTTTCTGGATGAATTCATCCAGCAGAACACTCTAAAACTCCATGCATATTCCAAAGCCTCACTTTTTTGCTCCAGTGAAGATCTACCTTCTAAGTTTGAGGTTTACATGTTCAACTACCTACTCACCATCACCATTTGAAGGATTAATAAACATTAAAAACTTAGTATATCATGTACTGGACTTTTCAAATTTTAGCTTAGCTTGCTGTACCTATACTTCTCATCACAGTTGATAATCAGTTTCCTTAGCCAAACTGTTTTTTACTCACATCTTTTCCTAACAAAATATCAATGTGCTAATATATATCAATACATGAATATATCAATATTTCACAAAGTCATGTGGATTTAATTTTCTAAATATACTAAGACTTTTGACCACTTACCACACTCACCATTATGGTTTAGATCTATAATGGCTCCTACAGCCTCATGTGTTTAGAAGATGGTTGGATAATGGTGGCTCGATAGCCAAGATGTCTTTAGGAGATAAATTAGAGCCAAAGAGGTGGGTTACTGTGCCAGTGACCTGAAAGGTGCTGTCACTCTTTCCTACTGCACCATTGACTGTCTGCTTTCTGGCTGCCACTTTACTCCATGTAGGCCTTTCAACCATGCCTACCTGTCTTGGGAGTGTGGCAACAGTGTTCTAAAAACATGAGCCAACATACATCTCCTTCCATTTAATTGGATTTTTGAGGATTCTGTACCAGGAGGAGGAATGTGACTAAGATATCTCTTACCTTAGAGCAGTTGTGCAATAGCCGTGTGACCTGATTGCCTTGAGAGATGCCTGTGGAACTAGTAAAGAACACTTAGGGTATGTCCGGGAGAGTCATGGAAGTGTGTCTTTGGGAACTATATTTGGTTTTTGGCTTATTCCTCTTCTATACTCTTCCACTGTGTTCTACTACCCAGCAACTATGAAGGGTGTAGCTCTGTTCCATCGTGCCTCATCCAGCATGAGGTTTCAATCCAGGGGCTCACCCACCAAGGACTAAAACCATTTAAACTGTCTGCTAAAACACACTCCTCCTTCTGTAAATTGTGGGTATTAGATACTTTGTTCTAGCAACAGAAAGTGACTAATATGGGTAGCATGTATTTTTAGGAAATTACTGACTGGTTATGCTAATGCATTTCTTGAAGCTTTGCAAAAAGCAATGAATTATAATACTTAACAGAAATCATAGAAGACGAAGCCTTTAGGAAGGAGAACAAAAATAAAATATAAGGAGACAAAGCAGTGGAACCAAAAATCTTTTCCAAGCCTTTGACTCAGTTTCTATATAGAGGTCTAGTATTACCCAATGTACTATATTTTTTATATTTTCACACTTGCCCAGTATTCTGTTTTAAAGACTTCCTGGAAAGTGAAAAAGGTGTTATATTAATTACTTTAATGTACCTTAAAAAGCTAACTTGTTTTTCACTAAAATGTTGTTGTTGAAATTCAGGTCATTCGATTGCCATCTACATGAAACTCTTTATGAAATAACATAAATAATTCCATGCTCTAACTTGCTTCAGGAAGTTCTAATACAGACCAAAGTCGATCCAAACTTCTGCTCTGCAGGAAACAGAGTCAAAGCAGAATGCTGCTAGAAAACCACTTCTGGAGCTTAGCATCATGGCTTCTGGAGCTTAGCATCACGGCTCCAGCAGAAACAGTGGAGCAGCCTCCTCAGTTTTTGCCTTGATAATCTGCTGCTTCTATGAAATGTGTACCTTCCTTACCATAATCTCATAAGTATCAAATGAAATCAAGTGCCTTGAAGATAAAGCAACTGACATTTGCAAGCCAATGACACATATCAGGCATTGTTTGCCCTATTAGCATAAGGACCATAAAATAGATCACTGAGCTCTCTCAACAGTCATGGGAGTACAGAGAAACTAATTTGAAGAACACATAGAACTGCCTGCCTAGAGTGCCTAAAATAATTTTCTGCACTGACTGGCTATATTTGAAATTTTCCTTGAATGTTTGCCCTTCTTTTGAAAAAAGCACAGTAATCCAGAAAATAGGTTTAATTCAGTCAATAAAAATCTGAAACATGTTTTCAAGAATATAAAATTATTTTTATGATGGTCTTTGAGGTTCTAATATTGTTACTTAATAATCCAAAATGAAATCAGCCCTGCTATTGGTTGATAGCATTACTGTTCTTGTAACATGCCTTTGAAATATAAAACCATATTGAAACAACAGCTTTATTTTAAAGGTACTTTAATTTAAATATGTTAATGTCTAAACATCTATGATGCATACTCTTGCTGTAGGAAAATGTCAGTTGCTTTATGAACTTGCTTCTATATTAAATATCCAGAAAATAAAAAAAGAGATGCTCAAATACAATGGTACTATAAAGGAACATATGACTGTGGAAATATTGCCACTGTTGATAGCTTTCTACCTTCAATAAAGATATACACTATGACCAATATGGAAACACTTGTTAAAGAAGGTAAAAATCTATTAAGCAGCAGTGCTCTGATTCTAACAATTCAGACTTAATGAAACATTTAGAATATGCTATTACTGATACTGTTCATTTAAATATCCTATTACTGATATTGTTTCATTAGGTATACAATTTCTTGCTCAGTGTTTTCATGCCTAAGTGACCTCTAAATTGGTCTGCTGCAAATCACTGCTAATAGACTCGCAACAATCTACACCACTCAACCATTAACAGAAGGAAGTGATTCAAATTTCTGAGGAGAGAGATGAATCCACAAAAACAAAGTATAATTTCTCCATCTGGTATTCCTCATCCTCCCTTCAAATTTGCTTTTGCCTCTTTTTCCATTGTTATCTTTCTATCATTGCTACAATCTCTTTTCTTTTTCCTCTCAGCATCCCTAAGCACTTCCCTCATTCATGTCCCGACTTGGAATAGGACTGAGCTGAATTCTACAGTAGAATGCTTTCCTTTCTAGAATAACAGCCTGTTATTTGAAACTGTAATCTATGGAAATATGAGAAGTGGAGTCTTTGTGATTGCTCTGTCTATCTGTAAACCTAAGATAATACTACAGCATTGGTTGGGAAGAAAATGGATTCTGATATTAGACAGCATGAGTTCAAACCCTCTCAGTGTCATATAACATGGAATAAATTATTTATATCATTTGGGGTAATTTCTTGATAGCTCACCAAGTGAGAGGGAAGTATCCATCATGGGCTGAATATCTTCCTTACTAATCCTATTCCTGGACCTAAGTGCATAAAGGCAACAATTGCCCGAACGGTGGGGTGAGGGTGTAGAGCCCCCGGTTGCACAGGCACAAGGAGTACATTCCTCCTCTGCACTCGATGCAGCCAAAGTGCCCTCCAGCCCCTGAAAGGGGAAAATAAAGGCCGTTTTGTTCTGCCTATAAAATACTGTGTTCAGTGCCA
This sequence comes from Hydrochoerus hydrochaeris, assembly GCA_004027455.1. Taxonomy (NCBI): domain Eukaryota; kingdom Metazoa; phylum Chordata; class Mammalia; order Rodentia; family Hydrochaeridae; genus Hydrochoerus; species Hydrochoerus hydrochaeris. The sequence goes on from PVLA01000062.1 coordinate 348,326, forward strand.
GAGAAAGAGAAAGTTGTTATTTTACACTGACAAGGTCCCTAATAAAAATAATATATAAGGACCTATTGATTTTTTGCAGTCAGCTTTTTTGTTTTGTTTTGTTTTCCTTGAAGTTTTATGTTGACCATGCCCAAGTAAAAGGGGATTTATTTTGGATGCCAACAAGTTCCATCAAGGAGTTTTTTGAAAATAAGTGCATGCCACTGGATGACTGACCTGTGTATTATTTTGCAAGCCAGCTGCAGAAAGGGGAAAGAGAGCCCAGCAAGGACTAGGAATATCTCCTCTTTAAATAGGTCAGTAAAAGCGCAGTTTTGAGATGTAAGTGGGAACAGCAGGGAACAAGGAAACAGGAAAACACCCAATTAAAAGTCACCCATTCCATAGAGGATTTGGCATTTATGCATACGTAATTAGGCAACAAAACAATGTGAGACTTGATATTTGGGAGGTTGCCCTGTCTGTCCTTTCACAGGCTACCTCCAGCAACTTCAGAGAAATGACACCATTAAAACAGGAGCCTGCATCTCTTCCCTGATGTGCATTCACACTTAATTTGTTATTGGATCATCATCTCAAAGAATAACAGTGTTTGGGCTGCTTTATGCTGTATTGGCAATGCTACTGAGTTACTCCATGAAGGAAGTCCAATTTGTTTCTCAATTTATGCCCCTTAAAGCTTTCTGTTTACCAGAATCAATCTAATGGGCCATTTATGATACAATCATACCCACCCGCTTGGGCTGCACCTGCCAGTTTATCAAACCATTTGGAAGGTTAAATCTTGTGTAATTTTAGTCCTGCAGAGTCAAACATGGCATGCCACTACTGACTGGAGATTTCTTTGAGGATAGAGTGTGTATGCTATTTTACAAATAATATATGGGTATGAGTGTGAATGTGTTTAAGTACTCATCCCATATTGCCTTGGGATAGAAACAGGAAACAGTTACAGTAGTTTGCTACAGGTTGAATATATTTGTAAGCCATGATTATAAATTTAACACATGCTGTAGGAGTCAAAGCTTATTTGTACTGAAGGCTAAAAGAGGCCTCAGGGCATTGTTGCTCAAGAGTTATAGGATTTTGAATAACCATGGCTGCTCCCAATTTTGTCTTATAAAGTTTGCAAGCAGAGACTCTCTCCTTTGCCACTATTATATTCATTTGAATTGTTGCTAGGAAAATTTTGAATCACTGATGTTTTAAATAGTATTTCTTGAGTATTGAGAGAAATTATCATGTTATAAGGTTAGCCTGAGAATGACAAGAGGATTAGTTATGAAAAATGTGTAGTACACAGGAAACTAATAAACAACTAAGGAGCAAGTCTGAGGAAATATAAGGAAATCAGAGGTCTGCAATACAGTAAGCCCAACACAGGAAGTAGATAAACAGTATTCTCTACACAGTGTATAGTGTACTGACTAGCATATACTGTTCCTTGACTGTATATTGTGTGGAAGGTCACAGGAAGCAAAGAAGGAAGAAGAAAGGAGGAGGGGTTATAGTTGTCATGATTTCAGGTTATAAAATGTTAGAGCTGATTTGCTCACTTCCATTCACACTTTATTCTTTTCAATAGTTAAAATCATTTTTATAAAAGGATTTCCTTTTAACAGAATTGGACATGCACATGATATACTTTGATCATTCCCCTTCCCCAATCTGCTTGTCCTGTCTTACACTCTGGTTTCTTACCAGGCCATGGGGGTGTTGATGAGGCTTCAATCTGTATAATATTTATTTTGTCCAATGCTCACATTCTTATTGGATATGATGAAAGAAAGGGTTTGAATTTTCTAGTCTTCATTTTCTTGCTTGGTTTTTCTTCTAAAAAAAAAAAAGACATGTTTGGGATCGTACAGCTTATTCTTACACAGAGAAGGGTCCCAAAGCCATTTTGATATTTCATAGTGTTTTGTGTTGGTATAGTAAAGCACGTGAGCTTTGGTAGGTTTAAAATGATGAAGTTAATTTTGGCTTATGGTTTTGTTCACAGTTGATTAGTTAGCTGAACCTAGCAGATAGCATCCCATAACTGGTTCCACAAGTTGTAGCATATATATTCATGTGAAAGAATGAGAGAAAGACAGAGACAGAGAGAGAGACAGAGAGAGACAGAGAGGACTTGTTAAGAAAACATGGGGAAGGAAGAGACCAGACTAACTTTTGTGAAAACCCACTCTTGTGAGTATTAACCCACTCTTGAGGACCAAATATTCTTATACTCATGCTCTAAGAAACTAGAATGGACATGTGTGTGTGTGTGTGTGTGTGTGTGTGTGTGTTTTTACATTTCATGAGAGTGGTTTTGACCTGGTCACTTCTCCTCAGATCTACCATTTCAAGGTTCCACCTTCTTTAAAATACTGTTAAATTGGGGACCAAGCTTTCTGTACATAAATTTTGGTCAACAAAACATCTCTAAATTATGACAATTAGCTCCATGTAGGTTAATTTCTGAGTTGTAGTCTCTCTGAAGTTAGGGTAGTAATGCATATACCTAAGAATCAAGGTGAAGGTAAAGTGAGAGCCCTGGGTGGTACAGATGCACGCATCCTTGAAGAAGGCAGCACCAGTGAATGGAGCAGTTCTCCAGTGTGCAGGCACACACACTCTCCTGGAATGCTTTTTGGAATCACTCCTCTTTATTTCTCCCCCATGTTTCAAACCCCCGGAATTACGTACAAATGGTCCGTGGTGGGTACATTGTCCTCAGGCTTTCTTTTATTCATGCATTCCTCAAAATGTCTCCATTTTCACAGGGCTATGATCTCTAGATAAGAAGGATTTCTATATCCGTAGGAGAATCAAAATCAAAATGAACTCAACAATGGTTTTGTCTTTTGTTCCCTAGAGGCACTGACATCAGAACAGATGTCATTCCCTTCAAGAACCAGTTCACCCTTGGAGGCTGCTAGGAAAGGACAGTTGTTCTGAAGCAGAATCCTGGCAAAGGGCAGAGAATAATCTTACGATTGTCTCAAAAGAACAGTGAACACATTTTCCAGAATCCTGTTGTGTTCCTGCAGAAGCTGTTCAGAAATCGGTACCTTTTTCTACCTGACAGCATAACGTATTGATGAAATTTTAGTTCACTTTCTGGTTATCTATCATTAAAAGGAGCAATTTATCTGCAATGAAAATATTACTTCTGTTATGTTTCTTTTTCTAACATCTGGGTCACAAAGCTACAACTCGTGGAACCAGTATTCATTTTTAGGTGTCCAGGTAATATAAAAGAGGTATTTGGGAGACATACTTTTATTTGTAAAAACACACACACACACACACATACATGTCCAGTGAGTCTCAAGATATACTGCAGAATGTTGCACAGCAGTTATTTTAAAAATAGCTTTATGGCTCCTGTGACCCATACGCTGACTCAAAATTCAAGAATTCAAGGTCCATTGCACTACATTTCAATATATTCATTTTCCAGGTGACTTCTATGTAGACTTTAGAATTGTCATTGCAGACAACCAATCAGAATTTTTTTTTTTTTTTTTTTTTTGCTATTCTAAGAAAAAACTCAAACCACTGCTTAGGCAATGATGCTTAGGGCACTAATTAGAGTTAGGGCACTAATATTCTTTATAATTTTTGGATATTTTCTGTACACCCAGTGTTCTTCAAGACATTTGAAGAAATTAAATGACTCTTCACAGCAAATCTATGAAAAAATTTAATTATTCCCATTTTCCAGAAGAGTCAGTAGGATCTCAGAGAGATTAAACCAGTCAGAGTCATTCCCATAGCTGACGGAGAGAGGTGGAATGTAATTCTGCCTCAGAGTCAACAGTGTGGCCCCTCAGTGACTAAAGTGTCATTTTTTTGGACAAATCCTTAAAAAAATGTTCTTTAAAAGTATCTTCTTGCTCACTCATTCAAATAATGTTCATCAAACTGAGATATTTTGATTAGTTTCAAACTTTTATGACTTTTGTTTCTGCTTATTTCCAATAATGTGCTTCTGCTACAGAGTTTTGGAAGTTAATTCCAAATATTACTGTCTGGCCTTTAATTAGAATGTACTTATTGCCAGACATTATACTGTACAGTTTCTTAGTTCTTGGTTCAGCTGTACATTAATTATAATGCTCATATTTATGCTCTTATAAGTGCTATAGTAAAATCATTTTAAGTCAGCTATTAAAATATTAAATGACATAAAATCATTGGGTATTTTTGGCTTTTTATAACAAATATTTTAGTTAAAATGCTTTACTTAAATATTAAAACAGAAACACTTAAATTGCTTGAAGAGCAAATAGGCAAAGCTTTTGAGATCATAAGTGTAGGCCAGGACTTTCTGAACAGAACCCCTGTTGCACAGGAAACAGTGCCATGAATGAAAAAATTGGACCATATCAAATGGGAAAAATAAAGGCTTCTGCACAAGGAAAAAAAAACAGATTGAAAAGACAATTTACAAAATAGGATAAAAATTTGCCAGCTGTTCCTTAAACAGAAGACTAATATCTAGGGTATATATTCAAAAAACCTGGGCCTCCAAAATAAGAGACTCAATAAAAAAAAATGGACAAGTGAAATGAATATATACCTCAAACATGAAGAAGAGCAAATACCCAATAAATACATGAAGAAATATTCAACATAGATGTTCGTTAGAGAAATGAAAATTAAAACAACACTCAGATGCCATCTTACCCCAGAAAGAATGGCTATTGTCAAGCAATCAAATAATAACAAACACTGCCAAGGCTGCAGGGAAAAGAGAATCCTTCACATTGCTGATAGGAGCATAAACTAGTACAATCATGGAAATTTCTCAAAAAAGAAGTAGAAATTTTACTTGATACGTATATTCCCATTCTAGATATTTTCCCAAAAGTTAAAGACATCATATTATAAAGATACATATATATTCAGGTTTTTAGCAGCACAAATACTAATACCTAAATATTGGCCTATGTCCATCAACAGATGAATGGATAAAGAAAATGTGACATTAACACACAATGGAGTACTAGCCCATAAAGAAAAATAAACCTTAAGATCAAAATGTTTAGTGAAATAGACACTCAAGATTAAATATTGCATAGTTCCTCTTATACAAGACACTTACATTATAAATAATATATAATAAGAAGGGAGATATATCTTTCTCAAATGGAAGGGGATCAAGAGAAGGAGGGAGGAACAAGAGGAGAGGGAGAGAGGATAGAAAGGAATTAAGATGTGTTATATACATATACCAGCTGCACATGAGGACTGTACCACAAACATATATTAATACAAATTTTTAAACATTTATAATGAAAAAAGTGCCTGAGTTCTACTTTAAGAACAGAAATTAATTTTGTTGTTTGAAATTGAGGGAATTTTATGGAAGCTAGCAGAGGTAAACAAAATGTGATTTTTTTTCTCTCATGCATTAAAAAAAACACTGCCTCAGGTCTCCTAAAATAAATAGGCTGCTGTATTTAGGAAACTACTGGCTTTTAGCATTCCATACATGAACTGTCGGATTTCAACCCCTTTAGAGTTAAATTAGTTTAACCTTGAATCACGTAAAATGTAAGGCCTAAAACTAAGGTCCAATATTTAATGCTGCCTTCCAATGTGGTGAAATTATAAAAGCCTAGAGTTGCCTAACCACCATTTCCTCTGCGCACTCTGCTCCAGTGGAAAAGTTCCACTCAGTAAACAATGTCACTCTCAAAGGACCATCTACAGCACCCGAGTAACAACTGTGACAGTCTATGGAATTATTCCAACAAGCCCATCAGATCCTCTAGTTCCTTAATGGAACTAGAGGGCACCTTGCCCTTTGGATACACAGCCTGCCTTGTCTAGCCCCTGATTATGACTTTCTTGTTAGAAGACTAGAGAATGTGCATATTTGAGAAGGAACTCTGAGCCAATAGATTTTATAAGGCAGTTGTTAGCACATGTTTTCATACCTAGGAGCACAGTCATTCAGGTTCAGAGTGAAAGTCCATAGTACATTTGGCATAAAGAATTTGCAGTGAAATCATCTATCGTTCTAGTCATTCTTATGACACAGGTTACAAGGAAAAATTTCCTTAAATGTTACTCTACAACCACTGTCTCCAGTGAACGCATTTGCCAAATTTCACATTACTGGGGAATTATGCAAAACACCCAATTGACATAATTGAAAGAACACAATTCACTCAAAGTCTACTAGGAATAAAAACTAAACAGGAAAGTCACATACAATTTCACAACTCAAAATTATTTGTGTTAATAAAATAAAGCTCTGTCTTTCCATCTCAAAATCCCAGCTCTATGAGTTTGATTTACAGTTCTAGTTTTTTAAAAAAAGTTTCATAAACATAATTATATGCATACCTATACATGAATAGACAGTATTTTGTTTAGAAAAAACCATCATTATTTATAGATCCATAACTTGTTTTGTTTTTAATTCACAATTTATCATGGTTATATTTTAAGGTTAGTACATATCTATAACTCATGCTTTATTTTCACTGTTATTACACATTTTTGTACACTACAACTTAATTACCTCATTACTGCAGTGGGGTATGTGGTTCCTACTCATATTCTTTTTTATGAATAATGTTGCATAGGCATTGAAGTAAGATTAGGGTTTGAGGCCCAGATCTGTTGTTTATAACTCATCTTGAGCAACTAAGTTTTTAGACTATTTTGTTTCAGATATGAAATGAAAAACATAATTTTTCAAGCCTGTTGGGATAAAATGACATTACATGTATAAATAAACTGTACATTTTATGTATCTAATAAAGGACATGATTAATAAATCTAAGAGCTATTATTAAACATCTTACATATTTTCTTTATGAAATAATTAGTATTTAATAACTCCAGCTTTGTGCATAACACTATTAAGATTTTTCCATATCTGTAAACCACCCATACTCATATTTACAACATCATTTATTTAAATATTAAAATTGGACTTTTGTAAGATAGCAGTTTGTACTTCTATAATGAAATAACAAATTTGAGTCTAATCACAAATAATAAACATACATTTGAGTAAATATATGAGATACAATTTGTGTTCGTCTGGGTAACAGTCAGAATAAAATGGTACTGCTACTTCAAGCAGGAAAAAGATTAATATAAGTAAGTACTAAGTAGCTAAGTGGCTAAAAAGTACCAAAAATAGTTTAAAAAGTATTGTAAGAAATGGAGAGACAGCCTCTGTACAGAGAAGTTACTACTTCTATAACAAAGGGAGAGTATTCAAAGAAGGAGCATAGAAGCAAGAGAGCCATGCTGTGTGCTGAGGTGGATAGAGCTGTCTGCAGGATGGAAAGGTGTGCAGGCCTGACCTGGGCAGAGATGTCAGTGAACCGGAGCTGGTCCAAATAATCTGATCACCAAGGGGCCTAAGAAACGTGTTCAAGCTTGAGCTCCACTGGATGTTCTTGCACAACATTAGCAGCCACAGAGGGAAATCATGAAGAGATGTTCTTTGTTCTTGAATGCATTCCTACATCTTCTCACTGTCTTCCATCAGCAAAGCCCAACATCGCACCAGTTGACAAGGGAGAAACATTCAGCTTGGTCTGGCTGAGATAAGACACCAGGGCAAAAAGAAAGTGTATTTGCAACCAAGAGGTAATATAACAGACATATATTTTCACTTACAACCTAAAATCATCATATGTGGTCCCAACAGGACATGTATGATATTGGGAAACAGTGACATAGAGCGCTGACTTTTATTTATTTACATATTTTGTTGTCGTTGAACTTGGGTTTTTGTTTTGATTACTATGTGATATTTGATTTGAATTAGAAGTCACTGTTCCATTTTCCTATAATTCAGTTTAGTAAAGATCAGGAAGATTTATTTTATCTCAAGCTTTCTTTTACTTTGGCGGTAGAATCTGTGATCAGACTGGAAATATGCTTTGGGACATTCAGAATTCCATTTAGAATCTGTCTAGGCACTCTTTCAAACTGTATAGTCCCAAACTTTATAGTGTCAAACCTAACCATGTGAGTGTGATATACCAAGATTTCTAAGACAGACTGTTTTATGTCCCAGATTTATATTTCATCACTTTTGAAGACTCTTTGTCCATTGGTTCCATTGGTTCCATTTCTGTTGGGTTCTTTTCAAGTCCTCACACTAAAATCACCACTTTTTCTTCTGAATATATATTATTTATTCTTTGTCTTCCAACTCGGAGTATACATCCTTTAGAACACATGACCTTATCTGCACATCTGGCACTGTCATTATTTTATACTCCATTGTAGTGCTTTGGAAGCTTCTCATAGCACTAAACATTCATTTATGGGAAGGTAGGAGTTATCTATTTGAACGTCTTCCTCATGTAAATGAACACAGAAGCAAGTACATACTAATATTTGTATTTCTATCATGCACTAATGAAATGAACTGTAAATCTTCTTCTCAAATTCTTATGACCTGGTTGTTCCTACTTTTTCTATTTTATACTACTTTAAGGAAATTTTGTAAGATATTATTTTATTTACATTTGCTCCAAAAATGTGAGCTAATATTTGATCAGCTGTTATTGAATCTGGAGATTCAAAAGATTTATTCTGAGATGAATTACAGCATCCTTAACCAAAATCTCTGCATTTGAGGATCTACGTATTAATAGCACTATAATACCCAAGTGTCATTTCTGGTCTGGAAATGCTTCACTTCAGCCAAAAATGAATATTGTCAAAGGTGATTAACTTTGTCACCTTAATAGATGAAACTTTCTTCCTGTCTTCCCCTGGAGGGTTTCTCACCTAGAAAAAATTGTTGCTTTATAAAAGAATGAAAAGGTGAAAGGGGGAAATCTTGTGGAGAAAAAAGTGAAGCCAACCATTAACCTACTCATTGTTCAAGGCATGGTTTTAAAGTATAGTTGAGGTTCAACAGTTTGGCATTTTGAATATTGTTCAACTATTTAAAAATTGCATTAGACCCAAGAACTTTTTCCTTAGTGACCCAGGAATATCTCAGCTAAGAAAAGGGAAAAAAATGAAGAAAAAAATTGAAGGCAGCTTCCAATGCTTAATATAATCCAGAGTGGTTGTTTCATGCCTTATTAATTTTAATAAAATGCACCAATGTTTATGAACTTTAAGACATGTATGATCTCATTAAATAGCATATTTGTTTTCTAGCAACAACGTTTATTGAAAAGTGCAACGTGCAGACAGAGGGCTGGAGCAACTTAATTTCAAAGCACCAACAGTAAAGGTGTCAGAGGACTCATGGGGATCTTTGGAGTTGAGCTTAACCTTCAGTTGTCAGTTCATAAGGCAAAGAACAAGACATGTTTAGCCACATATTAGTTGTCAGTTCTTAAGGCAAATAACAAGACATTTTTTGTCACATATTAACCAATAAGTGGACAGAGAGTGTCCTAAAGTTATGGACATGATGATCCAAGAGGACAATCTTATTTTCCAAGGATAAATTTATAGAGAAAAAATGGCTATCAGATGACAACACTCCTGGCAGTTGGTAGAATGTGAGATCTGAACATGCATCAGCACCATCATTGGATTCTTTTTTTTTAAAGCAAAACAGAAAAAAAGGGTGGGAATAATACACTTCAAAAAACAATAAGAAATCAATAGCAGTTAATATATTACATATTGTTATCTTAGAAGTAGTTGCTCAAGTTACAAAATCAAAGCATAAAAAATGAACAATCAAACAATGCAGCACAAACTATTCTTTTTGATGTAGACAGAAATAGATATCCATTGGATTCTTTTGTGAATTCTTTAGTCATGTTTTATCCAGTGACATTTAGTGTTGTATAGACACATTAAAAATCAGAACCCTTTTACAATTACATTTCTATTCTTGAAGTAAAAATACCACCAGCTTCAAAATTTCTATAGGTACTATAAAAATATTAATGTCTTCTTTAACTTACTTCTCAGAGTGATGCTGGAGGAAAAATAAAAGCCTAAGTGGAGCAATATTTGAAAATTTAAACAGCACCTAAAAATTATTTAAATAATCTGCTTTAGCCTAAATTAGAATTAATGACAGTTTCTAGTGTTCTCACATGTCACAGTTATTTTGGGTGAAATATGATATATACTATTTTCTTTGAAAGGAAAGAACATAATTTTGGATAAAATATAATTTTCCCATTGGTGAATTTCATCACATGATTTGTTTCAACTAATCAGGGACATAGAGTAGCAAGTGGAAGATGTATGTATGTAGATGGACATAACCAATTAAAAGTGTGTGCTGATAAGCAACACAGAGATGCCAACTTTTACCTTTGGGGTCCCTAAAATCACCCTTCTCAGAAATTACTAGCCAAGACACTGAGACATTGAACAGGAATATAATATAGAAATATTTCCCCCATAAGTCACATGAGAAACAAAGCAATGTTCTTTCTATTTTAGGTGAGAAGGTGGGAAAGGGAGATGGAGGAAAAAATAGAACAAAGGAGAGACAGGGACAGAGGAAGGGAAGAAGAAGAAAGAGAGGGAAGAAGGAAGAAGAAAGGTAGGCAAAGAAGGAGAGTAGAGTTCTGACCTATGCCAAATAATGCAATTGTTAGAGATAAACCAGAACACATATCACCCACAATGATTGGCTAGAGTGCCAGCAAAGCAGATATAAAATACATTACAATGGCCCAACCATCTACTGAATCTGTTTTTATAATGTGAGTAAGAGAAACAATGTCTTTGGCTTCTTAGATTTCTATTAGCTTTAGGAATCAGATGATGTCATTTTAAAATCTGTCTGAAGATGCAAATTCACTTAATTATGTCATCTTAATAGTGACTGTTTAAGCTTTTTCAGTGTTAAGTGGGTTGTGTTGGTTTTGCTCATAGTAATTTACCTGAATGATTTGCTTTCAAGATCAGTTGTTTCTTTCCAATGAAGCAAGCTTTTGCTTACATCCTCAAGAGACACGTTTTGACCAGTGTGTGACCAGTTTGAGGAACACAGTCATTTATAAGGATGACAAGGCTTTAATGACAACAACAAACCCTATAAGTAAAAAGGACTTACGTCAAAACATTTAGCCATGAGATATGATCATAATTTTTTCCTTTAATTCATCCTCTATCAGGTCCACTCTAACATCTGAAAGCAAGTACAAAAGTAACAAATTAATTTAGAAGGAATTATTTGTATTAGCTATTTAGGCATAAATGCTATTGAACATAATATACCAAAACTCTGAACATTAGATTGTCCTCTATTCTTCATTAATTATGTGCCTTCTTATCAGTCACAACTTTCTCCCATAGATTAAACAAAAATAATAATAGCCTTATCTTTAATGTAGAATTTTTTGGAGGAGGATAAAATATAGTAAATGGTATGATTTGAATGATCATGTTCCTTTGGTCTTCATATGTTCAATAACTAATAACTAATGTGATGGCATTTGAGTGGCAGGCCTTTGGAAAATGCTTAAATCACTATGGTGAAGCCCTGTGAATGGCACCTGTGCCTTTAAAAAAGAGGTCCTAGAGGGCTACCTGTTTCTTCCTCTTTGCCTCATATGTAGGTGAAACAAGAAGATAGCACTTTTCAACCAGAAAATCAGCATGAATCTGTCAGCACCTTGATCTTGGAATTTCTGGCCTTAAGAACTATGAGAAATAAATTTCTGCTGTGCATAAGATACCCAACTTTTTGGTATACTTATAATAGCAGCCCAAATGGATTAAGACAAAAAATCTATATCAAGAACTTTGAAAATTACTAGAAATGTAATATAATATGCTTCTCTACTATATAATATTCAGAGCATTTATACTAAAATTCTAACATGGACAGTTATGCCAATCAAATGACATTCGTACATGAAACTTATCTACTTAATGGCATGGTGATTTTGCATAAAAATTTACATCATATCAGCATCCATGACCCTTTCATGCATGTTAATATGATATGCAGTGATCATTTTGATTGGAAAAATTAAACACAGAAAGCAACTAAACAAAGATTTTCAGAAAAAGGCAGTCATTATAAAATCACCTCTAGGACATAAGGGAATTAAAAAGCCTTCATTTATAAAACCATCATTTCCTGGTAACTTTGATGGGTTGCATTTTGATTTTCAATTAAGAAAAATGACAGTAAAAAATTAGTTCTCCCAATGGGCTGGTGTAAATGGAATGGATTTGTCTTAAGGGAAAGTTTGTTGAACTTTTTAAAGATAAATTACCAAGCCTATATAAATAATCACATTTGTCAGAAATGATAAAATGTAACAATGTGTAATCAATATCAGGATTCATTAACTCCATTCAAAACATTGAACACATAATTCAAAATTGACCCCTACTTTTGGATAATATTCCAAATAATACTAATAAATCTGACATATACATAGTTTTACTATATATATATATTTCTTTTTTTCAGTGACTTTGAGAATGTCAGCAATGGAAATTTCAAAATAAAGTTTAATTACTCACCAAAACATGCTTGATCTTAGCACAGCAAAGGTTTACAAGGATAAAACCACCATTTATTGATACTTATTTTATGAAAAGGATTTGACACTCACAGATAAATTTAATCTTTGCAATAGCTTGTGATATTGCATCCATTATCCCAGGCTTACAGATAAAAACAATAAGGTTAAATAATGAATTCAAGATCACACAGCCAGTATATTGGGAAGGAGAGACTCAAGCCTAGATGGATATGACTTCAAAGTTCATGGTCATAGCCATTATTCTATGCAGGTTGAAGTCATCAGGGGTGGATTTTCAACTATAGGAAAAATACAGATATTTGAATGAAAAAAATATGGCTAAAGTTCAATCTTTGATCATAGAAAAATATGCAGTTATTTGAATAAAAGACATGTGGGGCAGATGTACTGTTTCCTACTATATTTGTGGAATTAAAATAGAATCCTAGCGATTCAAATCAGATAACCCACATGGAACACTTTACCATATACTTGTTTTAATGGGTTGCATTTTATACTGAATTTCAGATGCAGTAACATATGTTTTGAGTCATTTACAACTTTACTTACAATTTTGGAGTCAGCAATTGAAGACACTCAGTGTAGTTTAATGGAATAAAACTGAACACAGCCTGCCAACTTCTCATAAGATCTTGTCCTAATTGGAGACCCAGTGACTTAAGGATTTAAAATTGAAAATAAAAAAGAAGGGCCCCACAGGTTGGCGGCCACTCTCACTGACCCTGCAGCATGCAGGAACCCAGGTGAATAGCCCCAGAGGCAGACAATCACTCCCATCATCCCTCTGCCATCACAGGAACACAGGTAAAAGGTAACAGAGTTGGTCAGTCACTTGCATAACCACCCCACCATCACAGAAACCCAGGGGAACAGTGCCTGAGGAGGGCAGCCACTCTCCTCACTACTGCCAGGTGCAAGCTGAAGCACACTGGGAAAGACCCAAACACAAGAAGGAAGGCCAGCGACACTGTAGTCAACATGGTCCCAACTAAGGCACATTGAATGGATAGGGAGACTGGAGGTATGAAAACTCTGAAGTAATAATAATAATATTAGCCAACAGGTGACTAACAACTTTGAAGTACCAGCAACCAACTTGGGAAGAATACAGAATACAGACTTTTCCTAGAGAGGACTTGATAGTAGTGATATAACTGCCTACTAGAAACCTCATAAAGAACATAACAAGAATAAAATAAAAATATTTTGAATTAGAAAAGGACAAGATGAAAAAGAAAAATGCAATCTTAGAACTTCAGCACACCCAGAACAAGCTCAGGAGACATCAGCGTAAAGTAAAATGGAAGACACACATCTGAAATTACTGAATTGATAGCAATCAAAGAAATGAAACAAATCCATGAAGTCATAGAGGAAATCAGATCAGAAATAATCTCTGAGGTAAACAAAGAAATTTCAACATTTTTAAAGGAAATGCTCAGCAAATCTATAGCAGAGATAGATAAGAAAATAGATGATATCAGGAAAAGTATGGAAATCATGAATTATCAACACAGGAAAGAAATATAATGGGTGAAACAGATTTAAACAGATATCCAGGAAATCAAAGATTCCATTGGAAACTGTTAAAACAGTTTAAATGAAACTGAAGACAAACTTTCAGACCTTGAAGACAAGATAGCAGCTAGAAATCATGAAAAGTAAGATCTCTTAAAAATAACAAGAGTTCAGGGAAAAACAATGCCACAGCTACAAGGAAACACAAAGTAAAATACTATAAAATTAATTGGTATCCAGGAAAAAGCAGGAGCCAACACAAATGAGGTAAAAAACTTTTTTGCAAAAGTAATAGCAGAAATTTTCCAAGCATCAGAAAATAACCTGACATATAGAAAAGTGAGGCAAATAAAACTGTAATTAGCCATGACAAAAATAAATCTATATCCATACATATAATAATCAAGATCTCAGAAATGCACAAGAACAGAATATTTAAAGTTGTTAGACAGAGAAACAGGTCAGAATCACAGCAGAATTCTCAACCCAAACCCTCAAGCAAAGATGAGCTTCGAGTAAAGTATTTCAAGCCCTAAAAGAAACAACTTCCAACCCAGATTGATGTACCCTGTAAAAACTATATTTCACAATCAATAGAGAAATAGGATACTTTCATGACAAACAACAAGTGAAGAAATTCATGAACACCAGCCCAGCATTATGAGGTACTAAAAGATATTCTAGACAGAGACAAAAATGACCACAATTAAAAAATAACAACAGAATGTAGCCACTGAATAGTGGCAAGCAATTAAATAGAGGAGGAAAGTAGGGAACCAACAGCAGAAAATAACGTGACAAAGAAAAACCAATAAATCAATTATTACCATTACAGTAAATGGCCTCAATTCGCCAATGAAAAGAAACAGACTGGCAGAATGGATCAAGCAAAAAAAAGTCCCACAATATACTGTAAACAAGTAATACATTTACCTCAAAATGAAATTGATAGACTAAAAGTCAAAGGATAAAAAATAACACTTCATGCAAAGAAACCAAGAAAAAATAAGGGATAGTCATTCTTTTTTCAGACAATGTGAACTTCAAAACAAGAATGATCAAAAGAGACAAAGAAGGTCACTACATAACCATTAGAGCAAAAATTCAAAAGGAAGAGATAACAAACATGTGTATGTATAAAATGTGGGGGTATCCAGCTATATAAGACAAATGCTAATAGACATGAAACAACATATAAGCAATAACACAATTATAAAGGGGGACCTTATATGCTATTGTCACAAAGGTCAATAAAACAAAAATCAACAAAAAAATGACAGAACTGAACCAAACATATGAACAAATGAACTTTGTAGATGTTTACAATGTTCCACCCAACAACATCAGAATATGTTCTTTTCAGGTGCATATGGAACATTCCACAAAATAGGCCATATAGTAGCCCATAGAATATGCTTAAGTAAATGCAAAGGAATTGAACTATTCCAAGCATATTATCTGATCATTGTGTAATAAAATTGGAAATTAATGGCAAAAGAAAGTTCAAAAACTCCATAATGACACATAAGTTAAATAACACCCTCCTGAACAATTAATGGGTCACAGATAAATTTTTTTTAAAAATTAAACTCTAAGTCAAACAAAAATTCAAATAGAACTTACAAAAATCTGTGTGACACAATGAAAGCAGTTGTAAGAAACAAATTTTATGGTGATGAATTTGCATATCAGGAATACAGAATGAGCACAGATAACCAAATTCTACAACTAAAGCTTCTACAAAAGAAGAGCAAATCAAGCCCAAAACCAAATGGAAGAAATTATAAAGATCAGAGAAGAAAATTAATGGAATTGAAACTAAGAAAATAATACAAAGAATTAATGAATCAAAGAGGTAGTTCTTTGAAAAAATAAACAAAATTCATAAACCCCTAGCCAACCTTATGGAAAAAGGAAGGAAAAAACTCAAATTATTGTGATAAGGAAGGAAAAAGGTGAAAACACTAGATATCCTATGGAAAATCAGATCATCAGTACCTACTTTGAAAATCTTTACTTGCATAAGCAAGAAAACACAGAAGAAATAGTCAAATTCCTGGAAACATATGAATTACCAAAGCTGAATAAAGAAGATGTAAAAATTTTGAATAGCCCAATATTAACAAAATTAAAAATGTAATTAAAACTTACCAAAAAGAAAAGCCCCATTCCTGGTAGATTCACACCTGAATTCTATAAGAAATTTAGAGATTTAATGCCAATACTTCTCAAACTCTTTAATGAAATTGAAAGGTAATCAATAGTCCCTAACTCCTTCTGGAAACAAGTATTACTCTGATATCAAAACCAAAGAAAGACCCAACGGACAGGACCACAAGTCAATTTCCCTAATGAATATACATGCAAAACTCCTCAATAAAATACTAGCAAACAGAATGCTGGAAATCATCCAGCAGATTATACACCATGGCAAAGTGGGATTCATGCCAGGAATGCAGGGATGGTTAACATATGCAAATCAATAAATGTAACATACCATATAAACAGAAAAAAAGACAAAAATCACATGGTCATCTCAACAGATGAAAAAAAAGATTTTGATAATATCCAATACTCATTCATGATAAAAACCTTATGGAAACTCAGGATAGATCATTTTTACTCAATCTGATATGTAATATATGCCAAATCAAGAACCAACATCATATTATATGTACAGAACTGAAAGCTTTCAACCTAAAATCAGGAATAAGACAATGATATCCACTATCAAATTCCTATTCAATATAGTTCTGGATACATTAGCCAAAAGCAATTAGATAAGAGAGAAATATCAAAGGTGTAAGAGGAAGAAGTTAAACCCATCATTATTCATAGATGACATGATACTTTACATAGAAGACCCCAAAAACTCTACCAAAAGACTACCAAAAGACTTCTAGAATTAATAAATACTGAATACAGATTCAACAGTCAAAAATCAATAGCTTGGAGGGGAGAAGTCAAGATGGCTGATCAATGAGCAACAAAATACAAAGCCTCCCAGGAGAAACAACTCATACGCCAGAATAAAACACCCTGGAGAGACCCAGACAGAGGGAGATGGATCCTCTTGACACAGAAAGAAATTAAAATGTACAAAACTTGGCAAATACATTGGGACTACAACTGAAACAGCTAAAAATTATGGGACACAGCATTTTCATTTGCAGAGACCTGCCAAGTTTGCAAAGACCTGAATCTGCACCAGCCGGCAGAGCCACCCAAACTCATACCCACCGCCACTCACAGGAACCACAGCAGTGCTGAAGTCGGGGGTTGGTGAGCCCAACAGAGAGTGCAGCCAGAAAAGGGACCTTCATTAATCAATGGTCAGTGCTGGGAATGAGACACTGCCCCATGGGAAGGACGCAACCAAATGGGCGACATGTTGGAATCGGGCAAGAGAAGCCTGAACTGGGAGTGACAGTGACTTCAGTTGGTTCCTCCCTCCTCAGAGCAGATTTGTGGGATTTGCTTGAACTGGGCCATGCCCCAGGATGGGACCCAATAAGCCATCCCAAATTGATTCCCTGTGCCTAGCAAGCATTAACCGGGTGAAGGCTCCTGAAGTTTGGTTGGCACAGTGGGGAGGGGCAGGCATATGCAGCTGCTGCTTACACCTCAGTGACAAGAGCACGTAGGAGAGGGCAGAGGTCCCTTGCCAGTGTGCTTTGGAGGAACTGTGGCCAATAGGGAAGGGGGCTGGGACCTGCACTGTAACCTGTGTGGAAGAAGCCAAGACCATGACAGGAGAGAGAGGCAAGAGGAGGCCCCCAGCCCAGAACCCTGAGAGCACTGATCCAGAGAGGGAAAAACAAGAGACACTGAGGGTGGCAAACTCGCATCATCAGACATGGCTTCAATGGACATTAAGAGATATCTTCGGGACCTTGTAGATGAGCTCAAAACTGAAATATTAAATCAGATAAAGCAAGATATGAGTAGAGTAATAAAAGAAATGCTCTCAGGAAGCATCTCTCAGGAAGATACAGACAGAAGAAGGGAGGAACACAAAAAAAAGAGAGAAACATTCAATAAAGAATATAAAGAAAATATAGAATACATGAAGCAGATTCAAACAGACTACCAGGAAAATAAAAACTTCATTGAAAGATGGCAAAATGCCATAAAGGAAACTAAGGATAGACTATCAAAACTTGTAGACAAGTTTGCAATGTGTGATCATGAAAGCAAAGATCTCTTTAAAATAACAAGGAAAGAGGCAGTAACAATACAAAGACTAGAAAATGACAAGAGAATCTACAATTTAAGAATAAGAAATGTGAATGAAGAAGCAGGAATACATACAGGTGAATTACAAAGGTTATTCATGGAAATAATTAAGAAGCACTTCCCAAGTATGGGAAAAGAACATAACATTCAGTTATGTGAGGCATACAGAGCTCCAGCCACCTACAACCAAAACAGATCTACACCCAGACATATAATAATCAAGATACCAGAAATTCAATATAAAAACAGAGTATTAAAAGCCATCAGAGAAAAGAAACAGACTACCAATAAAGGAAAGCCTATCAGGATCATGGCTGACTTCTCAACATAGACCATTAGATCAAGAAGAGCTTGGACCAAAGTGTTCTAAGCCCTGAAAGAAAATAACCTCCAGCACAGATTGATGTATCCTGCAAAACTATCACTAGAAACTAATGGAGAAACAAGATGCTTCCATGACAAAGAGGAACTGGGGGAGTTTGTGACCACCAATCCAGCCTTACACAGAATACTGAAGGACATTCTAGAGAGAGAGAAAAAAAATACCAGGATTTTAGGAACAGTGGCAGAAAGGCCTCGATGAACGGGGCAGACAGTAGAATGAAGGAGAAAAGTAGACAAACAAAAGCAGAAAAATAGCATAGCAGAAATGAGACAGAGAATGATGGCTACAATCTCTAACACAGTTGGCCTTGGTACACTATATTATTAATAGTGCATCAGGATTTAAAACCCACATTACTCACACCATTCTGCTTAGACATATTATATTCTGTTCCAGTCATTCTACCTGTACTAGATTTGAGGGCACAGACAGTAATCCCGAAAACAACAGGATATATATAGTACAGTAATCATCCTTAATTTCCTATTAATTTAATCTAAAGCTCTGTAAAACCTACACTGTTTTACCATCACTGATCATAATTGAATCTGGTTTGTTAGATCACTGTTTTGTATTGATAGATTTTATTCAAAGCTGTTATGATTGATAGTATCAAGTCTGAGAGTATAGGCAACTGCACTGAAGATGACAAGATTCACTAGAATATCCTCTATGGTTTGATTATTACCTGCCTTTGTAGTTTTATACTGTCTTCTATGTTTTATTTTTACTAATATTTTTATGTACTGCTATATTCAATTATACTGCTCTATTCAATTATGCCTGATGATATAGACAATTCTATTGAAGATAATAAAAAAACAACACAGTAATCATTGTAGATCACCATGTACTGTGATTTTATATGACTTTTTGGTTTCATGTTTTTATAGGAATTTGTTTTGTGTTGTTTTGCTAAATTTTTTTCCCTCTAATACAGAAAGGACAGAAATATATATAGAGACTCATGCATGCATAGCTGTTTATACTCTCACTGTTTGAATATCTACTTTGTATGCTTTAATTTTGTAACTTGAACAGCTATTTCTAAGAGGACAATATGTAATTTATCAACTAGTGATTTCTTATTGTTTATCTTTTTTTAAAATTTATATTATCTCTACCCTTAAAAAAAAAACTTTCTTTTTGGCTGTCCTACATCTTCAGAGGACTGGAGCCAGGAAAAGTTGATTATGGTGACTTTATTTTTTGTCTTATGTACATTTTTGTGTGAATACAGATTTTACATGTATGCATACATGTATACATATGAGAAATATATAAATGCACACATAGCAGAATTCATGTCTGTTGTGACAATATAATAAAATATAGTAAGCATCTTAAAATGCTGTATAATAGTAAATACTCAAGAACATAGTCTCCTTTGATGCACTGCTTTCATTTAGGGCAATCTTCAATTGCTTTCAGTTGGTGGCTATATTTGTTCAATTTAATATAATAGAATATCTCTTTAGAACTTCACAATTGTCCTGGACCAGTATTGGCAGGCTAGTAATTTATAAAAATTGCATGGTTTATTCCTGTTAGCAAAATGTCTATCTCTTTGACTCAGTTTAGTCCAACTGTGGGTGTTCTATTAAAAACAACAACAGAAAAAGTAAAGTATAAAAGCAATATGAATGATGATATTTAACATTTGGGGTTCTTATATTGGCTGTAGACAACCCAAAAGGCATTATGTTCATTTTTTCTGGCTTGATTGCTTGCTTTTCTTTCTTTCATTTTTCTTTCTTTCTTTCTCTTTCTTTCTTTCTTTCTTTCTTTCTTTCTCTTTCTTTCTTTCTTTCTTTCTTTCTTTCTTTCTTTCTTTCTTCCTTCCTTCCTTCCTTCCTTCCTTCCTTCCTTCCTCCCTCCCTCCCTCCCTCCCTCCCTCCCTCCCTTCTTTCTTTCTTTCTTTCTTTCTTTCTTTCTTTCTTTCTTTCTTTTTTCTTCCTTCCTCTCTTCCTTCCTTCCTTAACCTGATTACATCTAGATGTCTCCCAAAGTCTCAAGCAATAGCAGGCAGTACTTTCGGAAGGTGAGAGGATCATAAGGTCTGTATAGCTGACTTCCTGTTAGGAAGTGGGGGTTGGGTCACAGGAGATGTGTTCCTGAGAATGTGGCTCAAGAGGATTTATCCTGCACTCTGGCGCCTCTTCTCTCTGCTTGCTGGCATCCATGAAGTGAGCAGGTTTTCCTCCTCCATGACCCTCTGCCATGCCATCGTGCCTCAAAGCCAGGAGGCTCTAGACTGAAAAGTAAACTAAAATAAACTTCTTTAAATTGCAAGTATCAGACGTTGTGTCTGGGTGTTAGAGTCTTTGTCTAGGTGTCCCCTCACAGCCTCAGGACCTTTTCAGAGGTGGCTGAATTTACAGTGTGTGATCCCGAGATTAAGGGCATATGAAAAGTAATTTAGTCCATTGATTGGTTTGGCATAGCTCTGGCTAGGCTTAAGGGTGTGAGTGCTACGCCCACCCTAGGGGTACATACAATATAAGGGACAGAAAGAGTTCTGTCTCTCTCCCTGGTTGATTTGCTACTTCCTCCCCACCAGGAAATGTTCACCTCTGTGAAGCCATCCTGCCCTGGAGCTAGCGGACTGTTTACTGAAACTTCTACAAATTGTGAGCTAAATAAACCTCTCCCCTTCTAAGTTTAGGTTTCAGGAGTCTTGTCTCAATAGCTAGAGAAATGTAACAAAGACAAGTTACATGATGAAGAAAGTGAGCAAAGTAGGTTTTGGTACCAGAAGTGGAGTAATTGCTGAAGTTGGCAGTGTGGTTTAAAAGCCTTCGGAAATGTTTAGTGGAAGAAGTTGGGTAAAGTTTGGAGATACCAGCCAAAGCAGCAGCTCCAAAATGCTGTATTCTTAGTTTGATTGGGAGATTCAGATTGGAGCTCAGATGATGAGAATGATGATTAAAAAAAAATAGACAGTAAAAATCAGGCTCAGGAGGTTTCAGTGAATAACAAGGATTATATTTACAGCTGTACCTCAGGCGATATATATTATGACTGGCAGAAAATTTGTGTATACTTTGGTCTTTTTCTAGGATGGATTAAGGGCTATGGACTAATTAATCTGGTAGGAAATAAAACTTCAAGGCAGTCTAATATTCAGGTTACAATATAGATACTATTTGATTCTTATAACCAGGTTTATACCAAAAAGTTAAGAGCAAATAGCACAGTTATACGATTTTTAAAGATTTGAGTTTTACCAGGAAGAAAGTTCCTATAAAGTTAAGGTCTGTGCATTGGAGCATAAGATCTTGGTCACAGAAAGGATTAGCATTAAAATGATGCCTATTACTTTACATCAGGATAATAGTAAGGGTGTTTGGGGGCCATCCAGGGGAAAAGCAAGGCCCCACCCCTCACCTGTAAAAGTGAAAGCCTTTCCTTTGACAAGGGAGCCCCAGTGCACCCTGCTCAAAAAAGGCCACTTAAGGAATTAGCTCCCCATGATTCTGTTCAGTGTACGGCAATCAGGCACTCAGTGGCCTCTGCAGCTGCAATGCAAGGAGACATCGCTACTGCTTAAACTGGTGGCAGACCTTGGCATGCTCTAAACAGTGCTGGTTTTAAAGGCATGCAGAATGCAAGAGTCAGGAAGATTTCTGCTCAAATTTCAGAAGAAGGCCTTGGAGACCAGGCAGTGTATCAGAGACAGCAGTGTGTGAAACTGTGAGAGTGAAGCTGAAAGTGCAGCAGAGACCCCAGGAATTTGGGGAACACTTGAGGAATGTGGATCACATGAGAAAAACCACAATGAGTGAGAAAAGTCAACTCAAGAGTGAAGTCATGAAGGATATGACTGCTTGCAATGTTTTAGGATCAGGGCCACCAAGCTCTTTGGAGTTCACAACTTACTAAAGGTTGTCATGAGTGTTGAACATGGTCAGAATTTAATGTTTGCTCTGTGGCGTTTGGTCTTGCTTTGATCTCACTGTTTTCCAACCCCATATTTTCCTTTTTGAAATGAATATGTTTGCACTGTGTCACTGTAGGTTCCTAGAGTTTAATTTTCTTTTTTTAATTTTTTTTTTATTTTTACAGGGGCCCCTGGAAAGAATTTGACTTAAGTCTCAAATGACTTTTGGATTTGAACTTTTCAGCAATGCTGGAAATATTAAAACTTTGGCTACTCCTAGAAATGAACTAAATGCATTTTGTATAAAGAGATGTGTATGAGTGTTAGAAAGTAAATGTGGAATGTTATGATTTATATCTGGATATCCCACCCGAGGCCTCATGCACCACTCATAAGTGGGGTTTGAAAGGTGAATGAAAGGTAGGGGCAGTAGAGCTGATTTGGTGTTAGGACATAGGGTCTGGTCAGAGGAGAAAAGTCACTGGGATTATGGGTTGGAAGAAGAAATTTATCTCCTACCTCATTCTCTCTCTTTCTCTCTCTCTCTCTCTCTCTCTCTCTCTCTCTCTCTCTCTCTCTCTCTCTCTGCTTCTGTTTCCTGGGCACAAGGGATGAGCAGCCATTTCTCTACCATTTCAGTCTGCCACGATATCCTGACCTGCAGTCATCCAACTATGGACTGGAAAATGACCCAAAATAAACCTCTCTTCCCTTAAGATATAGATGTTGGGTATTTTCTCAGTGATAATAAAATTTACTAAGACAAATCCCGAGATGCATGCATTATTATAACTATTAAAATTTTTTCATGATGACATATGTGGAATCCAAAATGTGCAAATCATAGAAGCAGAGAATAGAATGAAGGGGGGGTCACAATGGGGAAAGGAGAGATTAGTCAAAAAGTACAAGTTTTTAACTAGAGAAGGAGTGAGTTCTGGTATTCTACTGTATAGCACAATGACTGCATTTGATAATAATATGTTGTATATCTCAAAGTAGCTAAAATAGAGGATTCTAAATGTTCTCATTACAAAGTATTGCTAAATATTTGATATGATAAATATGTTAATGAGCCTCATTTCATCATTCCTCAGTGTATACAATTACATATATCAGATTATTACATTGTATCCTATAAATATACAGACACCAGACTTAAAGTACAGTTATAAAAATATCAAAAGTCAAAAATACATTCAATTCACCTAAGATGCCAAACATTACACCTCAGCATACAGAATACTGCAGTATGTTGGTTGTTTACCATGGTGACTTCATGTCTGACTGGGAGATGCTAAACATGCTATGGTAATCTGGGAAAAGACAAAAAATTGAGTTTTTATTTCTACTTAATTTGTATTATTTTTTAATTAGCATACAGGTGAAATTCAGAAATTAAACCATCATGAGTTTGTGACATATTTAATTGTCAATTAAAAATAAAATAAAACTATAAAATATAAATTAAAAAACATACAAGAATGCATTACAGGTTTGAGGATATAGCTCAGTGGGGCAGAGCCTGCCTGGCAAACTCAAGGTCATGAATTTGATTCCCAGAACTAACTCTCTCTTTCTCTCTCTCTCTCTCTCTCTCTCTCTCTCTCTCTCTCTCTCACAGAAATTAACAAAAAAGAATGCATTAAACTGATGAGTTAAAAAATTAGTCTACAAATCAACAGAAAATTTCAGGACTTTCAAGAAGTAAAAAGAATAGGGAGAGAAAATGAAAGAAATCTTTTTTTAAACCTATTTTTAAAGTGTTTCAGTTAAAATTCCACTTTATGATGTAACTATCTCATTTTCATCTAAAAATAATTTCATGTTCAAATAATTGGTAATAGTTATTTCAGTAATTTTTATTGTTATTAGACTCCTGGAACACCTGTTTCATTGTAATTTTTGAAGTCTTAAAGTACAAAAGTCTTAGACAGTTGAAAGTGTAGAAAGATGATTTGTTTCCATTCTGCTGTTATCAATCATCTTTCCAGTTCCCCATGAGTGTCCTATTTTTTGAATTTCATAATGAATTTCCCACAGGGTCCCATCTGTTGGCAAGTCATGAAGGAAGACACGGCATTGCCATCTCCAAATGGCTGTGTTTAGAGAAGAATCTCCATGCTCCCCCACTGGAGGCACATTCGCTGAAGAGAGATGTCAGTAGATGTGGGTCAAGTAAACCAGGGGCAGACTGACATTAGGAATATGGTTAGCTTGGGTAGACATATGTGTTCACACCACATTCCCAGTATTTTTAAAGCCTAAAAAATATATTTTCTGTACATGAAAGAAGATGAAAATCTCTTAATTTGAAAAAGTTTTGCTTTGTTTTATTTTGGTCTGTTTTATTTTGCTTTCTTCCCTTTCTTCCTCCCTTGTATGAAATGAAGCTGCCTGAGAAACTTGTAGAATCTAAAACTTAGGCAGACCTTGGGGGTTTTGCTCTACCTTCTGCTTCTTACAAATGTCCCTAGGTCAAAAAGTAACTACTTTGTCTCATGTATAGTCAATGAGTGTGTGAAATGATAGTATCTAAGCATGGCTCTACAATCAGACTCGTCTTGACCAAATTCCAACACTGCCACAGTATCACTTGAACTAAATCCCAAGTGAGAGTATTTCTTTTGGACACAGTTCTCTTATTTGTAAAATAAAAATAACAATATTAATTATCTAAGTTGTTTTCTGGGGTAAAATACAATAATATATGTAAAGCTCTTAGTATTTTACAATAAATATTAGTTGTCTAGCAATTAAATTGTTAAAATAAATAGTTATCAATAGTCTATTCTTTAATTCAAATATTTCTATTGGTTGATATTACATTGAATGCTTTTTTGAAATATAAAATTTCTAATGAAGGATAATCTAATTACTGGGAATTTAGTGGCTCACGTAACAAATATTCAGAATGAGTTTCAGCATAATTTGGTCAATTTTGTGCTCTGTTTGTCTTTATTTGTTTATTTAGTGTCAGTCTCTTGGCTCAACTTGCTTTGGTTTTTCATCTGAATGCTCAGATATTTACCTCATGTTTATTTTATGTTTTTATTCTAAAAAGAATAAAACTAAACATAACAAAACAGAATAAACAATGAATCAAAACAGAACAATGAAAAGGATACAGGAATTCAAAGCAAGATAATAGGAATTCAACAGTGGCTACCATAACATCTCTTACTTTCTTCAAAATAACTGTTCAAACCATCAGATATAATAAAGTCAAACAAAACAAACACAATAAAAGCTATCAAAACAGAAGAATGAAAGTGTTACAGAACTTCAAAATCAAATAACAGAAAATCAACGATGGCTGCCAAAATACATCCTGTTATTTAAAAATTGCTCATACCATCAGATACAGTAAAATCAAACAGAAGACAGAATAAAACCAACCTAATAAATATATGAAAGCAATACAAGAATTCAAAAAAAATAATAGGAAATAACAATGGCTACCACCTTCCTTTTTTACACATTTTCTTTCCTGTCACTTTCACAATATCTACTGTACATTTCGAATCCTACTAACTACCTCAGATTTTTACCTAGGGGATAACACAATGTTCACCTACATGAGTCTGAACCATTTCACCCATGAGCACAAAATGAAATTGCATCCATTTACTGACCTTGAGAGTATCCTTTCTTATAACTGAGTATCTTTCCATTGTATAAAGATACCATTTCTTTTTTATCCATTCTCTGGTCAATGGGCAAGTTACCCTTGCTTTTGTCTGGTTTCTGTCCTTTGGTTTTCAGTCTATGAATTTCCTTTTAAGTTAATGTGTTTCCTGTATACCACATATTGAAGGATCTTGTTTCTTGATTCACTCCTCCTATGTTTCTTTTTACTGATGAACTGAGGTGATCTACATTAATGGTTACACCTTGCATGCCATGTCTCATCTCTGTCTTGCTATCCTCCTGCTGTTGGCCCTCCACTTTTCCCCTTTGTTCAATTGCCTTCCCTGTTTGGGAATCCCCCTCTGCTGCTGTACCTGGAACTGTGGTCATCTTTATGACTGTCTTTAGCACGCTCTGTAGGGTTGGTTTGGTGGTCATGAATTCCTTCAGCTGTTCTCTATCATGGAAGTGTCTTATTTTTCCATCAATTTTGAAGAATCTTTTGCAGTATACATCAGTCTGGGTTGGAAGATACTTTCTTTCAAGATTTGAAACACTTCACTATAAGCTTTTCTTAACTTGACAGTTTGGGTTGAAAAATTTGCTGTGATTCTGATGGGTTTTCACTTATAGATGATCTGTTTTTTTCTAAAAGACTTTAATATTCTGTTCTTGTGCTGAATTTTTGGGATCATAATTACTATATGTTTGGGTGCAGATTTACTCTGAGTATGGATAGTTGGCATTCATTATGTTTCACATATTTCTATGCCAGGTCCTTTGCCTATGCTTGGGAAGTTCTCTGCTATTACTTTTATATGTATTTTTATGTTATTTGTGTTGACCCCCACTTTTCTGCTTATACTTATTATTCTTAAGTTATTTTTCTTTGCATCATCTTACAGTCATTGAAGTGTCATTTCCTGGTCTTGTTATTTTTAAGAGAAATTTTCTTTCATAATCCCTAGCTTCCATCCTGTCTTTAAGGTGTAAAAGTCTATCTTCAGTTTGTTTCAAGTGGTTTTGACAGCTTTCAATGCAATTTTTAATTTCCTGGATATCTCTTTGAATCTGTTTCATGTATTGTAATTCCTTCCTATGTTTATTCAAAGTTTCCATCATTTTTCTATGCTCCATTTTTATCTATGTCTTCTTTAGATATGCTGAGCAATTCTTTCATTATGTTTGTCTTATCTTCTTTTACCTGTGATATTATTTCTGATCTGATTACTTTTACAGTTTCATGAAGTTGCTTCTTTCAGAGATTTCAGGTGTGTGAATTCCATTTTCTTCCATGTCTATATCTCCCAGACTTCTTTTGTGTGGGCTGGACATCTGCTATTGCCTTTGCTCCTTCATATTGACATTTTCCAGGGTTCCTCCCAAAAGCCAGTTGTGGGATTCCAGATGCTTCCCACATCGGATGTTCCTCTGAGGTGTAGGGTAATGAGCTATGTACATGGGTTTCTCAGAACCTAGGTTCCCAGAGAGGCAGTGAGATATGAGCTGGGCTATTCCAGACATGTGTGGTTACACTGAGGCTTCCCTAATGGTCAAGGGTGCATAGTGGTGAGCTCGGTTCTTCTCAGCCTGTTTGGATGCACCAGGACTCCCATGATGTCAACAGGTGCACAGAGGTACGTTTGTCTAATTCTCCCATCTTGAGCTGGTCCCTATAGGAAGCACCTCCAATGGTGACCTATGGGTGCACAGGGTATATCTGGCTGTTACTCCCTGCATATGCTGGTTACTTGAGGGAAATAAGCATCTGGATGTTGGCAGGTGCACATGGCAGGTCTGGCTGCTTCTCCCTGCCTGTGCTGACTGCTCACAGGAGACAAGCCTTCTGATCTACCTTATGTTTAAAAAGTAGCTGTAACATACATCCGTATCACCCTTAGTGTGCCAATCTTATCCAAAAAGTGGTTAGAGACTCTAAACTTCATGTTTGTATCCTAGAATGTTACAAAGGAGATCTGAGTATTAAGATTCCAAGGCACAGTGCTCACTTGCCCTGTGAGTGAACCACATTGGAAACCAGCCAGTATGTTCAGAGTAACCTATGGAGATAGCTACTGGCTTTGGATTAGATTAATTACCTCACCTACTACTTACAAAAAACACAATATGATTAACCTACTTATTCCAGACACCTTTCCTTAGAACTGGGGGTAACTTTATCACAATTTTGAATTCTGTATTCAGAGATGCTTAGGAGTAAATAGAAGACTTTGGGAATATAGATACATGAATGGCATGTCACAAAGATGCTATTTTTCAAATAGACTTCATATTTATATATTAACAGAATATTTCCTGAGACTTCCACACTGAATACTCACAATTTGAGGCATAAATTGTAGTTATATCAAGAGTTCTCATCATGTTGAAGCCTATACTTAAATTTAATAATTAATAAGCTACAAGATTTTATGTAAGTTACATCTTTCCCCTGAGCATCAGTGCTGTTCCTTCTAAAAGGAAGCTGAACTAGATACACTCAAAACTCCTACAGTTCCCCTGGGTCTCCATGAAGACAATACATTTCCTCTATAAATGGCAAAAGCAGCCATTAAGCAATCTTTCAACTTCTGTTCTGAAAATTACACAACATAACACAAACTCCTTTTATCTTTCCTCACCGAGACTATTTTCTATCTCTTTAATCTTTTTGTTGATATTCTATGGCTCTCCTTCACTTTCTCCACATCCATTCTCTACATGAAATTTCTGACAAGAAAAAAATTAGTGATACCTGTAACACCGTCTAAGTATGCAAAGTTCTATTTAGTAAATCATTCTGAGTTCTGTGTATTTAATTAATAGTACTTCTGTCTTGCAAATTTCCATCTTCGCTAATTATGTAAGTTATTGTAGTATATTGTTTTTAAAGTGAATTTATTGTTGAAAAATTTAAATATTTTAAAATGTGAAATTTTTATTGCACATTCACTAAATTTTAATCATAGCTGGTATGACTCAAATTTTTATATAAATAAAAAACCTTAACAACATTCCAGAATGTCCCACATGTGTCCTCCAAAGTCAGTCATTATCCATATGATTCTAAAAAGTTATTTCAATATTTTCCAAAGTAGATTAAATTTATCATGTATAGAACCTCATATAAATAAAATTATGTGATATGTGCTCTTTTGTATGAAAGTTAGCTTTTTTTGAAACTGAAATCCAATTGATTATATTTACACATTTTACTTTTGCAATCCTTATTCAGTCCTACAGATCTATATGTTTATTATTTGGTTAAAACTACACTGTCTTTATTTCTGTGATATTACAATAAGCCTTGAAATCAGTTATTTGATATTTCTTGCTTCAATATATTTTTCAAGCTTATTTCAGAACTTTAAGCTTCTTTACATTCTCCTATAAATTTAAGAATTTGGCTATTGACAACTGTAAAGAAAATTCTAGCTGGCATTGCTCTGAATTATATATTATCAGAGAATCAACATTTTCCTAATAGCCTTCTAGTCCAAATATAATCTTTGACTCTTAAAACCAAACAAACAAGAATCTTGAAATATCTCTCCCAGCCTAATTACAGAAAGAAGAAAGGCAAAATTTAAAATACAGTGGTACCTTAGTCCATTAATTCAATTCTCTCCACAATTGTAGTCCCAAAGCACATTGGATGAGAACTGAATCAAATTTCTCCATAAGGTCAACATTAAACCTAACAACTGAATTTGATTTCGTTCCTGTCCAACTCAGTTTGTGATCAGAATTGTTGAAAGAATCAAGTTCATGAACCGAGATGCCACTGTATTAGGAGTAACTTTAAAGAGAAGAGCAACGTATATTAATAGAGATGCGCCTATGCTCTAGTCACTCAGGGGTTACAGGATTTAGGAGATATGATGCAGAAAATGTGGATGAAAAGCAAAATGTGTACAATCACCCCTCCATATCTGTGGAGGACGGGTTTCGGGAGCTCCATGAAGACCAAAATTCTCAGTCCCTCATATAGAGTGGCATAGCATTTACAAAGAACTCCACACCTCTACCCTTATATTATAAATCATGTCTAGATTAGTTGTAATACCTACTACAACATAAAGACGACATACAGAGTTGTCATGCCATATTATTTAGGGAATAACAACAAGAAACAAGTCTGTATATGGTCACTACAATTATAATTCATTTTAAAAAATATTTTCAATCTATCGTTGATTGGAACCATGAATGAAGAACCCACAAGTACAGAATATCAACTGCGTTTCACAATTTAACAGTCTTCCTGGAATCTGCCGGCTAGGAAAGGCAGAACCTAGCGTATGACTCAGACTTTACTCAGTCCTGGGTGGCTTAGAATTCTATATAGTGAAGTTTTACATTTTTCCCATACCAAAAGAAGGAGCAATGTGAGAGAAACTATTACATCATTCTGTGTCTATATTGTCTTTGAAGTGCACGACAGTGTGGCCACTAGGTAATTAAAAATGCAGGGCTGAAGTTTGAACCACAGAAAGTATTTTCACACTGGGCTTTTGTAGCACTCCTCATGAATAAAAACTCTGACCCTGTGTATTCCTATGAACACAATTCTCTCTACTTCTAAGACACATGAATCTCATTTTCTGAGAATAGTACACTTAGATTTTTGAAATGATTTATTCCATCTCCTTCCTTCTCTTTTTCCTCATCTTTCCCTTTCATCTAGGGCGGTCTATTCATGCCTGGCTTTATAGAAAATGTCTATGAAACTCTGAATCATCAGTTTAAATATTCATCATTCTCTAAAAAGTTCCCAAGCTTATTCTTACTGATTGTAGTTTATCTTGCTTCTCAATTCTTATTTTGTCTATAAACATGGAGATTAATACCTGGCTGCATTTGAAAGATGTACTCATGTATATCACTCCATTGGGTTCATATACAGTGAAAGAAAGGCAGAGTGCCAGAAATTTTTAACTTTTCACCTCTGGACTAAGCAATCATCAGCAAATATACAGCCTTTGCTTAAGGGATTAAAAAAAAACTTAAATGAAAATTTCCTTTAGCGACTAAGAATTTTCTGCAAGTAGTTTTACAAACAAGTGAGATACTAAAGCAGATGCAAAAGTTACTGAGCAAAACCATAAAACAGTGAAATACATACCAACCTAGCACCCAAATACCAGACACTGAATCAAAAAGGCTGCATTTTCTCCTGTACATATCTCTCTACTCCCTCACCAGACTTTTATTTTAAATTTGTTTCCATCTAGAGCCTCCTCATGTCAATAAGAGAGGGATTACATCTCTTGCTTTCAATTTCTTAAAAAACATTAAAAAGAAAGCTGTTTCAAATTGCTAATATGTGCAATTTTTAATCTTTCATTATTTTCCCTTATACTATCAGCACATTGCCAAATACTAGCACATTATATCACTTTGCTTCATTATGCTATTTGAGATAGACAACCATGAGGTAAGTATTTTGTTATTGTTCCCAGTTTCAAAAAAACTAAAGGTCACTATTCATTTAAGTAGATATAAGATATCTTTAATAGAATTTAAAATATAAAATCAAAATTTGGTTGGTACAGTCCAGATAAACTGTTCATTTAATTACTGTATATTTGGGGTTCAGTAATGGTAAAAGACCAAATCTATAACTACATTTTTCTTGTTCAAAAAGTATTCTTAATATCATATCATTAAATTATAGAGTTACTATAATTAGTCATATTTATTCATGAGAGGTAATTTGATAATCTTACAAAATAAGCCAATACATAGGATAACCTCTTGCAGTCTAATTTTTCATGGATGAGCTCTTGCATGCTTAATATCCTTGGAGGTTATATTTTAACATAGTCTAATTACCACTTTCCCTTTATTTCTTTTCAGTTTGACACAGCCAGTTTGCCTAAAATAATTTAATATTCGTATGAATGAGATAGTGTTAAAACTGGCCTATAACATCAAATGGCTTTATTTATGCCAACAACTCTAGTGAATTAACATACTAGAAAGTGAGAACAAATGGCCCTTAGAGGGAAACGAAAATATATTCTTCACAATTTTTTATGATATCTCAAGAATTTTTAACATTTCTAGGTTGAATACCATACATCTGTACTAAAAATACAAGTCTTTTGCAGTCAAATTCGTATAAATAAAAAAGAACTTTTTCATCCCTTTTCTCTTCTGTTACATCTTTACTCATCCAACCAGAGAACCACACTACTCGATTGGTCCCAAGTGCTCTGGGCAAGACAAAATGTACTTGATAAAACACCTTGTGGCATTTCTGCAGTCTGTGATACAGCTACACACAGTAACAAGCAGCTAACCTTTGCATAAAACAAGTTACACACACAAAAACTGGAGGGTAGTACTTACAGCTGAATCTAAATACTCTCTTTTACCAGATGTGCCAGTTTGGGTATGTTACTTTCCCTTAGCTTCAGTTTTCCTACTTATAAAACAGGTTAATAATGCAGTACCTATTCATAGGGTTGCCAAATCATGACAACAAAATGAGATAATTCAAGTCAAGTAGGTAAGAGCTATCAGTTATTTATTATTATTAGCATTGATTTAATTTTATACAACTATTTATTTACTGTTTCTTAGGCAAAATCATTTATTAGAATTTTAATAGATAACAAGGATTAATGTTACAGATCATAGGGAGACGTTTCAAATGTCTGATACACTTTCTAAAACTCAATAGCCATCTATAATACTTATTTTTATTTTTCCAAGTTTTAGATCTAATTAGTACATAAAATGACAACCAGTAATATCATAAGAAGATATATTTGTATTAAGATATGGGGAGTGGTGCAAAACAAAAATAGACAAGAAATATGATGATAATTACTAATTTCCAATAAGACAGTTAATAGTTAACTTTTAACTGTCTTATTGGAAATATAACTTGTAATGAGCCTAAGATACAAGAAATAGCTATTCACAAGATAATGATGACAAAACAGTGAAAATACCTAGTTGACATTTGTCATTTATTTATCAGGATGTTATTGCCAAAATATTTTCCTTAGCTGAGAATAAATTCAGCCTCTTGCAAATGTAGCCACACTTAGGAGTGACCAGAAATATAGCACTTGATGGATTTCATGTTTTGGTCTCTATCTATCCTATGCACATTCTTCCTTGAGTATGTACATTAGCATCACTTCTGCATGATAACCTCATTGTGCTACTGTAAAATAGAGCTGCAGCCTGTAATGTCTTCAGAAAGTAGCCTTAATGAAAGAAATACACGTTTCTTCTCATAGCTGGACTCTAATCTACTCATGTGCTGACTTTAATACTCATTCCAAGACTCTCAAATCTGATTGATGATGTCTTTGAACAGTTTGGAAAAGGATAATCAGCCACAAAGCCAAGTTGAGGCTGAGCTGAATTTCAAAGCCTAAACATTTAATGTACATTGATGTATACTTTCTGAAAGGCTCAAGAAATTCAGCTTGTCTGTGCATGGATCATCATTCATTGACTTAAAATTTAATTTTTATTACCTGAAATGTTTCTGTTTGTGCAACACATTCCTGATTTACCGCTTGACCTTTGGTAAAACATCTCAGAATCAAGTAAAATGGTGACTGTCTCATGCTTCATTGAATAAAATTGTTTACAATTTTACAAAATTACATTTTACATGTTGCTAATATTAATTATACATGGTTACTTATGATCATGAATTTAATTTTATGAACACTACATGACTTTTAATCATTAATTGGATGCATTGTGATAACGTTGCATGCAGGAGTTTCTAGAATACCTATGAAATTGAAAGAATTGGGAGATGCTTGTCATATTATATGTGTGGCGGTAGGGATAATAGAGGATTTTAAGCTTATTTTGAGAAGTTTAGCTGAAGACAATGGAATGTCATATTCCAGGATATTACAATTTCAATTTTAAATTCTCCTACCTTGCTGTCAGCACATTCATTATTCAGTAATAGAGAAATTCTGTGTATTGTATATTTGTGTAACAACATGTAATTTACCTTCCAGAGAACATAGTAGATATTTGATATGCATAATTACTAAATTTTATTTTCCTTATGAGCTTATTATCTTTGGTTAGGAAATATAGGCAAATAAGTGGCCTAGTTCTTATGTTCAACTATTTAAAAGACAATTTGGAAAGAAAATCGTTTTTCACCAAGACATTACTGATATCTGATGACAAGTTAGAGAAAAACTGTGAATTACTTTTCCAGGAACTACAGATTGAAGTCTGTAGTTATTACACCTCTTATTAGAATCATAAGAGGGCTAATGAGTTCATTTTTGAGCTGTTTCATTTTTTCAAGGATGGTGAGTTACCAGAAAGTGTTCCAATAACAGAGGTAGTTGAAAAGGCACACTGGTGTTCCAATTTATCACAGATGGGCTCTAGTCACTCAAAATGCTTCTTGTCACCATGGAAATGCCACAGCACTCCTTCCATAGATATCATTAAGTATTTTAATTATCTATTCTTAATTGGCAGTGACATTGTTGTAATTCACCATGCATTTTATGATTGTGAGTTTTTTTACTATACTCTGAACATTGATGGCAACTCAAAGAAATAACTGTTGAATGAAAAATATTATCATTGAGTAACAGCTAGGAACACTGAGACAATTTAGAATTCTCTGTT
Source organism: Hydrochoerus hydrochaeris (assembly GCA_004027455.1). NCBI lineage: Eukaryota > Metazoa > Chordata > Mammalia > Rodentia > Hydrochaeridae > Hydrochoerus > Hydrochoerus hydrochaeris. The sequence continues at coordinate 383,076 of PVLA01000062.1, forward strand.
CTTGAATATGATTCTCCGTTCCATATTTCCACAGCCACACAAAGGTCAGTATAATGCCTCACCTAATGATCTTATTTGCTAAAGTAGATTAAAAACATCACTTAAACCAGTATGAAATTCTTAAATTAATATGTCTCATCTGTTCATAGTACCTGCAAGTAATTTGATTAAGGCAGGGCAAAACATAATACAGGGGTTTTTAAAAATACAAGTTACAAGTTAATATGAGATTTTATTAAGAAAAACTGAAAAAAAATTCTGTACTTAGACATTTAAAATGGTAAAATCCCCAACTTTTTGCATCCTCTCTTTTTTCTATCATTAGCCAGTAGCAGGATATTTGAGGAATTAACAGAATGAAAATAAAAACCATGCAAAACAAGTAGTTCGTACAATCAAAGCTATTAAATTGTAAGATCCTAACAATAACCTTAAAGCGATATAGCTGTATTCTGTATTCATTGTGGTCTTTCCTTATAAAATTATTTTTTCATTTTATTTTGTATATCTCTAGAGAAAGGATAGACCACATTTAGTTGGCTACCATCAATTACTTTATATAATATAGTTGTTATTATTTATAAATATTTCTATGAAATAATTATATTTATTATTATTTATAGATCTTTTTACCTTTTATTCTAACTTGAAACCCACCTCCAGTTTTTCACTTTTTGCTGAATGGTCCTGTGTGATACCTCACCTATGGATCCAGTCTTATTCAGGTCCACTCAAACTTCTCCAATTTCCCAAAACTTTCTTTCTGTTTTCCTCATGCTACTCTAAGCATGTCCCTGTGGAACAAACGGTTCAAGCAAAATAATCAATTATTCCATATTCTTCCGTGTGCCCAACATTTCAGACCTCATTAGGCACTCTTACTTTATGGTTACCTTATGAATTCCAATTGACACAAAATAATTCAGATTTCACATTGTCAGAATTGTACATGTGCCGTAATAAACTCTTTCTCTTGACAGATTAGAAAACATTGGAACGTAAGTCTCATAAATTGCAATAACTGAGGAGCATCTCCTCAAGGCATTTCCTATGCTTTTCGTGAACCTCCCACTTCAACTGAAGACAGTTTTCAGTTGTGTATAACCCCTAATGTCCTCCCAGAGACCCTGATCTGCACAGATGCCCTCTTGGTTAGTGTTAGCTTCACTGATGACCTGGGAAAAATTCAGACTTGTTTCTCAACCATTTCGTGTGCTGACATTTTAAAGATCATTTTCATCAATATAACAATGGTGAGTATCGTTTAGTCATTCTATATTTATACTCATACCAAATAGATTATATCCCACCCTTAAAGTGTTTTGACAAAGTATAATTATTCTCCTTTATATTTTTAATTTATTTTTTTTTCAATGGTAGGTATTGAATGCCAGATCTCAAGCATGCTAGGCAACTACTAAGCTACATCCAATATTCTTCTTTCAATAATATATAAAAAGTCCAGAAAAGTAATGTCACCTACCATTACACAGCTTGTGAGTAGGGTGAGTGCTTACAAATGTATACTCCCACCAGTAAGTCTCAGAGTTCCTGTAGCTATATATCTTTTGCAACATTTGGCATTGCCAGACTGGCTAATTTATTTTGCACTCTGAAAAAAACTCTATCCATGAATAAAAAACCTCATTTTAGCCATTTATAAAAGTAATGCAAATTCTTTTTAGCATATCAAATATTTGGAATCTTACATTTTTCTGTTATGCAATCTCCTCGCATTCTATCTTTCCACGTATCTAACACTTCTGTTTTATTTTTCACCTTGCCACAGGAGGAAATGGCCTGCAGATTGCCCTTGCATATCCACAAACACCCCTGGCTGTAATATTACCTGTTTAGAAGCATTTTCTTCCCCATAGAGGAAAGATTCTAGTCATCACTTCTCCTTGTCACATTAATTCCATGGATAAAGGCTTCTTTCTTCCCCTCATACATGCAGAGCATGTGCACAGCAGGTGTCTCAGGACTGACAACTTCTGGACTTTGATTTCTTAGCATCCTAAATGTTCAGTGTCACCCAGTTGGGGAAATAACTATAGTTTGAAATTGGCAATTCTTAAAGAGACCTAGATACAAGAACAGAGAGAAAATCACATATGAACTTACAATGTAATATGCTGATATTTGAGGGAAAAAAATTGCCCTAAATATGTATGGACACTGTGTTACGATTCCAAGAGTTGCTAATACTTCTTCCTACAGTACCACTGAGGATTTACCTAAAACATTTTCCCTAGTTCAGCTCAATAACGCCTGTCATCCTTTTCCTTTTTAAAAAATATTTTCCACTTAAGCCACTTAGTAAAATACCTCATGATGTTCAACAGAGAAGGCATCGAAGTTGTTTCTTATTTTAGTTGGTGCCTTTTTTCCCTACTTCATTCCTATTCTGAAGGTCGCTCTCTGTAATGTGCCTTAAGCAAATCAAAGAAATATTCTGGCCGCAATTTTTCACCCTCAGAAGTTTTTCATCTTACTGTGACACTTTCAGGGTCACCTGGTGAATAGCACTGATGGTATTCTGTGCATGAAAGAGCATTCACTGAACACATTGTTTCCTGGAAAACTACACAGATTTGATGATACCAAGTATTCTGGACTGCCTGAATCACTGCAATGCTCTTATATTCAGGAGAAATGTCCATAATTGAATAATCTATTTATAAATAGCATCACATATCCCACTTGCTGTCAGTTTGTCCTTCATATAATCTTTATGGAGCTGCATATGCAAGATAATGCCTACATTTTATCACATCACTCTCTCCATGCTTCTCTGACCCTCAGGCCCCTGTGTTTTATGTGTTACCTCCATTTTTTATGCCAGGGGAAAAAAAAACATACTTACTATGAAATCATTTGAAATTAGTGGTGGTTTAATGTCAGTCAGCCAGCCAGTTTTAAGATCATTATAGATATCTCAACTGCCAGTTACCTGAAAAAGTGAGATGCCAATAAAAATATAAAATACGTCTCACATCAAGTTCCTTACAGTCTAGTAAGAGAAATAGAGAAGTAAACAAATCATTACAGAGCCATGTGAGAAATGCTAAGAGTTCTATATGCACTATGTCATGGACTCATCTTGAACAACTATCTACTCTTGCTTGGAAACCAAGGTAAATAGTACCAGGAAAAACTAGAGGGGAGAAAAAAAAGGGAAGAATGCATAGTACTTCCACAGACTTAAACATAATTAGCTCATATACCATACACTTGTGCCCTTCTCTCTCAGAGATTTAGCTTCCCACAAATGTAGTATAATTTGGAATGTGTCCTTTCCAAAAGTAGGACTTTTACTCAGCATTAGCATTAGAAATGATAATATTGAGGGAATAGGCTTCATAACTTACTTAACTGAAAATAAAGTGAGAATGATTATTTATCTATAGCTAGGAAAATCTAAATTCCAGAATTTCTGACTTCCAACCGTGGACAAACTACACAGTTCTCAGGACTACAGACTTTTCTATTGTAAGATGTCAAATGAGATTATATTTAAAAATACCTAAATACCAAATAAGCAGTAAGAAGCAGTATAAAAAGAACCTCCAGAGTCATATGGACATGATTCAAATGTTTGTGGAACTGACAAGTAGCCAAGTGACATGAGCAGATATTACATTATGCTCCTGCATCAAAAACAAAACAAAGCAAAGCACAAGACATTGAGGGAATAATTTAGGCTGTTCCATAATATAGCAATGAGGAAGACTTCCTACAAATAAAGCACAGAGTATAGTATAAGACTGCTGCTACTACTAGGGAATGCTTAGTTACTACGACTAGTAGTCCATCAGTAGTATAGAAATAGCAGAAGTAATAGTTTTGTCATTATTAGGGAGACTAGTTTAATTTTCCAAGATTCTGTGAGCATATGTATTATACTCCTTGGTAAAATTCAATTTACAAAAAAATATTTTTAGCTTTAATGGTCATCATGCTGCTTAATATATGTATGTTATGTAAAATCAAATTTTTGAGGAGTACTGAGCAGAAAACAAATGTCCTCCAACTGCCAAAGAATTAGAGGGCTACTTAGCTCAGGAATGTTGGTAATAAAGGTTTTGATGATTCTAAGAACTCAATGTTTTCCCCCAGCTATCTAACCCTGCTCATTCATTTTTGACCTCTCAGTGATTTCATGGTATATCAGAGAAATTGCAGATGTCACCTTCTGACTAGGAAGGGATTCACTGTACCTTAAACAAGGAGACGGCGAACTACTTGTGAACACAGGATTCTCAAGTTAGATGGCTCTCCATGTCTCATGTAACTAGAAGACACATAGCATGTGTCTCCTTGACAGGTAATATATCGAAGGCTCACCATACACTGGTGATAGATGGAACTGTCTCTGCAGACAGCCAGTCAGCAGCCTCCAGCAAACAAGCTGGGGATGAAGGATGTGAGACTGAAAAATTAACATGTTGTCTTAGGCTAATGGAAGCTACGCATTTTCCATATGAGGGACAGTGTGCTTGCAACAAATAGGTGGCTTGTTAATGCATGTAAGCTCTTACCTCTAAGAAACCCCTAGTCCAGTGGAGATGTTAAAACATTGCAAATGAATAGCCTACTGTGATGTCCACACACTAAGCTTTTCATTCTATTCAGATCTGAGTTGTATTTGTGAGTCATGAAACATGCGTCATGTACTGTACTAAACATATATGAATTTCATCTTTTATGACATCTTAGTTTAATGATTAAGTGGGTGCTCAAATTTAGCTCTATAGTTTACTACCTTATTTAATTTGAGCTAAGTTAATTCTCTTGCTTAGGTCTCAGTTTTCTTACCTGTATATTGGAGAAAAAGTATTGCTGTTAACTATGCCAAAGAGAAAAGACAATTATGGCTTTAATGTCCCACCAAAAATTTTGTTGAGCTCTCTTCCTCCACCGTCTCCAGAGGGCACGGATGGTGCAAGGAGTGTGACTCTGTGCTCCTCCCTGCCTCCACCGCCTTGGGGCAGCACACTAATGAGAGGAGTCCAAGACTGGTTCCTAAATTGTTCCATCTACTAGGGATGGAGGCAGCTGACAAGAAGAGTCTGAATTTGGTTCCTCTCTTCCTTCATTGACCTAGGACAGCGAAGCTGAAGAGAGAAGTCTGAGATCCATCTTTCCCTTCTGCCACTGGTGGGCTCAGGGCCTGAAACTCTGCAGGAATGCCTGTGACACAGTAGGACCCTGGCTAAGACACACGCAGTGGACAGGCAGAACTTGAGGCCGGGCAATGTTTCATGCAACACTAACAAGACAAGCCAATGGGTGGTAAATTTGGAGAACTGGTGCTGTGCTGAGGGGTAAAGACAGGAAGAATAGAAGTGAATGAGGTAGGGCTGCCCCCTTCTCCTTTCTTATATTTTCTCTGTTTTTCTATCCTAAATGGAGACCTGCTGCAGCCACAGAAAACTAATTCCATTCCCAAATCCACAGATAAAGATCAGAACCAAAGCCCAAAAAAGATCCACTTCCAATTTTGGTCAAAGTACACATTCTGGGACCAGACTTGGACCTACCACAGAGCCACAGACACTGGAGGAATTTCACCACTTTCATTTTTCTTTGTCTGACTGGTTTTTCTTTTGGTATTTGGCTGTATTAGTGTTTTGTTTTGATTTCTTATCTTTTTCTTTTTTATTGTTTACTTTTTTGCTTGTTTGTTTTCCTTTTATTTTCTCCTTCTCTCTGTTCTGTTAAGTCCTTTTTTTCTCTCCTTTTTGGATGTTGTTGTTTTTTATCAGTGTGTGAGGATATTTTAGTTTACTGGTTTTTCTGTTTTTTTTTTCTTTTTTCTCCTTTTCTTTCTCATTTTTCTTTTCTTCTTTTCTTTCTTGTTCACAACTTAAATCTCTCACCTTTTCTGTTTTATTATACTCATCCTCTTCCTCTCTTTAGTTAACTATCTTGCTTGACTTTATGATACTTTCATGTGAGTAAACATTGTCTCTTCCATTTCTGGTCCACTTTAAGACTCCTTAGCCTTCTTCTTAAATCCTTCCCTTACGTGCTGTACAATTAACCAAAACTTTGACAATCATCCTGTACCCTCCAATCTTTCTCCTACTATATTTAACCTCATTCATCCCTCCATCCTACCTCCTATTTTCTCAAACCACCCTCCCCCACACACATACAACAGGGTAAAATCACTCTACGAAGTGGAACATCATTGCACACAAGTTCCTGGTATCAGTTGGATTATATTATATTTCTGTAAACTCCACTTCTAGGGTTATGGATATCAGGCTAATAGTTAGCACAGTTTTTCAGTAACCAGGCTGTACCTGAGTCTTGTTATTGCCAACTGAACTACTTTAATGATGTCATACATACTATAACCAGTTTTTACCCCCTTATGACAATACCACTATGGTAAGGGGTCATAAAAATCATACTAGTCCAGTACCAAAGGAATGGGACTTAAGTCAAATAGAGCCTCCTCAGTGGTAATATATTGAGAAGATAGGTACTTGGGAGAGACATAAAGACCAAAAAACCACCTACATCTATAAGATATCCAGAGGAATAGACACCTCCTAGGAAATTCTTGATCCGAGAGATAAAGCTATCTAACATAAGAAATCTATAGGCATCAACACAGAAAACAAAATAAAATTGAAAATCAAAGAAAAAGAAGTAAAATTCAATTTGTAATGCCCAGCCCACCAGGACAAGTCCAGAGGGTATAGGAAGATAGATAGATAGATAGATAGATAGATAGATAGATAGATAGATAGATAGATAGAGGGAAATGGAAGCCCAGAAATGGAACTCTCTGAAATAACAGCAGTAGAAGTGGAAAACCAGATGGAAGAGGCTACAGAAAAATATAACCTCTAAGATGCAAAAAGATATTAAAAGCACACCCAGGTAAACAAATAGAGGAGCTCAGGAAAGTCATGCAATTCATGAATGCCAAGCATAGATAAATGTAATCAAGGAAACAGATTCAAACAGAATACAGGAGATTGAAAGCTCCACTGAAAGTATGTACAACATATTGAATGAAAGTGAGGATAGAATATCAGATCTAGAAGACAAGAATGTGACTAGTGACCAAGAAAAGAAAGATAACTTAAATATAGCAAGAGACCACACAAAAAAAATCAATCTAGCAGCTATAAGATGAAGCAAAAAAGAACAACACAAGGTATACTTTTGAGAAAAGCTGGAGACAGTACAAAATTCATTAAAACTTCCTTCACAGAAATAATGCCCAAAAACTTCCTAAATAATGCCCGGAAACTTCCCAAAAATTTATTTGTATGTCAAAAGAATTTGACATATAAATAAATGAAACACATAGAACTCAAGATAGCTATGACCAAAAGAAATCTACACTAAGGCATTTAATAATAAAGATTTCACCTGGCATGGTGGCACATGCCTATAATCCTAGCACTCGGGAGGCTGTGGCAGGGGGACCATTGCAAGTTCAAGACCAGCCTGAGCTATGAAGTGAGCACAAGGCCAGCTTGAACTGCATAGTGAAACCCTGTCTCAAAAAATCACAAAAATTAATATTCAGGATTTTAGAAATTCAACACAAATAAAAAAATATTAAAAGCAGCTACCAAAAAAGAAACATACCACCTATAAAGGAAAGCCCATAAGAACCACAGCAGACTTCTCAACACAAACCATCTTAATGAAGAATGATATATTCATGACAAAGAACAACTGAAGAAATTTATGTCACTAAACTAGTTCTAGACTATGCTCTGAAGGATATGTTAGAAAGAGATAACAAAGACCACAAACACATGAACACCAATAGAATGAAGTCACCAGACAGTGTAAGCAATTAAACAGTGGAGAAAGAGAACAAACCACAGAAAAACTACATAAAAAAGAAAAGGAAATATGCATCAGTTATAACCATAAGCATAAATGGTCTCAACTCACCAATCATAAGAAACAGGCTGGCAGCATGGATCAAGAAACAAAATCCAACAATATGTTGAATTCAAGAAACACATTCAACTGAAAAAGAAATTCATAAACTAACAGTCAAAGGTTGGAAAACAATTCTCCATGCCACAGGAACACAGAAAAAAGCAGTGTAGCTATTCTACTTACAGACATTGCAAACTTCAAGCTAAAATTGATAAAAAAAAAAATAAACAAAGAAGATCATTATTTCCTTCTAAGGGAAAATTCCAACACTTAGAGATAGTAATCATAAATATGCATGCACCAAACACAAATTCAACCAACTACATAAAACAAATATTGACAGATGTGAAAACCAATAACCACTAACACAACTGTAGTAAGGGATACTGATACCCTAGTCTCACATAGAGATCAACTATATAAAAACTCAACAAAGAAATGTAAGAATTAAACCAGGCTACAAAGTGAGCACAAGGCCAGCCTCAACTGAATAGTGAACCCTGTCTCAAAAAAATAATAATCAAGATTTCAGAAATTCAGCACATGAAAAAGATATTAAAAGCAGCTAGCAAAAAGAAACATACTACCTATGAAAGAAAGTCCATCAGAAACACAGTACACTTCTCAACACAAACCCTCAAATCAAGGAGAGCTTGATAGATGTCCACAGAGTTTTCCACCACCCAAAAACAGAATACACATCCTTCTCAGGTGCACATGGGACATTTTCTAAAACAAACCATATATTAGCTGACAAAACATGTTTAAGTAAATGCAGAAGAACTGAAGTCATCTCATACATACTATCTGACCAAAGCACCATGAAACTGGAAATCAATGACAAAGGAAATCACAAAAAACTACATTAGCACATGGAAATTAAACAACAGTCTTATGAACAACCAATGAGTCACAGAGGAAATTAAAGAAGAAATTAAACAGCATATACAATGAAATGACAATGCTGATAAAACATACCAAAATTTATAAGGCTAAATGAAAGCAGTTTATAGTATGAACTCACACATCAGGAAAACAGAATGAGCTCAAATAAATTATTTAATATTGAACCTCAAACTACTATAAAAAGAAAAACAAATCAAACCCAAAGCTCATATAAGGGAGTTGGCTCCTTGACAGAATACATAAAATTGATAAAGCATTAGCCAATATCATCAAGTGGCACAATTTATAATAACTAAATCTTGGAAACAACTCAAATGTCCATCAACTGAGGAATGGGTAAAAAAGATGTGGTATTTTTATACAATGGAGTGCTACTCAGAAGTAATGGAGGGTAAACTGAAGACTTTTATAGGTAAATGGATGCAACTTGAGATCATATTCATAAGGGAAATAAATCAGATCCACATGTGTAAACATCATATTGACTCACTAGTATGAGAAACTGAATGAGTAAATAAGGTGCAAAAGGTACAATAGATACTGTGAATTAGGAAGAAACTGCTCAAAAGAAAAGATAAACTGTGATTTTAAAAGGAAGGAAGGGAAAAAGCAAAAACACATATATATATACACACAAAATAGTTAAGATAGTTATAGTTTCTTTTAGTTCATTGAAAAGAAATGCTTATGCTGCTATTGTTTAGGTAAGATATCATGTATATCTTGTATTCAGAATACCTACTACAAAGACAACAATATGCAATGCAGTCATTATTGTGACTGCCCTACTAACCTGTTTTGAAACTGTTTTATTATTGTTTTTAATTTTTATTCCCTTTTAAAAATCATGTTGATATTTAATGCACATTGTGAAATATTAAGAGAATAAACACTTACTGTGACTATGTTATTTTCTTTTAAAAGAAAAAGAGAGAGTTGAGACAGGATACTAAGTCCTTCTTGCCATGCAATAAACTGTGTCTCCTTGATGTTGTTTAAATAGTTCCCACTATCAAAATGAACCTTACTAGGTGTGACCACCTGAATTTGGACTTGCCATTCTTCAGAACTATGAGTTAAATAAGCCTTTACTCTTTATAAAATATTTAATTTGTGATATTCCATTATAGCAATAGAAAGCAGACTAAGACAGATCTGCTGCACAAAACTGGGTTCAGATGTTGATGCTGAAATTCTCTTCTCTCTCTTTCTCTGTAATACATACACATACATACTCACAGACATATATGTACACACAAAATATGAAACATGGATTATACAACATGAGTCTTAGAATATCAGAGTAGCATTTCCAAGATGGTCCCAAAAGGACTGGAGATTGAGGAAATGAGTTGGCTTGGAGTCATCACAGTAGCTTCTGGGCAGGACTGAGTGAGGGTCCCATGGTTTTAACTTTCTACAAACACCACAGAAGGAAACATTCAGTTCATACAAGGGTGACACTGCAAGTGATGACCAGTTTAAAAGCTCTGAAAGGATAATGTTTATTTTTTCATGCAGTGTCAGGTGCCAGTCTGTTGTTCAACTTGTGTTGTCTACATATTGACAGAGACAAAATAATCTGCATTTTACAAGAATACTGAGGCTCAGAGAGTGCTGTGAGTAAGGCTACACAACTGATAAACAGTTTAAAAACAGATATTATAATTCCTAAACATGGGGCTTTTAGTTATACTGCAAACAAATGCATCCCAGAGCCCCAGCCCCAGCATTTTCCATACAGAAGAGAAAAAAATTCTGAAAATAGTTTTCATTAACAGTGGGTACTTTACAGGATAAACTTTAAATCAGCATGCTGCTTATGTTCTGGTAGTTTCAGTTAGAATTGAGTGACTCACGGTTGCATTATTCAGTAACTAAATATGTTTAGCAGGAAGATAAAGTTCAATTTCAGAGCAATAACCAATTTAACTATAAGCATATTCCATATGGGATCAGCAACATAGCATCCTATCTTGTGCTATCCTTTTCTAAATTTCTTTTACAGATGAAGATGTTACTCTTTGGAACAATTAGTGCTGACTCTTAAGTACTATGCAGTAAAACTTACAGGCAGTGAAATTCATGTACTTCTAGATACATTCATTTTAGATGACCGTGTAGACAGCACATCTACGCTTGCATGCACCATAAGTAAGTGGGGCTGCTTTTAATCCAGGGAGCTACTTACATACCCGCCTGTGGTAATTGTAGAATCACACCACTTTTCTCAAAAGGCAAATGAGTGGTTCTTTTTTTTACCTTTTCAAGGGAATAGTGTCATACATTTTGCAATATCTGGAAAAGTTATTTTGGGGTGGAAGAAAATGGTGAATTAAATGCAAATACTCACACTTTGTTGAGATTATTCCATTTTAACATAGAGTACTTTCCTAGCCTGGAGTAAAAACCCCCTTTGAAAGAAATACATGAATAAAGCCAACTTGGCATCAAAAATCATTTTGTAGTTTTTTCTTGACTGCAAGAAGCTTAGGCTTGCAGTAACAAAATAATGGGTTGGGGAAGAAAGAGAGAGGGAGAAGAAGAGAGAGTCAGAGGCAGAGGGAGAGGGAAAAGGAGAGGAAGAGAGAGAGAGAACCATGCTTTTATTCTTTTCTTTAACTGCTGTCTCCTAATTGCAGGAAAAATTAGTGTGCAGTCTGCATTTTCTGGCATTTTGTTCTGCTAAAACTATAGAAGGAAATTGGATGAGAAGAAAAAACTTCAGGAAGCATTGCTAAGTGCAAAATACCTGTGAATGAGTACACTGCAAGGTTTAGAATCTAAGTGGTGAAGATTAGAGCTGTAACTCTACCAGCACCTCTGCTTAAAAATGCTAGCTCACTGTAACCTGACTTTTAAGAACACTAATGCGCTACCCTTATCTTTGCATATGTTTCTCCCTCTGCCTCCTTCATGCCTCACTCCATCACATTTGTTTTTCCATTTCTCTGTCTCAATCTTCTTGTCAATCTTATGGATTTGTATCCACTCTGCAAGATTCATCTCAATAATCACCACTTCAAGAAAACCTTCACTATGGTGATTTGTGTGGCTAGCTATATATTTTCTCACTCTCTCCCATAAGATGGTATATTATTTAGCTTTAAAATACAAGATACTTGGATGTTCAACAATATGCAACAATGTAGAGAACATTACAAGACAGAAAAAGTAGCATACAATCAGATTTATATGTGAAATCTTAAAAATGTCAAATACAAAGTAGAACAGTAGTTTTATATGGTTTTAAAATAAATCATAGTAGCATTAATTAAATCAGTTTTCAAAGTGAAGACTTTTTTTTCCTTAGGACTTTTTTTGCATTTTTAAAAACTAAGGACTTTCATGTGACTTTCATGTGTTATATTATCAACATGTAACATATTGGCAATGCAAACTGAGAGGATACAAGTTTATGTAGACACTCCCCAACTAACAATGCTTTAACTTATGATGTTTTGCTTTCACAATGATGGGAAAATCATATAAAACAGTAGAAACTATACAGCAAAGTTTGATTGTTCATTTTTCCCCAAGCTGCAATGTATAGGATGATGCTTTATCTCAATTGTGGACAGTGGCAGTGAGCTATGACTCTCAGTCAGCCACAAAATCATGAGTGCGTGCAGCCAAGATTGTGCTATGATTCAGTAAGACAGGTGTATTAGATGCATCTATGGTTTCATTGGCATGCAACTTCATCCCAAGCTGATGTGCATCTGTACAAGCACCCCCAGCCACACAGCATTCTCAATTAGCGTAATCTCCAGACACTCCACTATATATCACTGAAAGAAATAGATTGAAAGAAGCAAATCATGTCTTCATAGTAAGAAGCTATTACTTTAAATGAAATAGTTTCATGAATCCCTGGGGAAAGAATAATGAGGAAACTCAGGGATCTCTGAACTATACTTTGAAAAACTTTGTATTAAATAAATTTTTCTAACATTGGTTAATGCTAGAGCACTGTGAAAAAGTGAAGCAATTAAACAAAGGGGCTTTGGAATTGATCTTTCTGAGATTCATCTCCCCACTCTACCACTTATTTGCTGTGTAACTTTGAGTTCCCATGTACTCATATGTTGAACAGGGTTAAAATGGCACCTGGTTGTTAGCAATGACTTTTCTATTAGATACCTAGAACTGGATAGTTTTACTGTTATAATAATAGCTAATCATTTCATTAAAACTCATAAGTACCTCATTGGGCATGTAATATAATCTTCAGATATTATCTCCTTTGTTCAAATTTACTATATGCATCTAGAAAAGTACATAAATAATAGGAACAGCCCACATATGAATGTTTTAATGAGTCCGATGAACTTTAATGCAAAGTTGCTTGGTTGTTGAATGGTTCTGTTGCTAGTATTAATAGCAAATATAATCACATAGTAATAACAACATAAGAAAAGAGGGGAAATGTTGTTGTGAGAACATTAGAGCTCTTTTTGTTTACTTTTGACAAATGCAGACTACTTTTATTTTAAACTAGGAATGTTTTTAGACTCGCCTTCAGATTGCCTAAATTCTTTTCAGGAGAGAATTCCACAGATAACTTCTAGAATAGTGGCATGAGGAACAATGCAGACACTTTCAATGGGGAAGCAATCATACATAGTGAAGAATTATATGTAAGGAAATTTAAATCTTTGAAAAGTTAAACACCATACAATGACCAGTGGAGAAGCACTGAATTAAGAAAAATCTACTAAAACATAACAGTGGACATACAATCCAGCCTGGGCTCCCCACTCAGTGACACGGGGGCTTCACTTTGTTGAATGCAGTTAAGAACGCAGGACTCCCTCATCACAGCCTCTCAGTTGAGGTCATCATATCTCCCTGGGAGCTCCATCCTACCAGTGTTTCTGATCTCCACAACTCAGTACTACAGGATCTGTGTTTTATACAAGGTGAGAGTTCTCTCCCTACACTCATAGGTGGAAGTATGACCTGTTGTGACAAACTTAAAACACAGTAGCACAAAGTGCCTTCACTGTCAGTTGCTGTAAGGTAAAAATTATACATTAGAACAGACAGGTTAAGATCAGAAGCAGTTCATCATATAACTGCTTTACTTATGAAGTAAGGGTATCATGTCATAAAAACTGGGGCACTGTCTCTTCCCCCAACTTGAGAGCAGTAGTACAGAGGTTTGGTTAGGAGGCAAGATAAGCCATCAAAATAGACTACAGGCTGTAAAAAATTAATTCTCCAAAAGTACTGACTTTATTTGAAACAAACTGTGGAAAAGTTCAAGCCTAAGGGCCCCATTGAGATGATATGATAAGTAATAAAGTGAAAACTGGTAGCTCCTGGAGAATGAAAAGTGAAACTAAATCAGTAAGAAGTGTACAGATAAAAGTAGGAAAAGCTTCAGGAAGAAAAATTTTCCTGAGCATAAACATGAAAATATGGACTCAAACAGGACCCCACAAATGGTCTAAATTTAAACGATTCCCATTGTGAAGCAATTTATGTTATCAGGGACCATTAAAAACAAAAGGAATCAAAACAAAAAAGAATCCATTGACAATTAATGAAGGCTAACATTATTTTGTGATTCAAACTAATGGAAATAGCTTAACAGAGAAATTAGGAAAAAAGTCACAGAGAAACACTGATAAGACTTTTGCCTTTTTAGGAGACTGCCAAAATGTTCAACACTGTTAAAGATAACATAAGAAAATGAAAATTGTGTGGAAATAGAAGAGTAAATTAGCCCTGTGAAGTCACTAAACAAGCAAAAAACAACAAAAAATCAACAACATAGACAAATTAATAATTAACAAGCAGAGTAGCTACAATATATTATGTAAAATATTCAGGTTTTATCAAAATCTTTATGGAACAAACAAAAAGATAACCCCCTAAATGAAAGGTCAACAGAAACTGCTTTTCAGAATGCCCACATATCAGATTTAGAAAAATTTAAAGATAGCCATTATCAATATAGTCTAATAACCAAGAGAAATTATTTCCAAGGAATCAAGAACAGTATGATAACATTGTCTCATCAAATAGATTATTTAATAAAGATAGAGGTTATAATAAAAAATGGAAAATATGTGGTTTTAAAGACAGATAAAATGAAGATAAAAAGAATTTACTGGAAATATGCAGCAGTAGATTTAATAGATAAAATGATGAATAAGGTTGAATGAAGGTACTACACAAATGAAAAACAGAGGAAAATGAATAAAAAATAATGAATGACACTCAGAGTAACTCTTACCAGCCCAAAGACCATGGATGTTTAAAAAATAGCTAGAGAAAGGAAAAAAGAGAAAACATATTTGAAAACATGGTTTAAAGCTTCCTAAATTTATAGAAAAATATTTATTTGGTATTAAGCATTAGATGTAGAACCCCTCCCTTTCCCAAACAGCTCATGTGTCCAGAAGCATAATATTTAGAAAGTGATTGCATCAGAGAGGCACTAATACATCCATAGTTGAACGTGCTGTTAGGAAGGAGGAGTGATTAGGGAGTGGGTTTCTGAGGGAATAACCTGGAGAATATATAATCATCCCCATGTTCTCTCTTTATTGCTTTCTAACCCCCACGATGTGAGCAGCTTTCCTCTGTCAGATCCTTCACTAGGCTCTTCCTTGGACCAAGACAATTATGCACCAAATTCTCTAAAACCGTGAACTGAAGTAAAACTCTATCTGCTTTTAAGTTATGTGTACCAAGTATTGTGCCTCAGAGGCAAGGAAAATGCCAAAGACAAATTTATGTTCTAAGAGTAGGATTCTTCATGTGATTATACATGGCCATGTGGCTTATAATTTTTAGAAGTAGTTATTAGCAAAGTTTTGAAAAATTCAGAGATCTTGACTAGATATGACCTAGAATAATATAAACTGAGTCTTATGAGAGACTCTAATCAGAGCTCAGAAGACCAGAATCCTGAGAGGAATGCAGACAGTAACACGCAGACTAAGGAGGTTTCAGGTGGGAACAAGGACTCCATTGATAGTTGGACTACAGTCATCTGGATTATATGATGGCAGAAAATTTTCTATGTTTTGCCCATTTCCTAAAACTGTATGGAAGACTATGATAAGGGAAAGAGCACCAAGTAATCCAGAGGAGAAAATTTCAAGGCAAACCAAATTTGGGGCTGTGGGCTTCTGGATGCATTTAGCTAGATTTAAAGTGAGAATCAGGAGCATAAAGTATATTTTAGAAATTTGGAGTTTTGCCAGAAGTAAAGTAGCTGCAAAGTTGGGGTAAAGAAGCATACGGCTGCTGACAACATAAGCACTAAAAAGAAGCCAGGTATGTTGAAGCAGAACAATAGGAAAGATGGCTGAGGGCCTCTCATGAGTCAGCTCCACCTCACCCTTCTCAGGCTCAAAGGAACAAGAGTGAAACACTTTACATCAAAAAAGTTTTCAGGGAGCCCAATTCATTTAGGGTCAAAAAGGAATGTGTTTTCAAGAGTTTAGCCATTTCGGCACTCTGAGCCCTCTGCAGATATTATATAAGAGGTCTAGTTACTGTTGAGCTAGTGGCAGACTTAGCCAATACCCACAGTCTTACAGGCATGAGAATATAAGATATAGGCTGAGGGAGAATTCCACTGAGATTTCATAAGAAGGCCTGAAAACCCCGGGAAGCTGGAAATGCCAGCAACGTGGAATGTCTGCTGAGGAAAACCACAGTCACAGCAAGAGGGAGCCCACGTGGGTTTCAACCACCAGTGCCATAAAGACAGGATGTCCCAAGCCATTTGGAGCTCCATTTCATCACAACTTGACTCAGACACAGGGTCATGATTTAATGTTTGGCCTGCCAAGATTCTGTCTTGCTTTTGTCCCTTTCCTTTCGATTTCCTTATGTCTCTCTGGAATTGGAAATTTTACCCTGTTACACTCTATGTCTACAGCATTTAACTTTCTTTCCCATTTTTACAGGGCTCTGAGCTAACAGTTTGCCTTCAGTCTTAGAGGAGACTTTGGACTTGGGCTTTTCAACAGGGCTAGAACTTGACTAACTCTTAGAGATGGACCAAATACACTTTGCATAACAAGATAAACATGGGTCTTTTTAGGGACAGAGGTGAAATGTTATGGTTTAGATTTAGAATGTCCCTCCCAGTGGGACACGTAGAAGGTGCTATGCAAATAGGGAAACTACGCTTATCTCCGATTAATCCACTGATAGATCCATAGGCGAATATGTTGGTAAAAGTTACGGCCTGGTAAGAAAAGGCAAGTTACTAGTGATATGCAAAGGAGGGGTATAACTTCTCAACTCTTCCTTTCTACCATACCTATCCTGGTTTGAAGCCAGCTGATTATAGACTCTAGAAACTATGATTAAAATAAACCTCTTCTTTGCATTGTAGGTGCCTAATATTGTGTTTCAGTGATAAGGAAAGTGACTAAAATGGTTGCACATCACATACTCCTAATATGAGGCACACACGAAGAGATACCCACTTGTATACATTGTAATAAAAATGTTAAAATATAACAATGAGCTTAACCAAGCAAGAGAAAACCAAGTCATCATAGATAGTAAAGTTCCAGTATTATTAACAGATGATTACTTAGCAAAATAATGGATGATAAGGGGGGATGGAAAGATGTATTCAAAGTCTTTCAACTAGCGCGAAAGGTTCCAGTTGCGTTCAGAAAAACTCTCTTTTGTAAGTTCAGGCAAACTGAAGACATTCAGAGGCAGATGTAAACAGATATTTGCATTAGAATAGCTGCTAAAAGAAGATACTCAGAATGAAGGCATGTAACCTCAGAAAATATTTCATGAAAAAACAGAGTACCTGTAACATAATTATGCAATCATAAAAGAGAGTATACATTCATATTTCATCTCCTTTCTCCCCCAATTTAAAATGAAATCACATCCAACAGTAAGCATAGACTTTTTTATTGTGGCTATAATAAATAGAGAAGCAATGTATTTAACAATAATACCACAAAGGAGAATAGCATCAGAGCTGTACTAAACAAAGAAATGATGCCAGATGGCAACTCAAAGAAAACAGAATAAATCACAAAAATTAGAAGTGGTAAACAAGGTTAGAATAAAAATTA
Organism: Hydrochoerus hydrochaeris; assembly: GCA_004027455.1. Lineage (NCBI taxonomy): Eukaryota > Metazoa > Chordata > Mammalia > Rodentia > Hydrochaeridae > Hydrochoerus > Hydrochoerus hydrochaeris. Next base: position 400,979 of record PVLA01000062.1, read on the forward strand.
TGCTTTCTTTTTTTCCATATCTTAGCATTTTTAACAGCCAAAGTTAAATAAAATAATAATTATAGTGCTGTAATATCGGGCATATATCACCTGTAAATGTAATACATTTAAGAGTAATAGAGCAAAATGAGTGTAAAAGATAATAGAGCTATAAAATCAACATTTCTACATGTCACTGGACTTAAATTATTTGTACTCAGAAGTTGATTCTAGTATGTTAAGATGTATAATGTTGTAAATCCTTATAGCAATGACAAAATAGTGAAAAAATAATGAAATTAAAATGATATACATTCAATTCAAAAGAAAACAGTAGTGAAAGAACAAGAACGAAAATAAGATAGAAAAAATAGAAAGCTAAGTGGCATACATTAATCCATAAAAACATTAAAAGTGAATGAAATAGAGATTTCCATATATATTAGAAAAACATAGCTCAACTATATGCTGTCTGCAGGATACACATAAACATTTTATATTCAAAGACAAGACTAGATTGAAAATGAAAGGGTAAAAAATTTCTTTCAAAAACCAAACATTCAAGTAAGCTTGAGTGGCTATATTAATAGATTTAAAAGAAAAACAGTCCTAGAGAGAGACAGTGATTTTGTGTTTTGAAGGGTCAATCAATCAGGAACATACAATAGTTACAAATATGTACATTTGCACCTAAAATAGAAACTGATAGAATTTAGCTACAGTAGTTGAAGATTTTAATATTCCACATTCAGCAAATGCAAGTAGGTAGATCCAAAGCAATAGAACATTTTAACAATACTATAAACCAACTAGACCTAAAAGACTTCTGTGTAGCACTCAAGAGAAGCAGAAAATACTTTCTCCTCAAGTGAAAATATAACATTTTCTAACACGGACCATATGGCAGGACTTAACTAGGTTTCAATAAATTAAAAAAAAAAGAAATTAAAGTATATTTTCCAAATGAACTGGATCAAAAATCACAAAGTGAAAAACATGATCCAACTAGAACCTATTTGCTAATCAGATACTTGACAAGTACCTTGAATCTAGAAAATATAAAGACCACTTACAATTCAAAATGAAAGAGAACACACTATAAAATAGACAGATAGATATTCAGATAGCCAGTAAGTTCCTAAAACAATGCTCAAAATCATTAGCAATCAGGAAAATGCAAATCAAAACCACAATGATATATCATTTCATGTACACCAGAATGGTTATAATAAAAAGTAGATAATACCAAGTGACAAGAATGTGGAGAATTTGGGACTTTTATACATTGGATATTTTATACATAACAGAAATGTAAAATGGCATAGTTACTTTGGAAAACAGAAAAGAGTTTAATTATAAAATTATTACATCATTTAACCATTCCATTCTAGGCATATACCCAAAATAAGTAAAATAATAACCGGAGGGAAAATAACACACATGCTCATGAAGAGACAAACTAATACATGAAATGTGTACATTCACACAAAGGAATATTGTTTGATTACTAGAAGGAATGAAGCACTTATACATGAAACAACACAAATTAAACTTGAAAACATGAAAGTAAAAGAGACTGGTAACAAAAACTGTGTGTCCAATAACTATATTTAACAATATGTCAGGAACAGACAAATCTATGGAACCAGACAATAGACTAGTATCTATCTGCAGGGAATCTGAGTGTCTGTTAGGTCAGTGCAAATAACAGCTGATGGATGTAAAGATTTTTTAGGGTAACAAAAATTTCTAAAAGTAGATGTTGATAGTTGTCACACAACACTGTGACTATAGACAGGAAAATCTGTCTATACATCTTTGCCCAAGCTATTTTCTTATTACTGAATGCCAGAAATGTAAATGATGAAAAAATAAAGTTTGATAAAATTACTCAAGGTAATGAATCATAAGACTCCTCCATTTACTAAAAAATACAAACTATCATAAAAATAGAAACTATAGGTCTTTTGGACCAGAATCATTTATATGAATCTGTGCCATCTCTTTCTTCACACTATGTTTGTGCATGGTTGCCTAAACAATGTGCCTACATTTCTAATATTCTGAATTACATTTTCTTCAATTGTAATAAGATAGCCATTGTTTTAGTCAGGGGTTGTGAGGAGAACAACCAGAATCAGGACACAGAATTTATAATATTATTTTATGGTGGTCACCTAAAGTTAACACAAGAAAATGCAGGAAATCTGTGCACAACACTAAAAACCCAGAATATTCAATTGAGGGCCTAGATCCCACAGCAACGTCCTGTATGGGTCCAGATGAGGACCTAGAGCCCATGACAATGCCTCCCACGAGTCCAACCGGAGGTCTCAGCCCACAAGAAGGACTCATTGCAGTCTCTTTTGCAGATCTGTGCTGGGAAGGCCCAAAGGCCAGTGGTGGACATTAGAAAGTCTATGCTAGCGGAGTGAAAGAGCTGTGCTTGAGGTTGAGGGTTCTACACTGGAGCCAAGAAGTCATGTTCAAAATAAGGATCACAGCTTCCCTGAAAAGTACCACAGCCATCCTCAGAGACATGGAGGTCCCGAGCTCCTCCGATGACAATGGTCCAACTCACGCTGGGGAAGCTTGTCATGACTAGCTCCTCCAGGAGAACCAACGGCTCACACACCAACACTTAGACCCACAACACCTTGCTCTTCTTCACGCTTCTGTCTCTGCTGGCAACTTTCCTCAGGTGAATCATCTGCGCTCAGCACCATGCTGATTTAATTAAGCTGGTGTTAAGTTGACCACCAGTTTTTAATCCCTAAGAGACATAGTTTAAAATCTATCATTGGAGGTGGAGTGTACATTGGTTTTGGACTGTACATTTCAATGGCGCTACGAACATTCTTGCCCCTGAATTCTCTTTTAAAATCAGCACTGAAGATACTTCAGAAACAGGAATGCACCTCAGTTAAACATGGGTCCATTTGCCTCAGACTGAAGTGGTTTGTGTCTCTTATTCCAGGTATTATTGATAGTTCCTTCCTTCATTGCACAAAACATTTCAGTTTAGAAACTAACTTATGTCATCCCATAAATCCATAACACTGAATGCCCCACTTTCTTCTCTTGTACTATTGTTTGTCATACTAGAACTGGGTTCTATACCTAGAAAATCATTACACATCATTGAAGATCACCTGTCCTTTACTGTCTCCTTTAGACTATAAAAGATCTAATCATTTCCTATGTGCATCCATGTTTCATTTTAAAAATGAAAGTCTAAGGCAGTCAGGTTTTTCCCACCATGCTGAACAACATTCTGGGACTTTCTTCATTTTTGCACTTGATACATTGTATAATGCATGTCACACAAAGAACACCCAAATCAATGAATATTTACTATTGTGCTTTCTACCACCACATCTAATCTTAAATCTAATTAAATATGCAATAGTAAACTATCTAAATTTATCAGAAAATGCTACTAATATACAGCGTCTGATTACTCTTTAAAGTAACCCCATCTACACACACATGAAGTTCACCTCCTTTTCCCATATCTAATCAATCAATCAATAAATAAAACACATTCATAAGGTTTGTCAAAGTACTAATTCCCACAGGACAGTTTTGCTTTTCTATTTCATTTACCTAAGCAAGTGCAGAGGCTTTTGACCCAATTTAACATAGATAAATGACCCATGATGTGAAATTTCCCAACAGTTTAATAATGCATTTTACTCAAAGTGACACTTGCTTCCAGCTGCCTTTAAGTGCTTTGGAGGTGTTACATGTCTCTTTCAAATGATGGATGGTGAGAAGGCTGGTCTGCCTGAAATAGCCGCCATCCACCTTCCCTAGGGGAAAAGTGAGGAAATCCTCTTTCAGTTGCTACAGCAGATTCAGAGGATGTGAGATTTAATTCAGCTGGTGCATTTTCTGATGTTATTTATGGTTATAGCCATAAAGGAAGCTTTTTGTACTCTGTATAATATTCCTTTTCTTCCTATTATACATTTAAAAGGCTTTATTGATTTTCTTCTATAAAACATAAAGAGCAAAAATATTTTTGTGGATTGTTTAAAATGCTTTCATAGCTCAAAACATAATTTAACTGAAACAAAATTGGTTTGTGTGAGTTTAAAATCATATGACATGAAAATGTTTATCTTCTTTTTGTTAAAATCAAAATATCCCAAAAACTTGTCTATTATGTTTAGTAGTTCACTTAGAAAAAACTGAAAGATAATGAACTTCTATTGTCTGACTTGAGCTTCTGTTGTCTAACTTTTTTTGCAGCTACATTCCATATTTTATTGAAACAATATGTGTTTTATGGTAGACATTAAGAATAAAGATTTCTGCTACTGTATCTGATCACATAATCTTTTCCTGACATATCTATAACACTTTACAACAAACTATTGAAAACTATTTTGAACTTCTTTTTACTCTATAAGTTTATTCATAGTGTGATTATGGTAATGACTTTGGCAGACATTTCCTACTTTAGTAGTCAGTAAATTATGACATAGAATACTGGTATAATCATTTACTGAATTCAACATACCCAAATAATTACATATACCTTATAAGTATACATATAAGTTTTTTAGGAATACCAAATGAAATGGAGAAACACTGACTAAGGATATGCTATCTAGAAGCCAATATCTTTTGAATTTCCAAACTAAACTGCTGACATCCAAAACAGATTGAGCTTTATTCTATAGAATCTGTCTTTACAACACTGAGCAGAAATTTTACAAACACAGTTTGAATTTCTTCATATGCAAAATACATATGTATACATACATAGGGACACATGACTAAAATCAGATAGCAGAGGGTAATGGATGGATGTTTATATTCTCCAAGATGATTATACTGATAGCTCTAAATTTCAGATTCCAAAGCTAAACCAGTTCTGACAAATGATCAATGTTTAATCATTAAATTTCTTCCAGGTGACTCAGTGGTAACCCACCTTCATTCCCATCCTTACTTTATCTGTGGGGTGTCCCTTATATATGTGAATTAGAGTGGTTCTGACAATTTCTCCAAATTTTCTCATGCTCTATTTGCTTTCCCAGTGCTGGACAAGATGGGCTGATCCAACACCTCCAATTTAGCTCTTGTATTATGAGATTCAGTGTGTGGTTGACAGGCTCAAGGCAAGAAGTTCGTGGTGAAAGGGAATGTTGGAACAAAGCGGCTCAGTTCACATCAGTTAGAAAGTACAGCAGGACAGTGCCAGAGAGTAACTGCTGATGGCCTAATATGGTACCCTAGGCCAGGTCTCTATGGCCCACCGAGACACACCCAGGAGGTGGTTTACTAATCAGCTAGGCTTTCTCAGTCCTGACACATCAAGATTAATAGCCACCATCTATGCCTTGTCAACTTCACACCCCAATGTGCCTTAAACCACATTTGATCTCTACATAAACACAATGGCTAATTCAAAATTCCACCTACCATCATAACACTATCCATGTAAACTGGAAACGCAATAATCCACTGCAAAACTCTCATTTCCAGAATTTTTTTTATTTAAAGACAAAAAAAGGTAAAAATATTACAGAATTTGAAGAAAAGAAGATAAACAGTAAGAAATCACTAGTTGATAAATTACATATTGTTCTTTTAGAAATAGTTTTTCAAGTTATGAAATTAAAGCACACAAAGTGGACAATCAAGCAGTGAGAGTGCAAACAGATCTGTTCAACAATCCAACAAGAACCTAGAAATATGGTCATCAATCCCACACACCTAAACATACATGCAGCTATATCTTTTATAGCGCTTCCTATTTCCTCTTTTTTTTACCATAGCAATTATACATTTTTAAAATTGTATTTGAAGAGAAGGAAAAAAAGCAAAACAGAAAAAAGGGTAGCAACAATACAAAATTCTAAAAGAAAAAAAAGGAAAATGAGAAAAAACCCCACTAAGAAATCAGTAGTTTATAAATTACATACTGTCATCCTGGATGTAGTTGTTCAAATTACAAAGTTAAAGGGTACATAGTAAATATTCAGACAGCCAGATTACAAACAGTTCTGCTCAAAGATCCAACAAAGATTCAGCAATATGGTCATCTATTTTACACACTCAAACATACATGCAGTTATATCCCTTAGAGCACTTTCTTTTCCTCTCTTTTTTACAATAGCAATTACACATTTTGGTTTTATTACACTTGTAGTTCTTATTTACTTTTTACACTAGAGACTCAATATGATATTTATAATATGATTCTTATTTGTTTCACTAAGGAGGATAGTCTCAAGTTGTCTCCATTTACCTATGAAGGTCTCAAGATCATCCTTTTTTATAACTGAGTAATAAAAATGCCACATCTTTTCCATCCACTCTGCAGTTGATGGGCATCTTGGTTGTTTCCAGGATTTAGCTATCACAAATTGTGCAGCTATGAACACATATATCACTGTGATATGAACTTTTCAGTTTTTCTGGGAAAATACCCAAGAGGGGAATAGCTGGATTGAATGGGGCTTCCAATTCTTCTGAGAATTCTCCATATGGGTTTCTATAGTGGTTGCACCAGTCTACATTCCCACCAACAGTGGAGCAGTGTTCCTTTTTCCCCATACCCTCACCAACATTTGTTATCAGTTGATTTCTTGATGGCAGCTATTCTTTCCAGAGTGAGGTGAAATCTCAAAGTTGTTTTAATTTGCATGTCTCGAATGACCAGTGTGGTGAACATTTCTTCATGTATTTATTTGCCATTTGTATATCTTTTGCTGAGAACTGTGTGTTCATCTCAGATGCCCATTTTTGGAGAGGGTCTTTGAATTTGGGGGGCTTGATGTTTTTCAATTCTTTATATGTTCTGGACACAAGTCCTTTGTCTGAGGGGTTGCTGGTTAAAATTCTTTCCCACTCTGTGGGTTTTCTTTTCACTCTGTTGTTGATTTCCTTTGAAGTGCAGAAACTTTTCAATAATTTTTGATTCTTTGAAGTGTTTCCCATGCAGTTTGTGTTTTGTTCATGAATTCTCTGCCTACCCCTATGTCTCTAAGACTTCTACCTAAATTGTCTTCCAGTAGATTCAGTGTTTCTGTTTTAATATTTAGGTCTTTGATCCATTTAGACTTTAGTTTTGTGCATGATGATATGCATGGATTGAATTTCAGTCTTTGGCATGTGGAGAGCCAATTTTTCCAACGCCATTTATTAAAGAGACTATCCTTCTTCCAGTGGATATATTTAGTCCCTTTGTCAAATATCAGGTGGCTGAGTGTCTTTGTAGTTGTGCCTGCGTCTTCTAATCTGTTCCATTGATCCTCAGGTCTATTTCTTTGCCAGTACCAAGCTGATTTTATTACTGTGGCTTTATAGTACTGTTTCAAGTCAGGAATTGAGATGTCTCCTGCCTTGCTTTTGTTGTCTAGAATTGCCTTTGCTATTCTAGGTTTCTTCTGTTTCCAAATGAATTTTAGTGGTGTTTTATTTACATCTGTGATGTATGTCAATGGTATTTTGATCAGGATTGCGTTAAATCTGTATAACAGTTTTGGGAGTATGGCCATTTTCACAATGTTGGTTCTCTCTAACCAAGAGCAAGGAATGTCCTTCCATTTTCTTATATCATCTTCAATCTCCTTTTTCAGTGTAGTATAATTTTCAGCATATAGGTCTTTTACATTTTTAGTTAGGTTGATTCCTAAGTATTTCATTTTTTTACATGTTATTGTAAAGGGCGATGTTTCCATAATTTCTCTCTCATTGAATTTTTTGTTTGTGTACAAGAATGCTATTGATTTCTGAGCATTGATTTTGTATCCAGCTACACTGTTGAAGTTTTACCTCTAGTACTCTTTTAATGGAGTTTTTTGGGTCTTCTATATAGAGTATCATGTCATGTGCAAATAGTGGTAATTTAATTCCAGAATTTTTTAAAGTCTATGTCCAACTCTTAGCTATAGAATTGTGAAAATCAAAAACAAGTTACATAAGTCCAAGGGAAAAAGACACAGGGTAAATATCACTATTGCAAAATAGAGAAATAAGGAAATGGAAAAGAATCAGATCAAAGCAAGACTGAAATCAAGCAGGCAAACATTAAGTCATGTAGCTCTATATCCTGCATCAGGGCACATAATGGTAAAATGTGAGTTCCAAATGGTTTGGGTGACTGCACCCCTGTGCTATTGCTAGATGTAACACACACAGTGCTTCCAGGCCTGAGTCCAGCCTCAGGTAATCTTCCTTGCTACATATTCCACATTCCTGCCATCTGTAATACACCTTTGCTTCCTTCCCATAGCTTCATGCGCTGTCCTCTCAGGAGCTTCTTACCTGGCCCCTGAGGCCTTTGAAATTTGGGTAGAAATTTCCCTAAGCCCTAAACTTGTGCATTCTTCATGCTGGTAAAATCAGCTTCATGGGCAAGAGGTCAGGGTTTGCAGACAGTGGAAGAGGTAGCCAGCCACAACTCTGGGTACCACCATGGCTAAGAATGAGATGAATCCCTGGCACCAGTTCCCCAGGAGGTCCTTCTTGAGTCAAGGTCCAAGGGATTCTCTTCTCAAATGAAAGATTTACACACTTGCACACTTGAGCCTTCAATAGGCAGAGTCTGGATGATTTCTGATATGCCTTCATCTTTCTTCTCACCTCTGTACAAATTAACTGGTTTCTTTTTAATGGATCCTGATATGTGCAACACCTACACCACTCTTGGCTCCAATAGTATACATGTCTTCTTCTGGTCAAAATTTAAAAACTTTAGTTTTTACCCTGCCTTTAACCCCTAATTCTTATTGTAACAGCAGTATTTACGCCACACCCTGTTTAGCTGTCCTATCAAACTAATTAATTCTGGATCATTTTAATTTGTCCACTACACTTAATCTCAGTCTCCTGCCAAGTTTCAGAAAATGAGAAAAATGTAGATAGTCTGCCAGAGCATATTTCATATGGACTGTAGCCCAACTGCCAGTGGAGTCCTTGTTCCCAACTGTAATTTCCTGAGCCTGGCTTTTACCATCTATATTACTACCAGCACTGTAGTCTTCTGAACTCTGGCCAGTATTGAACATCAAGCTCTGTTTACAGCAGCTTCTCTGGTTCACATCTCTGAACCTTTCCAAACTTCTCCCACAACCCTGATCTAATGTCTTCTAAACTAAGTGGAAAAATACAATCACTTCAACTATACCACTCCTAGTGCTTTCATGTTAGTTAACTTTTCCTTTGGACACAATATCCAATAACCACAATTTAAAATAGGAAAGGTCAAATTTAGCTCATGTTTCAGGAGATTCAGTCATAGTTGTCAGGCCTCAAGGCAAGAAGTTCAGGGCATGGTGGAACAAAAGTGCTCAGCAACACTGCTCCACTGTTGGTGGGAATGTAGACTGGTGCAACCATTATGGAAATCCATATGGAGAATTCTCAGAAGACTAGAATTGGAAGCCCCATTCAATCCAGCTATTCCCCTCTTGGGTATTTTCCCAGAAAAACTGAAAAGTTCATATCACAGTGATATATGTGTTCATAGCTGCACAATTTGTGATAGCTAAATCCTGGAAACAACCAAGATGCCCATCAACTGCAGAGTGGATGGAAAAGATGTGGCATTTTTATACAATAGAATATTACTCAGCTATAAAAAGGGATTAATTTGAGGCCTTCATTGGTAAATGGAGACAACTTGAGACTATCCTCCTTAGTGAAATAAATAAGAATCATATTTATAAATATCATATTGTGTCTCTAGTGTAAAAAGTAATTAAGAACTACAAGTGTAATAAAACCAAAATGTGTAATTGCTATTGTAAAAAAGAGAGGAAAAGAAAGTGCTCTAAGGGATATAACTACATGTATGTTTGAGTGTGTAAAATAGATGACCATATTGCTGAATCTTTGTTGGATCTTTGAGCAGAACTGTTTGTAGTCTGACTGTTTGAATGTTTACTATGTGCCCTTTAACTTTGTAACTTGAACAACCACATCCAAGATGACAGAATGTAATTTATAAACTACTGGTTTCTTAGTGGGGCTTTTTCTCATTTTCCTGTTTTTTCTTTCTTTTTCTTTTTTTCTTTTAGAATTCTGTATTGTTGCTACCCTTTTTTCAGTTTTGTTTTTTTTTCTTCTCTTTAAATAAAATTTTTAGAATGTATATAAAAAAAAGTATTCAGTTCATGCCTGGAACCAGTGCAGGAGAATGATAGCAGAGATGAATGGGTAAGACAATATGTCATACTGAAAACTAGGACTCCATGACCCACTCAGAAACATCTGTAAGTGTCCTTTACTAACCTGCCATGCACTTCCTAATCCAACGAAGTTGACACATCAAGATCAGCAGTCACACCCATTCCTTCACCAAACCGTTCATTAAATGAAAACTTTGGTATTAAACTGGCAGGTCTCACATATTGGCAGTTCTTTCTTCTTATTATATAGCATGGGCTCTGGTTCTTATAAGCTGCCTTCTCTCAAGTTTTGCATCTACTGATGATATTTTTGTTTGATTTTAACCACATATCGGATATTATTATTATTCTGGTACAGTACTACTTTAATGCTCTTCCAAAAATATCTCCAGTTCTTTATCATTTTCCCTACTTAGTTATTCATTCTAGAGAAGTCATACAGTCAGATGACTCAAAGCTGTCATAGCACACTTGAAAAAAGGCAGGATTTGTCACATCATTAAACCCAAGCTCTGTGTGACTTAGGGAATAAACTTCAATTTCCTGTTCCTATTTTATTATTTATAAATATGAACATTAATATTTGTCTCCCACAAGATTATTAGTAGTGGTACCTTGGTTCATGAGCACTTTTGTTTGCAAACAAATCTAGCTAGCTAGCTCCTGGTGATTGCCTCACAGAAAGGGCTTGGATTAAGAAAACACAACAAACAAAAAAGACTAATTCCAATGTAAGAATCCTGGGCTTGAGATTCCAACCATTTAAAACACTGGTGAATTTTGAAAATACAATAAGATTTAAGGACACATAATTTATTGGGAGATTTAAAACCAAATTTTAAAACCCATACACAAGATATACTAGTTATTTGAGCTTTCTAGTTTTTATTTTTCTCATCTGAAAATGATGATAATAATATAATAGTTAAAATCAATTATAATAGCACCTAATCCTTAAGATTAGTGACAGGATTCACTCAGGTAACATACAGGAATAACAGATAACTTATTGTTGACTGCATTTAATTCCTTCAAACAACAGGAGGCGGTTGCAAGGAGGAGGGATAACTGTTATTTAATATTGCTTTTATTCTACAATCTATATCACTCTACAAATTTACATGTAACATTTAAGACATATGAAGGGGAGACTTATATTTTACTGTAATTTGTAATGCCTAAATAACATTTTTCTCTTTTGAAACAAGGTCCAAGAATATAATTCTATTTTTTCAAACTTTCAGCATCAATGAAGCTGTTATAGGCACCAGGTACCACATAATAAGTGCTGTGGTTTTCCCTTCTCACCTCTTCTTTTTAGAATCTGAGTATCTGTCTCCAAGCTTTTGAAAATCCTGAAAATTATAAAATAATTTTCTCCAGTTCATGACACAGTTCTAATTTGACCTGGTAAAGAAAACTATGTGTCTTTATGTACATTATAATGTTCCACTCTTGAAGAAACCCATTAGTTGTCTTAAGATTCTATCTCAGTTGACAACATGAAACTCAAATAGAGTAGGAAACAGGTCTGACATCAGTGACAAATTCACAACTCGCAACTTCCAGTCATTGTTATTTCAGGTCCCAGGAATTTCCCATGATGTCACAGCAACAGTTCTGTAGATTTATCTAAAATATTATCATTTCCCTTTTTAGAACAAATAAATACGTTGAGAAAAGAAAAATGATGACTTCATAAATGTGTGAAAATGATATATTTCACTTTTTCCCCTCCTTAATTTTACAATGGTTTGTAATTAATTTACTCCATATTATATATCTTGCCTTAGATTAAAACTATATCTGATGGCAATGTACTCAACATATTTATTCAACCCTAGATGGTCCACAAAATTAGTAGGCCATTTTTTAGTACTTACAGTTGAAAACTGTGTCCACACCCACCTATAACTGAGTAGAACTTATTCAGAGTGGAATTTGCTGCCCTTTCCTGGACCTTACTCATACTTGCATTTACTTCTCTGTCCTTTGCTCTTTCTTCTTTGTCATTTTCTCCTTATTTCTGTCTCAATTTTTCTATCTTCTCTCCTTCTTCTTTTTCTTGCTTTTTTCATCTATCTCAGTTTTAGAGATTATTATACATACTTGTGCCTTTAATACTGATTAGAAACTAGAACACTGATATTGTTTTTATAAAATAATTAACAAATATCTAATAGTAATTTCAATTGATATTTTATTAGAGAAAGAACATTTTGAATATATCTTATAATACAGTGTTCTAGAATGCTATATTTTAAAGTCTCATACCACATTAAAGCAATATATACTGATATTTATTCAAAATATAATAACTAGTCTTTTGATAAAATAATATTCTGGTTGTTTCCAAGTCTACTTTTCATATCAATCCCTAGCTGCAACTGTTGTATTACTAAGTGATTGGTCACTTCCCATGACTCTTCCTTTTCTCTCATGCCTGTAGTTACTGTTTCAGTAGAATACACCAGTTTGGTTTAATTAATCATATCCAGTAAGTACTTACATTTCCCTCATGTTTTTTCTAAATACAAAAATTTCTCTGTAGAAAAATATATTTGAATTGTGATCCTAAGAAAGCATATACCCATTGGGAATGGATGATATATCCCTTGTCTTTTAAAGCACTGTCTCCCCTTTACTGTATTTTTTTCTTGCTTCAAGTTTGTTTGTTTGTGAAACTATATTACTTTTCTTTTAGAAAAGTAATTTCTTTTCTATAGTCTGCACTTTGTTGATTAAAATTATATGGTGATGTTTAACATGCTTACTTTTCCAAAAGTTCCTCCATACATATAGTTATATCTAAGCCCTCATCATTTCATAGTTTGTAGATCTGCACCACTGACAAACTTTCTTTTGGTTTTGTGCCAAAAGACATTAAAAAATGACAAACTTGAAAAATATTTGCCATGCATAATTCAAACCCTTAATACGTTAAGAGCTTTCAAAAGAGAAAGAAGCAGTTAGAAAACATAGAGGAAAATGGTCTAGAGATATGGAAAGGGAATTTCATATAAAGCAATTAAAAATGCTCTTAACTGTTTGAAAAAAATGTTCAAGTCACATACAATAACATAAATACAATTCAAAACTATGATGAATCGCTATTGTTCATCTGTACTATGAGGGGTGGGGTGACAACTTGTTTTGTTGGTAGTCACATCCATACATTGCTAGAAAATGACATGGTATAATCATTAGGGAAGGGAACTTAGTAGCAACTAGCAGCTTGATTATTTTACTAAGTAATCTCCCAGTGTGCTGGTAAAAGGAAATAAAAAAGAAAGGCGAAGAGACAAATGTGTATGGCTGTCTTTTGAAATATTTGTTTGTAACAGCAAATACTGAGAGTTATGAAAATGACAACACAATGCAAGAATGAAGAACTTTTGTTCGTCTTTAAACAGAACCTTAATGGCCTCCACCTTGTTATCCTCTTGCCTTGGTTTCACAAGCAGCTGAAATTATAGGTGTGAACTATCATGCAAAGTTGCAAAGGATTTCTTAATACATTTTGATAACATCTTTGAAATCTATTACTGTACATTTGGAACAACACGAATGAGAGAAGACCTCAACAAAGTTTAAAAGTATTGAGATAAAAGCAAAGTACAGACAACATTAGTATAAGAAAAAATTGTTATGATTTGCATTTAGAATGTGCAGCAAAGGTCTCAAATTTAGAGGTGGAGCTTTTTTGGGAGATGACTGGATCATGGAGGCATGTTCTTCATTAGTGGGTTATTCCTTACTGAGCTCATGGATGAATATTTTGATAGGAGGCGGGGCCTGGCTGGTGGGGGGGCCCTGAGAGCATGACTTGGAAGAGTGTGCTCCTGTTCCTGGGTGCTCCCTTCTCTCTCTGCTTTATTGGCTCGCATGAGTTGAACAGCTTTCCTTGACCCAGCTGTTTCTTCTTTGGAGTGAACAAATTATGGACTGAATCCTCTGAAAACTATGAGCCAAAATGGAATCTCTTTTCCCTGAAATCGCCTTTGTCAAGCATTGTGCCCCACAATGAGAAATCTGACTAACACAAAAAGCATGCTGCTATATTTACATAATAAATATATTTAAATTATAATTGTAAAAAGAACAATGAAAATATAAATTTTAAGAAACTCTAAACTAAGCAAAAGTACAAGCTATGAAGAAAGGGAAAGAAGAAAGTAGACTAAGAGGCAAGGATCAAAGCTAAATTCTTCAAATATATTTCAGTTTGAGAGCTGACTATAGGACTGTGAAAATATATAGATCCTTAAATAAACAAAAGTAAATTTAAAGAGATAAATCCTTACAATTTAATGTTGAATTTAAAAAGTGAATCTCCATTTTTATTCAGCTGCTAATATAATGAATGCAAAATATATCATGTGATTTTTTAATATATTTTTGGTATGTTCATCCCCAATGAGATATATGCAAAGATTAAACTTTACAGATTTTAAAAGTAATACTACTGATATTAGTGTTTATCTTAATATTCTGATTGTACAGTATATGAGTCTTTCCAGTAACAGGGTATGTGTATCAAAAGTAATTTGGCAGAATTTTTGAGAATCAAAGTTTTCAGTGAATACTGATGAAAATGTTTGAACATTATCAATATTTCACTCTGCTGATTCCTATGCCTCTGATTTCTTTCTTGATGAACTTCATTAATACTGTAACACTTTACTAAACAGAATTTTCATAGCATTGTGCAAAATAATCTTTTGTGATGAATCCTTATAAATTCATCTAGTTTGATAATTGTTTCCCAATATAATTATTTCTAATTCTCTTATCATCTCTCTGCCAAGTTTGCATATTTGCTCTCTCTCTCTTTTTAATTACTTAGTCATTTGATACTTTTTGAAGATTTCAAAGATTCAGCTTCTGAACTCATTACTTGTTTCCTTAAATTATGGATCTTTTACTAATTGTACATGTTTGAGAAATGAAGATGATGTTTTGAAATGTTATCTTGATATACACATGCGTAAGGAAGTCATTACTATTGTCAGACAAATTAATCTCTCTAGCTATTTGTATTTTGTCTCTTTTTTGGTAATAAGAGAAACCAAAATCTATCTAGACAAATTATTAGTGTAAAATATAATAATTGACTATATTTGTCATGTTGTGTATTATATTTTGTCCAATCCATTCTTTGTAACTCTCTGTACCCTACATCCTCTTCTCTCATGTGTCAAAGTATTTAGTTTATTTCTTTGCACTTAATTTTTAAATAGTTCCACACATACATGAAATGGTGTGGTATCTTTCTTTTGTGTCTGGTTAAATTCTTTTAATAAAACATCTTCTGGGTTCATCTATGTTACTGAAAATGCTAGGATTTTGAAAAGCTATGTAACACTCCATGTGTGCTCATATCACAGTTTACTCATTCATCCAACAACAGTTTAGTTGTTTCAGCGTCTTGTTTACTTTGAGTAATGTTGCAATGGACACAGTGCAAATATCTTTGGGATACTGATTCCATTTTCTGTGGCTACTTACCCAGAAAAGAGAATTCAGGACCAATGATAGTTCTTTTTTTAATTTTTTAAAGAAATTTCCACATATTTTAGACATCAGTTCTAACCATCTAAAATTGCTCTGACAATGCATAATGGTTTCATTTTCTCCACGCTAGTACTGACATTTTGGTCTCTTTCCTTTTAAAAAAGGCCATCCTAACAAATGTCATTGTGGTTTTGATATGGATTTCTCTGATGATTAGTGATGTTGAGCATACTTGCATAAACTTGCTGTCTATTTTCATATCTTCTTACAGACATGTCTTCCAGACATGAAAGTAGACAACTCAGATCTTCTTTCTAGTTTTTAAGTGAATTATTCTATTACTTATTTTTTAATGTGGGTTCTTCATATATACATTCAGATACACAATTCGCAAACATTTTCTCCTAATCTATAGTCATCCTGACTCTATCCTTTATTATTTAAATTTCTACGTTATTTCCATTTTTATTGTAATTAATTCCTGATCTTAGTTTTTGTTGTTGTTCCTATTGCTTATGGTGTTGGTCATAGCTAGATCTTTGGATTATTTCTACTGTAACATGGCTTTATTTAGATATGTTATAATTTTCTGAGAAACAATTGTTGCATTACTGTTATTATTTAATTCTGAATTTTATCTCTAGTTTTCTGAGAATTTTTAGCTCTCAAGTTTGGTTTTTATGTAGACTGCTCTTTCATTTTCTCCAAGTCTGTCCAGTTCCATTGTAATACTTTTAGCATTAATTCCTCCTCAATTAGGGCTTATTAGACATTTTTCTAAGTGCCTTTTTCATTATTTTCTTATTACTAGGTTATTCATGTGAACGTCAAAACTCTACAAAAATCAGGCAGCAATTTATATTAGGAAGTTGCAAGGTGAATAGTTCATACGGTTCACACAAGTTGTGACATGTTTGAGCTCTGAGTAACCAATGAAGAAAATCTTCTGTGATCATTCAGGGCATTCAATACAATGTCACATCTTAACAATAGACCTAAGCTACCTATAATTAAGATTATTCCAGACCCATGTTAAAAAATGTTTAAGTGTGCACTACAGATAACCATACTACTAAGTTTTTCTTAGTTCATCAAACAGAAGAGTTTGTACTGTCATTGTTTGATTGTCCACTATTTATGCTTTGATTTCATAACTTGAACAACTACTTCTAAGATAATATGTAATTTATCAACTAGTGATATTTTACTGTTTTTGAAATTCTGCATAATTTCTACCCTTTCGTCTGTTTTGCTTCTTTTTTTCTAAATAAAAAAATTCAAACCAAGATTCAAAAGTATCTGATTGAACTTTAAATGAACTAACCACTTACTCTAGAAAAGTGCAATGCTGTTTAGAGGAAGACAGTACAAACTTGGCACTCACTAATGAGGAGAACCCCATGGAATACAAAGAAGCATGAGATCTGTACTGCGAAACCCAAAATATAACTCATAGGCAGGAGAAAACTTAGTTCAAACAGATACAGATACATGAATGGTAATGAAATGAACATCAAATGAACTAATAAATCCAATGCAAATGCAAATGTTTTTAACAGATTATGATAATGACAAAACTTGAAACTACTCAAATGTCCACAAATAGGTGAATAAGCAAACTCTGATACGTTAATGAAATGATACTCTGCTCAGCAGTATAATAAACAAAATAGACAAATTTTAAACATATTATACTGACTGATAGAACTCAAACACAGAGGAATATGTACTTATATTCTTGAAAAGATTAATCTAGACTTTGATACATGGGTTGTTTCTGTCCAGAATTCTACCCCCAATATTGACCTGCCTCAGCCTTCCTCCTGTAAAGGAAATCTTTACATCACCATGCTACATTCAAGATTTCTCCATCAGAACTGTGGTTTAGAACCTTCCTTATTTCCTTTT
Source organism: Hydrochoerus hydrochaeris (assembly GCA_004027455.1). Taxonomy (NCBI): domain Eukaryota; kingdom Metazoa; phylum Chordata; class Mammalia; order Rodentia; family Hydrochaeridae; genus Hydrochoerus; species Hydrochoerus hydrochaeris. The sequence goes on from PVLA01000062.1 coordinate 418,528, forward strand.
TCAGAGATTATACTCTTATAACGCTCCTCAACTCTGGCCTCTGGAAAAACAATAATATTTGCTGTACAGTATTTATTATAGTAAGATAAATCTGTTATCTCTTAACTAGATGCAAAAGTCATCTATAATAATTTTAATGTGTCTCCCTCCTTCTAGTTATGGGCCCTTAATCACCATTATAATCATAATTAATTTAATATGTTAACTAGCATAATTTTTCTTACCTAAATTTTTAAATGAGTCTCCATTTGTATTAACATTGCTTCTCAATATTTAAGAAAAAGAATAGTCATGTAAAAGTTTATGAAATATTGAACCACAAAATACATATTAGGAAAACATTTATAGATGAATTTTTAAAAGTATTCTGACTCTCTACAATCGATCTGAATGGATTTATAACTAAAAAAAAAAAATATAATTATTATGACTATATTAAGCAGAAAACCCATAAAATAGAAGAACATAGTACAAAACAAAATTGATGGAATAAAGTATCTAATTTCGATAAGAATTTTCTAGTAGTAAAAGTCAATTTAGATACTGTGTTGCCTCACTGGATTCGTTCTTAGTAAACAGTGGGTCTGTGCAACTAATGGGGAAATTGAATCCATTGGAAAAATAATGACTGTTTCATATTTTAACAAGAAATTAGCCCTAGAAGTGGCCAGGACCTGAGGCTCCTCTCTATATTAAAGAGATTCCCTTGTTAATGAGCTCCAAACATTTCCAGTTTTTTGTGGACAGCTTAAAGTTTATTTATATCGCAGGAAGTAATCATAAGTTCGACATATCTTCAGGGGAACAGGAAATCTTTTTTTGAAAAACTGGTTTTTGCTAAGTCACTACATTGCTCTGGCTGGGTTAAACTTGTGATCCTATTGCTCAGCCTCCCAGAGTGCTGAGATAACGAATGGGTGCTGCCGTGCCCGTTGGATACTCTACCCAATGGTGAAGGGAATTCTCCAGTTTTGTTGTTGTAGTTGTTGTTACCAAAATGAAACAGAATGCTGGTCAGTCAAAAAAATTGTAATGCAATTTTTTTCCTGAATTACATAACTCACTTTTGAAAAGAAGTCTATCAATTATTAAAAAAAATCAAAGTTCCTGGCATAAAATTATAAAATGATGTATAATGTAAAACTTTGCCTAGGGGAGATGTAAGATATTATGAACAGAAGCAGTTTTAAAATGATTAAGTCTGACAATCACACATCAATTATATGAGATCGAATTAAAGCTCAGTAAAGGACTTTTATTTATTATCTTAGGTAATGTCTAGTGCTGTCCATTCATCTGATTGGATGAATTGATAAAATTTAAATATATTTCAATGGTAGATGGTGTATTTCTCTTTGATGCCTAAAGCCAATTAAGACAGTGCCAACTACCTTGTATACAAGATAAATTTTGATAAAAAGTTATATACTACGACCAAAGTTATACACATGAGGACAGATATTCAATTATCACGATACATGATGACATAACAATATATTTGTTTTCTTGTCTATGGTATCACTTTACTAAGCATCTTAATTCAGCATTTTTATTTAATAATAAAACAATTTGGGGCTTTGAGTTTCATAGGTAGGATCTTTTCAGTCTGTCAGAGCTAAAGGTTAAGTATATGAACACAATGCTTGTCAATCTACCATATATCATTCTTTCGGTGAAAACAAAATATTTGATTTCACTATGACTGCATTTGTTTTTGTTGGTGGAATAACAATTAGGAGGTAACTTTAGCATACCTTCCTTAGAATTTGCCATAGGTGACCCTGAAATTTTATAAATACCCGTCCTCTCTTAAAAAAAAAAAAAAGTATTTTATACTCACACATCCTCTCAGAAAAGTGTGTTAGGATGTGAATGCTACTATTGGCAGTCAAAGATGTCCAAAGAGAGAGGAACTAATTTGGTGGATATTTGTGAGTGGATCCTGAAATGTTGAAAGAAAGAATAACATCTATGAAAGCAAGTCTTAAGTCCCTTTATTTTATGGACTCTGTTTATTCAGACAGGAATTTTGGAAGCCTGTGTAGCAGGTGAATCTCTTCTAGAAACACTGTCTTATGATACAGCTCCCATATGTCTGGAGGAGGGTGACAATGTAATTTAACAGCATGAAGAGAACACATGGGCATCAACTGTATCATTCCGGAAGAAACACCTCTAATATCTTAACTGAAGGAGGGTCTGGAGGAAATGGCAAGCCAATTACACTGATTAGAGTGCCTGCAACTATGTGTGGCTACCTTCATACTTCAGCGATCCTGTAATTATGTTTCTAAGAAATGCTATATGCAGACAACCTCGCCCCTATTTCAATCCTGCTGTCTATTTCCTGTCATTTTAATATGCACTATTCCCAGTGAAGTATTATATGTTATAACAATAATGGGAAACCCCCATTAAAGTAGCACTTTATTTTGGTAAAAATTCAGTCAGTCTTTTTCAAATCAATTTGTGCTAGCAAGGTACTTTACCAGATTTAACTTCTTACATAACTCTATGGCCTTATCTTTAGTCCTGTAACAAAACTGTGTGATAATGATCAGGGATGATCTATCAATAATTGTGCTACAACATTGTACCCTTTATTGTCTTGAATGAGCATATAATTGGAGATCTAGGTAGATATATGAGTATTTCTATGGTAGGAAAATGGTATACTTTTAATTTTCTTCTTTGTATATTGTTTGTAATTGTGTAACTTGGAGGTATTAGTTTCTCACAGGAGAGAACTCATTGCATAACCTTCTGATGAACCAGATTTCATAAAGCGTTGATCTTCAGGCCAGTTTCAACATGACAATGGTATTTCCATCACCTTCCAAAATCATTTTCCCCAATTTTCAAGCCAGTATTGAGTTAGCATTTGAGATAGCTTTTCCTCATTCTTTTCCCATAAAATGTAATTTGGAAAAATAACTTTAATATTCAGAGGATAGTCTGAAGGTCACAATATGGAGTTGGGGACCAGGTCATGGAGATAGAATCCACTCAACAGGAAACCACTACTGTGACAGATTAAGCCAGGCACAGCAAGTATTGACTTGGGAATTTGGTCATGTGCCTGAGAGGAACTTGCAATCTATTGATATAAAGCTGAAGAAAGGTTGAGAAATCTAAAAGTATTTCCACGTTCTTATTTAGATACCTGGCAGCCATGATGCTATTATGAAGACAATTTTAAAGGAAGATAATGAGTTCACTTTTACATGAAGTGGAACTATCAATGGGATATTTTTCAGCATAAGAGAATGTTGTTTCACTCCCAAGAAAAATGGGGAAGATCAACGGAAAAGAGATAAGGACTTTGCTGAAGGCTACAAAATGCATCTTCAACTTCCATCACCCTTGAAGTACTCTAGAACAAATTAGGCATGCTAAGACAAGAACTTGTCTCTGCTATCTCATTATTTTCCTGGATCTTCTTTAATGGAACCCTTGGTTAGCCTAAAAAATGTCATATTTTGGTGTTTTAATTAACACTAACATATTATTGCTTAGCTAGAAATTTAAACAATTTTGCATTGATTAGACTCAGAATATTGAAACCTTTATGACAATTAAAGTGATAATTCCTTTCTGCTCACTTAGGCACCTGGAGTGAGCTGCAAAATGGTAATTATATTCATTGTAAATTTACATGCTACACATATCCTGGTAAGCATTCTGCAGGAAAGTGTTACAGGAAGACACAGGTGCTTAAATTAATAAACATTAGGAAATCAGCAAGAGAATTAAACTACACTAGTTATTGTTTCCAAACTAATTATTTAATAATTGAACATCTCTATACACCTGGTCCCAAATCAAGGGATTTCATGACCTCATGAGGCTTGGGGTCCACATTTGATCATTTAATATCAGATTTGCACAGTGCAGGTCAATGAACTGGGTAGTTGTTGGAGGGCAATTTAAATTTCCCTGAAGTGCTCCAGAAAGTTCACAAATCAAAAGATTCACACCTGTAAAGCAGAGGTGTAATTAATTGTTAAGAAGCCTTGTTAGTAGAGTGCTACAAACCTGAGACTAAACAATGCCTGTTGCAAGCATGGTGTTCCCTGGCGGAATTTTTGAAAGCTGCCTTAGGGGATTGATTACCCATGGGCTTATGGCAGCAATGGCAATATTTTTACCATTGAAACAACACTAGCTCTTTGCTTTAAGGTCTGTCCAAAGGTTCTGATCCCCAGAATTCCCAGCAGCATTTTATTTCTATTTCAAGAATTGGTTTTCTGAAAACTGAATGTCACTTTGAGAGCTTCAAGGATCATTACACAAGTTAGTAACCCTTCTCAGTAGCAATACAATAAATAAGCCATGTACAGTCCTCTTCTGTCTATGATTATAAAAGGTACAGAAGAAATGGTTAAAGTAACACTTATAATTTCACATTATGTCCAGCATATAGTTTTAAGCATTTAAAAATTAAACATTTATTAAAAAATTAAATACATGCATAAGTGTATAAATGACTCAAAGAATGACTGATTGAATGAATCCATTTTTGAATTAATAAATCTCGTGATTTCCTTATCCTCCAACAATAGCGACAGAAGTATCTATTAATTTCTCACTTCTGCTACCTATTTGTAATAACTCCACAACTGTTTTCATGGATTAATTCATGCCCAATCAATAAACTCCTATTTGCTGAGGTATATGGAAAAAGTTCATGCTTTTCTCCAGATCTTGAAATTCAGTATGGGACTGAGTTGAACTCTTATAATGTTTCTTGATAATAGCAAATGGAGACAGCTCATCCACATGTCAGAACATAAGGAAGAGGTGAAAGGAGGTGGGAAAAATGGGAAGGAAAGAGGAAGAGAATTAAGATGCATTATGTGCATGTACCAACTCCCCACTAGGAAAGTAGCCATTATATACTGTAAATATTACTAATAAAAAGGGGTATTTAGTAATTCACTGTATCAGTGAGTGTTTTACTAGAGAAACAGATATAACACGAGATACACACACACATATATATATATATATATATATATATATATATATATATAAGAATTTATAAGACTGCCTTAGGATGGTCACCCAATCAGATGAGGAGAGTGCAGTGGGTTATCTGACACAAACCTGATGAATTCAGTCAAAGTCCGGAGCACACTGTAGTGTCTCATAAAAGTCCATATCAGGAGACTTAAAGATCTGCAATGGAAGTCAAAAGAGTCTGTGCAGGAATCCAGGAGATGATGTCAGAAGTGACGAAACATTGGAGATCGTTGGAAGAAACAGAAGCAGATCAGTCCTTCTTCATTCTCTCTTTGCACCCTTCAGGCCATGAACCACTCTATGGTAGTTCTTCCACGAGCTAGCATGTGAAACTGCTGAGCTGATTGAAACTTCTATGAATTAAAATTCTCAAATTGACACTCAACCATTACACTCACCTAATGTGTCAGATACAAGAATTATTAATGTAAGAAAATCAGAAATGGTATTTAATTTCTGTTTGATAAATAATTTAATCAGAATTCTTCAGTTAATTTTTTACTAGAGAAGAGAAAGAAATGTATTACTTATGGAGGAGACCCAATAAATATGATGTTAATGCCAGGTGGAAACATTAGATAGGGTCCATTTTTATTTAACAAATGAAGTAACTGAGACTAAGAAAGGTTAATCTCTTTCTTAAAAATCCAGCTTATAAAGGATAGATCTGGTTATAATATTGTTGTCACTGTGACTCCAAATGCCATTCCGTTTCTCTAGCATGGGACTTCTTGAGCCCTCTACAGAATACTGGATGCTAGAATTCAATACTAGTCTGAAGGATCAAATGTACTTTTACCAAAATAAGTCATTTATCACACAGTTCTTTTTTCAATTTATTTATATTTTAAAAAGAAAAACAGAAAAGTCAAGAAGCAAACAAAATAAAACACAACAACAAAAGCAAATGACAATAACAAAAAAAAGTGATAAAGGATTTGAAACCAAGATGATAGAAATTTAGCAATATTTATACCTAGTTATACACAGATAGAGTGACAATGTTTATACCTAGTTATATGATAGATAGCATGACATTTAATTGTGCCTTAGGAGGAAGGCAAAGTGAAAAAGGATACAGAAAGTATTTCTATGAAAAAACGATGCCAAGACTATTAAAAATCACTCATTTTTTTTCCTAATTGAAGTTCAGCTTTCATATTCAAAATCATCTAATTTAAGTGAGCACTTCAGTGAGTTTTCTACTCATGATCATAACTAAAACAGAGAACGTTATTGTGTTAGTTATCTCAGAATGTTTTTTAAGTCAAATCTTCCCTTTAATAAGAACCACAATATTATTACCATAGAATAGTTTTGCACATCTTTAAATTTGATAAGAGTGGAATCATACAGTATCTGTGTAGTTTCTTTTGTCAAAAATATATTTTAGATGCATTGATGGAGTTGAATATCAGTAAGTGATTATGCTAATTGCTCAGCAGGATTCCACTGTATGGATATCTCAATGGGTTTATGTTTCCAGTTTTGATGGGTTTTGATGTTTTTTAACTTTTTAATTCTTACAGCTGAAACTGTCATGAACATTCATACAATATATTGTGTGGACATGTTTTCATATTCTGTGATAAGTACGTGGGATGCAACTCCGAGATCATGGATTAACTTCCTCTTTAAATGCTATGAAATATTGCTAGGGGGTATCATTATTAGTCATAGCAGTATTAGTAATACTGTTACTGTTCATTCCAATGTCTATGCAATAGTGTGTCATGTGGCAGGGTTACTAATGACACTGAAGACATTTCCATACTAAGCACAATGACCACTTTTTCTTTATGAGGTAGCAATTCAACTCTATTTTCTTATACTTTATATTGTCCTTTTTATTTAGTTTTAAAAACAGTGTCTTATAGGCATAAACTTTTTCAGTTACCTTCATTGAAGATATTTTCCCCTATTCTGTGGTTGGCTTTTCATTTTATACTGCTATATTTTGAAAAGCACAAGATTTTGAATCAAGCTCCACATAACTCACCACCTTACAGCACAAAAGTCATTATTACAAAACCATCACTATTATCTAGTTCCAGAACATTTTCATCAGCCCAAAAGAAATCCCATAACTATTAAGCAGTTATTCCCATTTCTCCCTCCTCTACCCCTGAGCAATCACTAATTTATTCCCTGTCTCTGTGGGTTTCCCTGTTAGGGACATTTCATATAAATTATGATGAAGTCTACATTATCAAATTTTTATTAATGGGCTAGTGTTATTTGTCTTTTCTATAAAATCCCTACTCATCCAAGATGGTGATGTTTTTATCCTTGAAATTTTATAATTAATATTTCCTTGTTGGTTCTTTCATGGTGTCAGAGAAATATTGCTATTAATTTTCTCCATGTATGTCTAGTTGTTTCAGCTCCATTTGTTTATGGACTGTCCTTTGCCAGTGGATTTATTTTGACACTGTTTTATAAAATAATTCCCAAATTATATTTAAGCCTAATTTCTGTATCCTTCATTCTATCTTGCTGCTGTATATGATTATCCTTATGCTAAAAAGCATGATATCTTGACTGTGACAACTCTGGAACTGTTTTGAAGTTAGTATAAATCCAACATTATTATACTTTGTAAATTTTAAAATTTAATTCTAGATACTTGATGTTTTTCTGAAATAATGAAAATCAGTCTTTCAATTTCTACAAAGCATTACATGAAGAAGTGGAATATGATTGAATTTCACGCATGGACTACTTGAAAACTGACAGAAATGTGTCATCACCAATCTATGTACTTGGGTACATCCTACTATTTAACTAGTTACTTTGGAATTGTCTTGGTAATATTTAGTGTGTTTTATTGCATATGATACACAACATTTGTTATTAAACAATCTGGACAATTATATATGTTATTTGAAATGACATTGTTTGAACTGATTTTACTTTCCAATGTCTGATGCTAGCCTATAGAGATATTTATTTGTGTCTATTGATGTTGAAATCTGAGGATTTAATTATCAGACTGAAAAAATAGATAATTTTACATATTATTTTCAATTTAAACATGAGAGGGCTAGTTTTCCTTCCTCTGAGAATTCAAGACTCATTTGTGGGGAAAAGTCTTGTAATAACATTTCTTAAAATATAGTCAAAAATTAAAATATATATGCCCATATAGTAATCTAAGAATTTAATCTGAACTTGATCTAAAGTGAAATTTCAATTATGCATTCATGCACTGAAGCTTACAGTGCAGAAGTAGGGTATGATTAATTTCCTCCCTGTCCTCTTTTACTTTTTTTTACTTTTATTAATACATGTTTGCAGTACATAATGATTATATACATTGAAGCAGATTGGAAGATATACATAATGCATTTCAATTCTTTTTCCCTCTTCTCTTCCCCTTCTTTTTATTTTTGCCAGCATCAGACTCACTTATTTTATAAAAGCTTACAAAGTTAATAATCATATAAACCAGACTAATAGGCAAAAAAACATAAAATAAAATTTTACTATATGAGGTAGACTTTTAGATACATTGTGTGTGCTGGAATACAGTATGTTTTTTTCCTGTCTTTTTTCTTATTACCTGTCTCTTATTTCTTACTTTAAGATTTTTATGTAAGATGAACCACCTGATATTTAAGCTTGCATATATGATTTACTTCACTTCACATTAAAGTCTCCAGGTGCATCCATTTTCTCACAAAAGACTGAAGTTTATCCTTCAGTGACTTCTGTGTGGCAGAGTGGTACATGATTGTGTACAATACAAGCTAGCCAGAGCTCCTCCACATTATGCACCTAGGAGAGGGAGGAGAGTCAAGAAAATACCTTACTTGACGGATCTATTGATATGATTATAAAGTATGTTATGAACATATATATATATATATAAACTATATACATTATGGAGTATATGAATATATATATATATGAATATGTATATATAGCAAAAGAATTATGTCAGGCAAATTAACATATTCATGTGCTTGGTTACTTTTTTTTCTGGTGAGAACATTTTAACTCTAGTATTTTTGAAAATTTAAAGTAAAGATTATTATTAACTCTAGACAAAAGTTTATCAAGTAAATTTTCTGAACTTATTCTGCCTAACTGAAACTTTGTACCCTTTAACCAACATGGTCCAACCCTCGGCCCCTGTGAGCACTATTCTATTCGTTGCTCTTATGATTTCCATGTTGAGATTCCACATATTTGTATTCCACACATCAGACAGATTATGTGGTATGTGTCTTTTGGCGCCTGGCTTATTTCATTTGATATATTGTCATCCATTTGCCTCCATTTTGCTGACACGGTAAGATTTTTCTTTTTTTTTTTTTTCATTTTTTTATTTAAAGAGAAAAAACAGGAAAAAGGTAGAAATATTAAAGAATTTCAAGAAAAGAAGATAAATAGTAAGAAATCACTAGTTGATACATTACACATTGTTATTTTAGAAATAGTTATTCAAGTTACAGGATTAAAGCACACAAAGTAGGCACTAAAGCAGTGAGAGTGCAAACAGATCTGTTCAACAATCCAGCAAGAACCTAGAAATATGGTCATCAATCCCACACAGCTAAACATACATGCAGCTATATCTTTTATAGCGCTTCCTATTTCCTCTTCTTTTTAAAATAGCAATTATACATTTTTAAAATTTTATTTAAAGAGAAAAAAAAGAAAAAAAACAAAAAAGGGCAGCAATAATACAGAATTCTAAAAGAAATAAAGAGAAAGGAGAATGAGAAAAAGCCCCACTAAGAAATCAGTAATTTGTAAATTACATATTTTCATCTTGGATGTAGTTGTTCAAGTTACAAAGTTAAAGGATACACAGTCAATAGTCAAGCAGTCAGACTACAAACAGTTTTGCTCAAAGATCCAACAAAGATTTTCCTCTTTTTAAACGTAGAATAGTATTCAACTATGTATACCTACCCCATCCACTCATATATTGAATGACCATTTAAGTTGTCACTGTATCTCAAATATTGTAAATAATGCTTAAGCGAAAGAGCAAGTCAGATATCTGTTTAGTATACTGATATCATCTCCTTTGGATATTTGCACATAAGTGGAATTACTGGATTATATGCAAGTTCTATTTTTCAATTTTTAGGATGATCTCCATACCATTTTCATAATGGCTGTACCACGTGTTGTTTTTTTTAATTTGCTTGTTTATTTGTTGTTTTGTAGTGCACTTTGAAACCAGTCTTGCAAATGCCAAGCAAGCACCTTTCTATAGAGATGATACATAATATGATATATATGACCATTACTTACATGCTTGTGAAAAATCTTTGTTGATCACAATATATATATATATATATATATATATATATATATATATATATATATATATATATATATAGAGAGAGAGAGAGAGAGAGAGCCAAGAATTAAACTCAGGACCTTGTGCTTATCAAGCAGGTGCTGTGCCACTGGGCCATATTCATGGGTCCACCCATTTATATTTTGAAAGAATCAATTTTCTAGTATGTCATTTAAGTATTGTGGATGTTTTCTGTTTATCTTTTTCAGAAGTAAAGTATTGCTCATTTATTTTCCTTTCTTATAAAACCAGTGTACCCATTCATGTTTGGAGTTTCTACCTGGGGATGTTTTAAATTACCATGGTGTAAAAGCTTGATGTCTACAGTAACCCTGTATCCTACTAGACCTACAGGTTTGGAATGGAATTTCCCACAAGGTTTAGTATAAAGACTTGGTGAACAGACATCTAGAAAGTACTCGCTGCAATACCTCAGTTCTGGAGGGTTTAGGACATGATCAAAGAGAAGTTAAAAATAATGGGCCATATGCTCCCCTTCCATGAAGTTGTCAGAACACAGTAAGTTGTTGATTAAGGCTCAGGGGCCAGCAAAAGATAGGCAAAATGTTTAAATCCTTTAGGCACTGGCTTAAATCAAAGAGATGGGGCAGGCCTGAGGATCCATCATGACAGAAATGAGGGAGACAAATGTTCTATTAGTTTGGCATGGTGAGAAAAGTTGGCATCCAGGAAACAGGTCTCAAAGAGGGACCTGAAACTGTATGGCTGTCTTCTGTGGTTCAGGATTTGGTTTTGCCTTTGGTCTCTAAATGTGATCAGGATTATAACGCACAGTGTCTTGATCTCATGACTTTTCCCTATCTTGAGTTCTTAGAACACGGAACATGGGCACATCAAGTATGACGATGAATTTGTAAATGAAGAGATATCTCAGAAAGTTAACCAGGGGATGGCGGAAAATTCTTAGGCAAACAATGAGGCTGTCCTTGGGATAAACCAGTAATAACATCTCTCTCGATTATGTCCCACTGATACACATCTAAAGATGACTAATTATTTGAAACAGAAACACTAACAAGATCATGAGAGTTTAACTAATAATTGTAAAGTAAATGCCCATATAATCTCTTGTCTGTTCAAGGCTTGCAGTAAGTACTGCTAGGACCTTAAAAAAAATCCCTATTACTCCATCTTTCATAACTTTAACCACGCCTTTATAGTAATTATGCCTCTCATTTTCTATCTCTGTACAGAGTATACTGTTTAGATATGATTAGTTTTGAAGTTTAC